>VXBA01004271.1:82874-478206 GCA_013399895.1 Serilophus lunatus
CGACCGGGCCATGGGGACATGGCGCCGGGCAGCGCCCAGGGAGCGCCGGCCGCCGGCAGGTACGTGCGCGGTACCCCCGCCCTCGCGGCCCCCGCGCTCTCGGGGCGGCCGCCCGGGTCACCGGACTCTTCCAGGGGCCGCGGCGCCGCCACCTCCCCCCTATCCCTCTTCCCGGGTGCGCGCGGCCTGCGCGGGACGAGTGGCCGGGCTCGGCGTTGCGAGGGCCGGGGATCGTCAGGGGCGGCCGCCGGCGAGTGATGGCGCCTTGTGGTTCCTTCCCCCGGCAGGAGCGGGCCCGGGATGGCGGGCGGAGGCCCGGCGGCGCACAGCGTGTGCATGGTGTCGGACTTCTTCTACCCCAACATGGGGGGCGTGGAGAGCCACGTGTACCAGCTGTCGCAGTGCCTCATCGAGCGCGGCCACAAGGTCCTGGTGGTCACTCACGCCTACGGCCACAGGAAGGGCGTCCGCTACCTCACCAGCGGCCTGAAGGTCTACTACCTGCCCCTGAAGGTGATGTACAACCAGTCCACGGCCACGACGCTGTTCCACAGCCTGCCCTTGCTCAGGTACATCTTCGTGCGGGAGAGGGTGACCATCGTGCACGCCCACAGCTCCTTCTCCGCCATGGCCCACGACGCCCTGTTCCACGCCAAGACCATGGGGCTGCGGACGGTGTTCACGGACCACTCCCTCTTCGGGTTCGCGGATGTCAGCTCCGTGCTCACCAACAAGCTGCTGACGGTGTCCCTGTGTGACACCAACCACATCATCTGCGTCTCCTACACGAGTAAGGAGAACACGGTGCTGCGAGCAGCTCTGGACCCACGGATAGTCTCTGTCATCCCCAACGCTGTCGATCCCACCGACTTCACTCCGGACCCGTCAAGAAGGGATGACAGTACAGTAACAATTGTTGTTGTCAGCAGACTTGTTTACAGAAAAGGTAGTGGGCAATCAAGTGTAAGTTTATTTTGGTTGGGTTGTTTTGGGGCTTTTCAGTTTGGTTTTGTTTTTTTTGTGTGGGTTTTTTTTTCAGAAGGTTCTTAGTTAGGTACCTCTTAGGCTTTATCTGTGGTACGGAGGGAATTTGTGATGGGAGTGGTGAAGTGGTGGTTCTGAGCCTTTGTGTCTGTGCAATAAAGAAGACACAATGTACATTTTGTACATGTTGAGTTCAGAGGTGTGTTTCTTCTGTAATATTGAAGATACTGAAAATTGCAATTTGTAAAGTGGAAGGTTTGGCTTATGTTGAACATACGATTTGGACCCTAATCTATATGTTCTGTTAGAAATGGTTTAGTTGTTTTTTATTTAATGAAATGTCAGCAACTTAAGATTTTTTTTTCATATTTGTCTCTTAATGGATCAAAAGTTGTCTTTTTCTTTTCATATTTTTATATACAACAGTGTGACTGTCTTCAAGAGACAAACACCCCCCCCTCCACTCTCGAATAGAGCTGTAGCAGTGGGCTACATCATGAGAAGTTCTAAAATCAAATTCAATAACAGCTTGCCCTAAATTTTCTACTTTAGGTATCGATTTGCTCAGTGGTATAATTCCTGAACTCTGTCAGAAATACCCGGAGTTGCATTTCTTAGTTGGAGGAGAAGGACCAAAACGAATCGTACTGGAAGAAGTCCGGGAGAGATACCAGCTCCACGACAGGTTTGTGCTGGGGATGTCTGTGACCCTCAATGTACCTCAGGGATGGGGAACTGTCTGCCCTCCTCCTCTAAAAGAAACCCAAAAGTTGAGGCTGGAAAATGTAAGATCTATTGAGAAGGCAAGGCAAATAGATCAGATGGTAACTGAAGACTGACAGTTGGACTATGGTCCTGCAAGTTAATGCATAGAAATGGGCCCTGGATGAGCCTTCACTCAAGTCATAGAAAAGCTGACATAGATATAAATTTATCATGTTCCTCTCTGCAGCTGTGATGCTTGGATCACCTATTACCACATGGCCTGAGGTGTTGGACAGCTCATTTGTGTCACTGCTGTTGTGATAATGGCTGCTAGTAATTTATTGTTTCAGTAAGAAATTCTTCAGCATTGTGCTTCTCTAGTGTTCTTGTACTACAAACATGTTCTCTGGTGCTACTGTATTACCAAAATGTTTCTGTGATACATATGAATTATTGTATTTCTTTGGGGCTTTCTTGATCAAAGACACTTTTATGTTCTTAATTTTTCATTTTCTTTTCTAGGATTTTTGTTGCCTGTTTCATGTTTCAGTCATTTACAGTTTTCCCCTGTGGAAATTATTTGTCAGTGTCATTCTCATTTTACCTTTACTGCTTTCTGGTATCTCTTCAAAACAGTAGGCCTTCATCATTGTGTCCCAAATACTTTTCCCCCCTCACTCAGCTTGGTCAGACTTCACATTGAAAATTCAGATAATGGATTTGATAAATCTTAATTATTATCTGAATTAAGCCATTTTCTCCTGCAGAACTAGAAAGCTCAGTAGCAATGTTTTGAAGGCAGTTTGCATTAAAACATCAATTTCTCCCCCCAACTTTATTTTCAGAAGTTTCTTCCAATGTGACAATGAAATGCAGAGTCTTCTATTTCTCCATTGCTGGAAAAATTTAGAAAAAAATGGAATCAAGGTGCCTATGTTCATTTGCTCAGTATATAAGTGTGAACCACTGGTACCTTTTTTCAGAACATGTGTAACACTACAAAGCACTATTACAGTCCAAATTTAATGCTTGTCTCTGTTATTTTGCTTTGTTTTATGCAGGGTACGTCTTCTTGGAGCCTTGGAACACCAGGATGTCAGAAATGTCCTAGTCCAGGGCCACATTTTTCTCAACACTTCCCTCACTGAGGCCTTTTGTATGGCTATTGTGGAAGCAGCAAGCTGTGGTTTACAGGTAAAAAATCTCAATATCTAGAGAGTGTGTATCTATTTTAAACAAAGTTCGTGATTAAATAATGTGTGCTTGTAACATCTGATTTCATTGGAGGCTCTGTCTTTACAGAGGTAAGCGGATGTTACCCTATTTACAGATCACTTGGAAGCTGAGACAGAAGGGTTAGCTGAAACTGCTTAAGCTCTGAGAAGAAATTTGTGGAGAATTGAGAATAACATGTAGATCTGCTCTCAGTTCTCTGAAGTAGCCAGGCTGCCTCTCCAAAATACTGTTTTGTTTGTGCTCCTTACAAAATTTTGGGGATGTTCACAAATGTTTCATTTGGCGCTACTTTGAGAGGAGCTGCAGAAAAATTGCCTTGCTTTGTAGGGATTCAGGATGAGAGTTGGAGTGAGAGGAAGCAGCAAAAGCCCTTTTTGGCTAGTTTACAACTCAGATTGACAACTCAAAAAAAAGTCAAAATCTTCACACTAAAATACGAAGAAACTTTATTAGACAAATTGACAAGTATGTAATTTACAGAAAGTATAGAAAATGTGACAGACTTCAGTTTTTTCTTTGGTATCTTTTGACAGCAGTTATGACCTAGTTGTAGTTATTCCCTTGTCATCTATTTTCCTCTTTATTGGTGAGGAAGTTCTGCAGTTTCTTATTGTTGCCTGCACAATGCAAGTCCTAGTAATTTCCAATTTCCCTATAAAATAATAATAATTCAGATTAAAATTACTGAACTGTTCTTGTAAATGCTCAGTAGCCTGCAGAGCATAAACTGAAAGTAGATGTGGTAAAACTGTCCTCTCCAAATAGAGGTAACGGGTTTTATGAGGGACTGTGGAGTAAGAGTCCAAGATCTGGTCACACAGATTTGGTTGTGACAAACACCTTCAGGAAAGATGCCTCATAAGCACGCTTTAGGCCAAGTCTTTTGGTTTATCATACCACACACCTGTTCTGGACATTGTTAAAGATAATCTGCAATGCCAAGTTTTTTCTGAGGCCTACACCTGTAGTTCTCACATACAAATCAAATTCTCAAAGCATGTTACTTTCCTGTTCTTAAGTGCTGCATCTAAACAATGTAATAACAGTGTCGCCATGCAATTTTATTATTATGCTGCATATGTGTTGTTTCTTTTGTTTGTTTCCAAGGTGGTGAGTACAAGAGTTGGTGGGATTCCTGAGGTGCTTCCAGAAAATCTCATTATTTTGTGTGAGCCCTCTGTGAAATCTTTGTGTGATGGATTAGAAAAAGCTATTGCCCAGCTCAGATCAGGAACACTTCCGTCTCCAGAAGCTGTTCATAACAAAGTGAAGACATTTTACACATGGAGGAATGTGGCAGAGAGAACTGAGAAAGTATGTATAGCAACTTCTTTTAAATTCCCCTAAAGTACATTTCTGAAACAGCTGCTGCTTTGGCATATTACTGAGTACATTCTCCATGTAATCTTCCAGTGTAACTTCTCAGCGTTTTTCCTGTAAAAGATACATGGTTTTAAAAGGTTCAGAAAATGAATCTTTTTGTTTTTCCCTGATACATCCCTAGATAGGTGGGTTTTTTTCCTATTTGTGTTTTTTAATAGTCCATAACTACTGATAAAGGTTGTGAAGAGCAGCTCAGTTCTTCAGGTAAATTTTTACTCATGTATTTATTCAAGTCATTACATGAAGTCATTTTTCTGGCATAGCTGGAAAATGTGCTGTATAAGATGTATGAAAAGGTAAAGACAGGTCATGACCAAGTTTTGTCTGCCACGTGCTAACAAGTGGTTTAAAATTATGAGAGGTAGTTTAATGCCACAAGGCTGAACTGTAACTGAATTTACATAAACTGTGGTTGTAATGGAGGTTAGTTCTCACAGTTTTGAAATCGTATCTCAGAATTGGAACTGCACTTCAGCAAAAAACCTCTGCTGTTGGTGAGGAATGAACTGCAGTAATGTTAGGAACACCTGTGGAGATTTGTCACTTCTAACTTCTCTGTTTTAGGAAGGAGGGAATAGGTGAACCACAAGCCTCTTACTTACATTGTAGTGAACTCAGATATGTATCTCTTGTCAGCCACCAGTTTATTTTATCATTTTCAAGTGCCATCACTAGTATTCATTTTATGATTTTGTAACTGCGAGCGATATTAGAATTGCAAAGTTTTTATAGAATTTAGCCTAGGTTTCAGTTTCCTTTATGTAGCCCATTCTCAAAAAAACCTACCACAACTCTGTGAGAGAAAATGTTCCTATAAATGGAAGAAGTATACATGGAACTTCGTTGTACACAGTACATTTGTTAGCTCATTGTTAAGTTACTCATGGGATGAAGGCTCTAGTGTTCTCAAGGAAAAAACTGTCTTCTTTAAGCCTTTTTTGAATTGTCAGTAGTGGGTTTGTAGCATTTTGTTGAGGTTAATACGTGTATTAGGTCACTAGTAGCATGTATTTGCTTTGTACAGTAAATGAATTTTACTAAAAATTTCTCATGTTTCTTTAAACAAAAATCAGTAGCCTTTTATGATTTGCTTCATTGTTGAAATACAGAGATTTGGAATATTGCCAACTCGTCTTTGAGTTCATCCATCTTTGTGTTTAAAAGTGCTTGTTCAGGCTCTTCCTATGACTGATACGAATATGAGATTAGAACTCATTCAATTAACTAAAAAACCCAACCCTTTCTATATAGTACTGCATGAGAGACAAATTATGCAGCCTTCTCATTTAATAAAAATACTCTTTAAGTCTGTCAAAAAATAGTCCTTTTCTTATTTCTCCTTAATTAAATTGATGAAAATTCTAGAACAGGACTCAAATCAAACCTTGTTTAAAATCGGCAAGGTTTCTTTGAAGTAATATTTATCCCATCTAGTAGTTAGGAATAGATGATTTATTTTGCACAGTGCAGCAAAGTAGTGTCCGATTTTTGAGGAAGAAGCAACATTGTTTTAAGACCTTGTTTTCTGTCTCCTCTCCATTTAGGTGTATGACAGGGTTGCAGAGGAAGTGGTTTTACCAATGGATGAGCGACTTGACAGACTAATGTCTCACTGTGGCCCAGTGACTGGGTGTATTTTTGCTATTTTTGCTGTTCTGAACTTCCTTCTCTTGGCATTTCTGAGGTGGATGACTCCAGATTCCGTTATTGATGTTGCAGTAGATGCCACAGGACCTAAAGGTGCATGGACTAAACAGTATTTTTTGGGGAAAAAAACAAGAGTTAAAGAAGAACTTCCAAGCTCCTAAAATGCTGAAGTGGAGAGGGAAGAATGCATCAGTCACTGAAGGTTTTAATGCTTGCAGACAGAGACATTACTCTTATAATTCTTCAGTTTCTTTCTGAAGGTCTTGGAGAGAAACTTGGTTAAATGTGCTACCTCAGTTTAGGATGACGTTTTTAGTTTAGTTTCGGATTCATGCAAATTTATAGACGTCTCTTTTGCACTTAAAGCTGGGAGGAGAGCATGGAGTTTTACATGTATTAAAAGCCTTCGAAACAAAAATTGAAGTTCTTTCTGAACATTGCAGAAAGTGACTTAAAATTTAGTGGTGGTATTTAGGAAAGCAAAACACAAAAATCTCTAGTTTACAGTAGTCCCTGCTAATCCGTGATATTTACTGTGATCTCTATTTTAAGACTTCTTTCAAATTAACTCAAAACTCAACAAAATATGCCTTTTCTCTCCTAAGGTGGAAATGGCCCTTGAAATCAGTCATAAAATCCATTACCAGGTAAACTTCAGGGACATAGTTCTAGTAGCTGTGTCCTAGTGACAATGTTTTGCCTGCATAGCATTATTATTTTGAAGTTCTTCCCTAGTCAGATTTGATCATCCTGTTGCTAAATCAAAATTCCATGATGATGTGTTGGTATTTCAGGAGGTGCTAAATTTATTTTGTTCACTTATATGTCTGGAAGTGATGTAAAGCTTATAACGGTTTTCTTCAGTAGATAGGTGAAGAAATAGTATTATTTGGAGATAATACAGCCTTCAGAAACATCTCAGGCCTGAAAACTCTTCCAGCAGACTGTGCCAAAGTGTGAAGTAACGTGTGAGAGAGAGTGAAATCTGTGAAGGGCTTAACAAGCACTATTGTGCTTGGTTACTCTCTCTCCCTTCTCACCTCCCACCCATCCCTTTTTTCCCCTTTCTCTTTTTCCTTCCCCTTATGACCAAAGTGGCATTTCAGTCCATCTCTGGGAGGGATGGGGTTCAGTGTGTGTGATTTCACCTGGACCACGTCTGAGACACTGTCCAACAGGTTCTGCAAATGAAGTCTTGGGAAGGTATCCCTTGAGTGTAAATAACCAACAGCTGTGCTTTCCATGGAGAGGATGAAAAAAAAATTAAAAAATAAACAGTAGTCTCTTGCCTTCGTTAGGATTCCTGAGTGATGTAGACCTGGGACAGGAGGCAGCACAGCATTCCAGTGTGTGAGAAGAGGCATTCAACTCATTTCTGTCAACCACCTCTAAAATTCCCCCTTGTCTAATGCACTGCGTTAATTTATTTTTCATGCATCACTGATGACTAAAAATCTCACTGCACAATACTCAAGAGTCATAATGTACTGTTGGACACTGTATTAATATTAACACTGTGCAATATGAAAATACTATTTCCAAACCCTTGAGGGGTAGTATTTAAAATATGACTTCTGTCCACTTCATCTTTTTTGGGTAGAGATGTAATTGCACAAACGTAATTTCATGAAACACAGAAAGGTAATGTAAAATAAATGCCATATACAAAGTCTATTTTCTTTTACTAGAATTTTTAGCCTTTGATATGTAACATACAACTTATTGTATCACAATTTGAATTTTTTGAGCTCTACATTATAAGTGGAGGTCAGCTAAAATGGTGCCATATGAATAAAGGATAAATGGGTGGATTTAAGCTAATATTTTACTTTCCTAAGTTACTCTTTTTTTTGTTGTTTTTCCAAATATTCAAGTTTCTGACAACTTTTTGAAAATGCTAATTATCACTCCAGGGAAATGTATATATATTTTTAATAATATTTTGTTCATTCTTGTTTCTTTTTGGTTTTCTGTAACATCTACAAACACAAATCAAAAGAATTGTGAGAATCTATTCAGAATACTCTTTTCTTTTGTGGAACATTGTGTACTTATGAATAACATAATAAAAACTTGTTATAGTCTTGTTTACAAGACCAAGATAAAGTTTATCTACAAATTTATTTACTTTTCCGTGGGTACATTTCATTGACCTGTGGGAACATCGAAAGTGCAGAAATGCACACCATGCTGCTGCTTCCCAACACTGGCAGTTGGAGTTCTTATGGGAAAGATGATTATTAAAAAACATTATGTTCAAGCTGCCATAAAAGCTTAATCCATAACTGGTTTGACCACAACTATGTTGTTTCTCAAGTAGCATCCCTTGTATTACACAGAACTTTGTGGGAATGATTCATAACTGGCCTCTTGCAGTGCAGTAAGGGGTGATGTCACTGAACCCTTCAACAGCTTTAAAAAAATTAGTGGGTGACATGGAAAGAGTTAAATAAAATAATCACAGTACGAAAAAAATGAACTGAGATAAGGAATGTAGTTAGAAATTGATAAAATAACTAAAAAAAATTGTGCTTGTAGGTAACTTATGATTGTTGTGAAATAGCGGGGCGATGTTATTAAGGAGTGATACTAAGTGATGTCTTGCACAGAGCAGAGCCTCTGGCATGTAGGAGGAGGGAACACCCAAACAGCCCCTGTATAGAGGGTGCCCCCCATCCATCCCCCAGGCACAAGGAGAAATTATGTTTCCAATACATTATATGTAGACACTGAATTAAGGTGTAGACAGTGTGTTGATGATTGAAAATTGTATGTTAGAACAAGGATCAAGTTAAATATGAATGTAAGATTGGTCTTGCAGATTGTGTTTTAGTATACGTGCATAGATCTGTTAGAAGGTAAATACACTAATTCTTTTTTGTGGTCAAGTTTTTCTGCATCTTTTTGAAATAAACTTATTTTTTCCCCTTTTGATACTTATTTTGCTTTACTGTCCCTTTTATTCATATATGCTTAGGGCTTTAAAAAATAATTGTAGTTCTTTCTGATGCTTCAGTAAAATGCAGATTTTATATAAGTAGGTATAATTCTCAAAGTGGTTTCATGTTTTTTTAATTAAAAAATATTTCAATATTTTTAGTGGTTGATTTGCTATCATTAAACTACTCTCGTGATACTTGCTGCGAGTCATGACACAGTAGTAGTATGTATACTTCCATAATTTTTCCTAATTATTTGAGCATGGACATAGTCAGATAACAGGTGGATATTTTTTAAGGGAACAAAACTACAGGCGGGATATGGTAATGCATCTGAATTCACTGTCTTACTGAAATGATGCATTTTGCTTGTAAATCTTGCAGGTAGGTAGGGTTATTTCAGGTTCTGACTTGCTTCAACACTGTCATAACTCTGGAGATGGATTCATTGAACTGTCATTGTGCATAACTGGTTGTTTAGTAAACCTTTAATCTGGTTGTTCAAGCGGGAGGGACTGATGGATTCCCTGCGAACACAAGTGTTGGAGGCAGATGGGAGAAATTAATTGCCTGCTGTGATTTGCTGTCTTCCTGCCCAGGCAGCAGCAGGAGTTTCAACAACCAGACCTCACGTGGTGTGATGGGTGGCAGATAAGTGAGATGAATCCCATCTTGGCTTGAGAGCACCCAGTGAGTCACTGCATACACCCCTTTTAAAAGCAGGAGTGTTGTCAGGGTGCTGACCTAGGGATGCAAATGAGTCAAGGCTTGTATGGGAAGTATTGTTATTTATTAGATCAAACTGATAGAAAAGAAGTATCTAGGCTCTGTACAGATGTCTTTGTTCTGATCGCTTCTGTGTGAGATAGACTGTTTCTCTAGTTGTTTTACTTCTGGGGTACTGATAGACAGGAAGCCAAACATGAGCCAGCAGTGTGCCCAGGTGACCAAGGAGGCCAATGGCATCCTGGCCTGTATCAGGAATAGTGTGTCCAGTAGGAATAGGGAAGTGATTCTTGCCTGTACTCGGCACTGGTGAGGCTGCACCTTGAGTGCAGCGTCCAGTTCTGGGCCCCTCAATTTAGGAAGGATGTTGAGGTGCTGGAGCATGTCCAAAGACATGCAATGAGGATGGTGTGAAAGGCCTGGAGCACAAGTCCTATGAAGACTGACTGGAGATGCTGGGGTTATTTAGCCTGGAGAAGAGGAGGGTTGAGGAGACCTTATCTCTCTACAACTGCCTGAAAGGAGGTTGTAGCAAGGTGGGTATTGGTCTCTTCTCCCAGTCAACTAGTTTTAGGACAAGAGGGCACAGTCTTAAGCTGCACCAGGAGAGGTTTAGGTTAGATACTAGGAAGAAGTTTTTTACAAAGAGAGTGATTGGTTATTGGAATGGGCTGCCCAGGGAGGTGGTGGAGTCACTTTTCCTGGAGGTGTTTAAGAAGAGACTGGATGCAGCACTGAGTGCCATGGTCTAGTAGACAAGGTAGTGTTAGGTCAGAGATTGGACTCAATGATCTCATATGTCTTTTCCAACCTAAATGATTTTGTGATTGTGTGAATATATTTGATATTCAAACTCTCAACTATATACAGTTAAAATATATTGCTATAATTCAAAGAGTGTCTAGCATAAGAATAGACCAATACTTCTTTTAATTTCTTTGAGATGAGGGTTCCTAGAATTTTTATTTCCTTGCCAAATTCTTCAGATCGCATCTGACATTTCTTGCTGTTGGATAAAGATAAGATGAACCGTAATGAAAATGAGTTATCTTCTGAGCTGGGCTGCCTTTTGTGCTTATTCCTTGCATGGTTGTAAAATAAGGATATATAAACATTGCTTTTCCAGTTCTTTGGAGGATCTAGCTAAACTACTATTAATTCACTATCTCATGACAATTTTATTGAAAGATTAATCTATTTTCTAGATATATTGATTTAACAATGTAGTAATCCTGGTTGTAAGCAAGAGTGGCCCATATAGTTTGGGCAACTTGCAGAAGTTCTCAATGAGGTGTTTTTTCTGTGCAGGGTTAACTTGTTCACTCAAGTCTCAATGGAGTGTCATAATCAATTTCCTTCAGCTCCCAATGATGATGCTCCAAAAGAGCAAGTGAGGAACAATGAGATTGCTGTTTCTGCACTGTCATTGCTCTTGTGTTCTGCCTGTTTTCATGCCTACATTATGTTGCTCACCTGTCTTTAGCTTCAAAAATACCAGACATTTCTGAGTGATCACACCCAGATTTGCTATGGCTTACCTGACTACTACTTTATAATAATAGTTTCCACTATGCTGTTCAACTGTTTTCCCACTGATGATTTTCTTTTAATCCACTGCAGTAATTTTTCTAGCACTCTTGTACACTAAGAATAGATTAAGAGATTACATGAGCTTTTCTCAAATGATTCACTCCATAATTTATCTAAAAATCTTTAGTTGTCTTGTTCTGAAGCTGGGAGGGTGATTTTGCTGCTACACAAACAGAGTTTGTCTGGAAGAGTCATGTTCCTGTGACTGCTTCCAAACAGTCAAACTTCCTCACGGTTTTTTAGAGCACCTAGAGAGCTCTTTGGTATTATTGGAATTTCACATTCCATTAGGGATAAGAGAATTCCAGTGGAAATCATCTGATCTTCAGTTTCTTGTATTATTCTGAGCATCGAGGACATGTACAATTCTATGTACTATCTGCCAGGCTGATTGTGAAAGGAGATCAATGGATCTCCTTTGTAATGAAAAGACAGTTTTCTGTTCTTTCTTTTAGAAGGTGCTCTTCTTTCTTCTTTGCATCCTATTGATAGCCAGGTTTATAAATCTTACATGGGAATGATCTCTCCATTGTTTAGGCTGACATTTACTTTGTAATGGCCTCAATATTTTTATGTGTCTTCTTTTTATCTGCACCCTACATTTTGTTCTTTACAGCTTTCACTATTCCTCTGAAGGAATACTCAGAAGGAGTGTTTTCATTATCTCAGATTTTTTTATGGCTAACCTCTTTTGGTCCACCTTTGTGGACTTTTTGCTTTTTGTTTCTCAACTGATCAGACTTAATTTTTTTCTGTGATTCCTTAACTGAAATTCTCTTGCCCTCTAATCCTGTCTTCAGCTGTCTTGTCCTGTGGCAAACAGTGTTAAAGTGACCAAAAAGAGGAAATTTTCATCTTTTGGGTTTATAGGTATTATTAGAGTTCCTACACGTATATATTATTACTGTGGAAGGAAAGGTAGATATAGTAGTTATGTAAAGACTTAAGTTATTGGTGAAAATATAATAGCTTGGTTAAATTCAGAATTTTGGAAAAATGACAAAATTGCTTGGGGTGTTTTTCCTCAACCTCTGGACATATTTTATACAGCATTCTACTGCACCTGGGAGGGCAGAGTGCTGAAGACAGCGAAGTACTAAGCCAGCTGTATTGCTACAAACCAAAAGAAGTTATATCTAAAATGTCCAGGGAAATAATTCAACATAAAATTTCCTTCTGCATATTCACTATCTCTTTGGGATCCCTAGGAGAGGAGAGTCATCTTGCTTTCTTCCTTGACAGGTGTGTAAATTGAAGAGTAAGAGAACCTGGGCAAGTGGGGAATTCAGAGAAAGAAAGAACTCCTTCTCCTGTGGTACGTGCAGGCAAATAGGTATCAATAAAAGATTAAAAGATAAAGAGTTTGGTATTCTACATAGATTCAATTAATTACATGCAGAAAAAATACTTTGTTCTCTGTAGAAGCCATGTGCCTTCAGAAAGTAAAAAGGGCAGTTAAAGAAAGGGTGTGTCTTCTTCAATTTCAAATATTATACCTTTGAATCAATGATGGATAGCATAAAAATATGTCTATTTTTTCAAAATAGTAAGATTCTGTTTGCAAGACATACCAGTGGACAGTTTATCCCTGGGTGATGGAAAATACCAGAATGTTATCATATCACAATTTCAATGTATTCTTCTTCTAGAATAAATTTGACTTCTTAGCCCTGGCTTTGGAAATACGTGGTTTTATTTCAAATTTTTTTCATGATAATGCTTTTCTTTGACATGTTTGCCTTTCTTCTGTATCTGAGTACCAGCAAAGCTTGTTATCAAGATGTGAAACACAGAAAAATATTATTTTTGCAGAATCTCTGAATAATTTCTGCAACTTTAGCTATACAGTCTTGTAAATGGAACTGCTACATCAAAGAATAAATTTAATATGGCGTATAGGATTTCAGGTAGCATGGAGAACATCTCTCTGAGAATTTATTCTAATTTATGTAGGTTTGGAAAGGATTTTTTGTTAGTTTCTTGCAAGCAGAGATGTTCAAATTATCTTATCCTTGGTATCGTTATTTAGTATCAAGTAGCCCATACTAAATAAAACCAGAATGTATTTTTGGTAAGTGAGGAACAGCAGGTCCTGAAGGGTTTAAAATAGATGACATATGATCCCAAGAATAGCCCAGTGCCACTTAGCCAACCTGAGAAACTATTCAAAGAGCAAAACAAAATGGAGGGCAGTTCTATACTCCATGCTTTCACAAACATTTATTTTGCCATTTTTGCTTTGTTTTTCTTCAAGCTTTTAATTAAGATTTCCTTAGCTTTGCTGACCCATTTCTATATTGTTAAAGGCAACAGGAAAGAGGCTGCCAGGATAGCAGAAGAGATCTATGGAGTAGTCCCAGGTAAAGTAAAAATATGAACTCGCTAATATTTAAATGTATATTTCATACATTTTTGTAACTTGAGGATTTAAATTCCCGAATTGCCATGAAATGAGGAATTTGTTGCTAAATGCATGGGTGAATGTTTTAACCTGAAGTGCCTTCCATTTCTGGGGTCTTTGCAGTGTCAGTATGTGTTGGCATGATTTAGGTGTGCAAAATATGAGACCCCGGCTAGAATGAGGACAGCGTTTGCTCAAGGCACTATGGTAAATAAAAACGTTGTTCTCTGAAGCAAGGCATTCTTTAGCAGTGGTTACAGATGATTTTACTAAAATCCAGCTTTATTGCCAGAGAAAATATAAGGAAAAGTTTTAGCACTATTTTAGCATTATTGATTTTCTGAAAGGAGATGCTAGGAGGATATAACTAAGGAATTTATGAATCCAAGCCAAGAATCCTTGTTTTGTTAAATCAGATGGTAAAAATGAATGCAGCTAAAATTGTTCTGAAAAATATATAGCACAGGAATATATTGTATTTCACAGATTACTTAGTTGTTCATGATTTTTTTTTTTCCAAGTGATTTTACTTCTTCACATCACTGCCATAATAATGAGTAGACATGTGTTTGCATGCCTGTTAATTCCACTAATTAAAATGACATAGTATTTTAAATTTACTGATAATTAAGTCTTATTTTCCTAGCTGAAGATTCTTATCAGTGATATCATACATTATGTGACTCATTTGTTGGACACTTGCTTAATGATGGATTGTGCTGTCATGAACAGACGCAAGAACAGGAGCAGAACATGGGTGGCGTGAGATGGCCACCCAAAGGAAAGAGATTAACATCTGGACAAGAGAAATACTGCACTCAAGCATTTTTTACAAAGCCTCTATACAGGCATGTCTTAGCTATTAATTTATATCTTTATTCTACCGAATATGATTCCAATTATTTATTACTGTCATCTTTTTCCAGTTACATTTATGCAGTCATAGTCAGACATATGGCAAACAGCAGTTTTTTCCTTCATGTAAGTTCTTATCGAGCTGCCTTGAAATTCAGCAGGCCACAACATATTTTTATTGCAAGTTGCCATTTGCAAAAAAACATTAAGGCTAATCTTACAAAACGTAAGATCATGTGATGCTGTACGGGGGCACTATATCGTATTACAGTCAGAGCTTCACAGCCTTTTCCCTTTGCAGTGAAGTAGCCCAGTAGCAGCCGCAGGGCTGCTTAATTTATCCAGAGGCATTTAAAAAGAGAGTTCTTTCAGTCATGTCGCTCACAGCTGTGAAGGGAAGATGTGCCCCATATGGAAACTATATTTGCCACATGTTTCAAGGAGGTAGGTTGTGGTGGCTGGCATGGAACTGTGCAGCAGCATGTGTTGTCATGGTGAGGCAGGCACATGTGTGCATACACATGCATTGGAAATGCATGTGATATCATGCCCTTGCACATGTTATACTCTATGCATAAAAGCTTAAATAAGGCACTGTAGGTTCTGTTGTCTCAGCTCCTTCTGAATCTTCCTGCTCTGTAAAAGCTCTGGGCTTTGTCACTTGCAGTGTCTCCTGATTTTCTGAACTGAGCTTGTCTGTTTTCATTCACCAGCATGATGAGAGGTATGGGGGTATTTTGGATGTTTTCAGGAAGATGTTTTTTAATCTCTGCTTGGTTCTTGTTTCCATAATTTTGGCTGGTGGATTCTAGTTGGTCTTTCAGAGCCTCGTCATATATTGTGCCAGCTTCCTGCCTTAGGAGCCCAGGAACAGCTCCTTAAACAAATGGAAATAAAAATAATAACTATAGTTAAAACTGTAACCCCATGAGCTCAAGTCCATCCTGGCTCTTGGGTACACTAAAGATGACTCTGTTGGCCAAGGGTGAAACCTCTGCCGTGTCCTTGGCCTCAAGTCCCCATGGATGTGTCTGCCTCTCATTGATTTCTACCTGCCTTGGTTAACATTTGAAATGGAGATAAATGGCCCTTTCCATTCTCTTTGGTCTTCAGTGTAGCTGAAAAAATGAAACAGGACAAGGATTTCAAATACAGTGCCCGCGGAGTCGCTGTACACCAGAGCATGAATGTAAATGCTGATATTGCTTCTGTCGTGTGGCACTGTAAATGCAGCTGGGCTTTGGAGAAATACCTCTTACACACTGTGTCATGGTACAGTTATAAATTTTTATATGGAACAAGTAAATTTTCTTTCTGAGTGGCAGGGATTTAACCTGAGCTGACTGTCTATGTCTGCAGACAGTAGCTATGATAAAGATTTTTTTTTATTGGCACATAAGTAGATTAAGATAAGAAGAAGGGCAGATGAGCCTACATGAAGGAGTCCAAACAGTTCAACATCTCAAAATTATTAAAGAAGCCTCTGGCAGAATTTTTTTTTCCATGTATTTTCTAAAATCTTTCAGTGAAGAGGATAATGAAACATATTACCTGGTAATCTGAGATGGAGAATGTTATTTATGAAATTGTCAGTTCAGGAAATAAAAACTGCCGGAGACACTCCAGAATTCATTTGATGGACAAGTCATCCTCACGTCTCCCTGACATGTATCTCTTAATAAAATGCCAGGGAAGCTGGGATGCAATTTATGTCAAAAGCTTCCTAGGAAAGACAGAGGTTGATATGCCTTTGAATAGGAGAATTGCAGGGCTCGGAATTCTCCGTACGTGACCCAGGAGCACTAAACTTGTGATCGTTACTGAAGCGTGTTTCTAGCCATTCTATTAGAAGTTTTGCTAAGAAGCTTTTGTTTAGGTCCCTTAGTGAGCAGCCAGCTTTCTCAGGATTGCTGAGCCCTCAGCTGCTCTACTGAAATCAATTTATCAAACAGTTCCACCACTGACCCCACACTGATTTCAGTCCTGATCTGCATTTACATGTGGCTCTGTTTCCCCTGTTCCCCTGAGATCTGCTTTTGCTGCTCACCTGAATTAGCTTCCATGCCTCTGCTGTTTCAGGCAGCTGGGCAGACCGATCCCCTCTTCATGATGCTGCCTTCCAGGGACGTCTCCTCTCTTTGAAAACCTTGATTGCACAGGTAAAAGCCCACAGGTAAAGAAAAGATTGTGAAGCAGGGTGGTTTCGCATGATTTGCACCTATGAGCTGGTGACCCGGTAATAGACTGCAGCAGGGCATAAGAAATATGGCTGTATGAATAATATATGAGTACAAACACTTTGGAGCATGCATTAGTTTGCTTAGTTAAGATGCTGGGGACAAGCCCAGGACAAAGACTGTTACAGCTTGTAACTTGTTGTATGATAAACAGTGATCCTTGTGCTTTTTCTCAATAATAAACCATGCAAACTGGGCTTGAGAATAGGGACAATAAATATATAAAAACCCCCCAACATTAGAAAGCTGAGAAAGTGTATACGGCTTTATATAGAGAGCTGTCAGCCTGAAACCCTCTGCTCCAAATGAAACCAAAAGAAATAAAAGAGAAAAGAATACACCAAAAAGGACAAGAAGCTGGATATGAAAAGGGATAGGTTATGGTTCTTCATGCTTTGCCAACCATATTCCTTCCCACCTTTGATTAGACTCAATGAATGGGCATCTGTCATCCCTCTCCCCCTTCCCCTCAAGGTAACTGCAGGGAAATTAATTCCCTGAGTGTAAAGCTCTATGACTTGTCACCAGACATTTTTTTAGTTAAGGTAAATAATTTTTACTAGTGAGGCCACAGCTCCAATGAGGAACATCTTCAAGGAGTGGAACTTCCAGTGTGAAAGCCTTCACTCCAGTCATATATTGAGGAATGGCTGCAGCTAAAAGAGAGTGCTGTTTACAGACAGTATTCCCTCTCCCATTTCCTAACCCCTTTTTCCTTCACCTATGATATAAAATGATTTTTACGGAAAAGGAAGTGATGGAGGTTAAGGGATGAAAAAGAAGAAGGTTTACACACTTGGGGATTTGGTGTTTTTTTGACCCCCTCTGTCTCCATTTATGCTGATCTGATTAGTGGAACACCCTGAGATTGTGGGTTCCCTAGTTGTGCACTCCTCATGGTTATACACTGGAGAAACACCTAGTGTTGTGACTGTACATCATTTAGTTAATACACCCTTTTTCCTTCTCCTGAAGACATTTAATTTTGGGAGTGAAGGATGAGGGTCCTTGTGGATGAAAAGAGATCAAGGCAG
This sequence comes from Serilophus lunatus, assembly GCA_013399895.1. NCBI lineage: Eukaryota > Metazoa > Chordata > Aves > Passeriformes > Eurylaimidae > Serilophus > Serilophus lunatus. Next base: position 100,612 of record VXBA01004271.1, read on the forward strand.
CAACGTCTGTAGAGCCTGAATTGCAACTGATTCGCCACAGCTTGAAAAATGTTAAGCACGAAGCTGTTCATGGATCAGCACAACCACAGCTCCTTGCTTCTAATATAGTCACCCTACTAGCCTAAAATGAAATATGGGACTATCTTGAGTATATGTGGGATACTCAGAAGTCTCTACTGCAGGACCATAGCTTTCAAGAAAGTGGTGAAGCTCTGGTTCCACAGGCAATGCCTGGACATGAGATATAGCACAGGAGATTTAAAAGAGCTCAAGAACTGACCAATGCCTATTTCAGCACTAAATCACAAGAGTTTGATTTTTCATGTACACTGAAAACAAGGTTTAACACAAGCAATGTTTGGCAAACAGCCATAGTAAGATCTATTACTCATTCTCCATTTCATAATGGAAGGGATTGCTGTTTTGCCCAAGATATTTGTACTTATTCTTTCACTTGCAATGACTGTGTTTTATTTGTTAAATATATGTATAGGTGAATAATGATTGAGAATAGGTCTCCTTATTAGGACTCTCTAGAAGACCTTGATCTTTAAGGCATATGCTGATCATTAAGTATGAAACAGCTATACAATTACAGAATTGGAAATCTCAATATTTTTTCAATTTATCTGTTGCCCTGTCACTATTGTAATGCATGGAAAACTTTAACAACAACATTTGCATTAATAATGTTTTCACGTGACTGAAAAATGATTGGTTTTCTATCATAGAACGCCTAGCCTAAAGTAATTATAGTGGCTGCTTTTAATACTGCATCAGGACTGATGACTTTTTTGTAGTGTTGCTCACAGGTACTCATTTCTGCCCTTTGCATCGGATACTGTGTACCGAAAAGTGCATTGCTGCCATCTTGTGAGCTGTCCTATCTATAGCACATCAAGGGACAACCTGTTTCAAAACATGACATTAAGTGGAAAACAGAGCTGCTTCCAAGCCTTTCATGTCTCACGCATGGCTGTAAAATCTTAATTGTCAGGAGATTTAGTTGCATTTGGGGGAAAACACGCATGACAATAGCCTTCTCTTTTGTGAATATGTCTGGTTTGTCTTTGTGCAGGAATAGACGTGGAAACTGTCATATAGGGAATTATGGGAAATATTTTATGGAAATACTTTTGATAACATGTTTGCAAATTGCTGTTCTTTCTTCCAGTGTAAAACATTTCCTGGGTTGTCAAATAAGAGGAGCTGATGTTTGAGTGAGATTTGTCTCATCTATATTATAGGTTTACAAGGTACTTACGACTTCTGGGTAACACTGGGTATTCCATATAGTCACAGAAAGAACTTCTAGGACGCAATTCATCTGACCTACTAGAAACAACTATCATGGGATGAAGCATATCTTAGGAACGCTTGTTTCTCCCCAATGAAGGAACTGCCAGCTCCAGCCAAGATGTTGATATTAGTGCCAGGGGCATCCCCATTCAGGAATGTGAATCCCACCCAGTTATAGGTCCTCTGGCTGAACTTAATAGGGAAGGCAATGTCACCCTTATAAAGAAATGTTGTGTCTTTCCTGCAATTGATGGTGAATCATAAAGATCTAGAAATAGAAGGCATATCTTGTCCTTGTTTCTTCTTTGACCCTATCACTGGCTGTGTTTTGTGGGAACAAGAACTGAAGCACTGAACAGCACTAATCCAACACAAGCACCTGGTAACACGACGCCCCACAACCATGGCCCGACTGTCCTTTGCACTCATGCCAGCCCTGGGGAAGCTGTGTGGTTTGGGCAGGACTTTCTCCTCACACACCTGGCCCTGTGTTACAGGGTTTCAATGTGAACTTGGTGACAACAGACCGTGTGTCAGCGCTCCACGAGGCCTGCCTGGGTGGCCACGTTGCCTGCGCGAAGGTGCTGCTGGAGAATGGTGCCCACGTAAGTCCTGGGGAAGTCAGCGGGGACAAGGGTACCTGGATCTCAGATTCTGCCTGCATGGTGGGGATGTTGAACAGGCTATCTGTGTGACAGGGCCAAGATGCAGGTATATAGGTGCATCTCAGACAGAAATGTGGAAAAATAAAACAATGCTTTGTTTCCAGGGATGACGGTTTTGCCTTTACCCTGTGTTACACCGTTACTCTCTTTTGCTTTCCTCCTGTGTGTGAAACATAGTCATGATTGATGGAAAGGGAATGAAAGATGCTATGCAAAAACAAGATGAAGAAAGTAACTTATCCCTTTTTTGCCTCCTTTAATGATCACTGGGATTACCTCCTTTTTCTGTGGGATGGTTTGGGAGCCTCATGTAAGTAAAAATAAATATGCTTCAAGCAATGTAACATTTTATCTACTAATAAGATAACAATTCTCACAGTTGGAGTAAGGTAGAATACATGTTAACAATGGAGAAAAAGGAATAGATGAAATATGTAAGAATATTTTAATTTCAGCTGTGTTTTCAAGTACAATTTATGTGGCAAAAACCCAAGCAACACCAAAACAGGCAATGAAGCTATCTTCTGCAGAAGAAACTAAATTTCCTAACTTCCTAAACTCTGTCAAAATTCATTCGTTTAGAAGAATGAAAGCAAAACCCTTTCTAATCAGGTTTACTTGATTTTGGTATATTAAGGGCATTGCCTTTTCATAACTCAGAGAATCATCTCTGAACTCTCTGCTGATTTCCTAAGAAATCAACCTACTCCTAGTGTAATACATAACTCCACTGTTTTTTGGTTTTAGCTTTCTTCTCACTCTCTTTTATTCATAAATAAATTCAGTTGTTGTCTAACTTCTGGAAGAACACATGTCATTCTGCTGCTCTCCTTTTTTGTCATGCTCTCCTTTTTCCTTTTTTTCCAAACCATTTACTCTACAATGGCTGTTTTATTCTTTCCTCTTTTACCAGTTAAACCAATATCCATTGAAGAGGGAAACCAAGAAAGTAGTTTTTCTTCTTCACTTATCTTCTTGCTTACCCTTGGTTATCAGCTTGCCTGAACTGCTAGCCCTCTTGTGAAATGATGCTGATAGACCTCCAGGGCCTCTAGAGCTCCAGCTGCATCTGCCTGATGAGACTGGGGGCAGGCAGGGGGCAGTGGAAATCATACAAACTGTCATGTGCTTGCACAATCCATTGCTCTTCTCCGGTGTGCCACAGAGTTAGAGGCATGCAGATTTGCTTCATGAATTGGCCCTTGCTACGAAGTTAAACACAGCATAAACAGGGACACGGTGTGATTCTTTAGGTGTCCTGCACACGGCTAGGAGTTGGACTCGATGATCCTCATGGGTCCCTTCCAAATAAACATATTTTAAAATTCTATGATTCTGTGATCTACAGCAATGTGCTCAGCATGATTCAGAGACGCTGCTGTCCCAGTAGAGAATGGTAATGATGGTTCTTTCCAGGTCTTTACATTCAGAGGTGGGGGAAGGAAATTGTTTCTCTCTTGCATAGACATACGTGCATATGAACTCTTTCAAGGTCCTTTTCTGTTTGGGATGAAGACTATGTTTCTGTGAAAATTTCTTTTGCTGAAAATGTGTTTTGGGGTGAAAGTATTAAACATAAATTTTTTCATTTAAAAAGCAAAGCCACTTTCGTCTCACTGTGTTCTACCTTGAGGCAGGTGCAAACTAGACAGTCATGAAGATACTCAACTTCTCCACATAAAAAAAAAAATAAATTAAAAGATCGCATTTCTTAGCAGCTCCAGGAGGTGCAAGGAGGTTCATAGCAGGCAGTGTCACTGTCTTCTGCCACTAGTTATCTGTGAAAGAGGGCAGACATCAAAGGAGAATGTTATATATGTTATGTCACAACATAGAACTCAAAAAGTTGTAAATAAAATAATTTCTGAAATTACACAAAACAGGAGTCTTATTCTGGTGCATTTCTGGTGTGCACACGAAGCATGCTGCAAGGGCGTTCCTCTTAAATTATGCCAAGTGTGTCTTGTCATTGCAGGTCAATGCAGTCACCATTGATGGGATTACCCCTCTGTTCAATGCCTGCTGCAGTGGTAGTGCAGCGTGTGTAAACATGCTGCTCGAATTTGGAGCAAAGCCAGAGCTGGGGAACCACCTTGCTTCACCCATTCACGAAGCAGTCAAAAGAGGTAATGTTCAGAGTGTGAGTGCAGCTAACAACATGTAAGGAATATTTTTATTGATGGTAAAATATTTTTAAAAAATTTTAATTTCCATACTAGTATGGATAAATAGGCTTGGTTTTTTCACAGCTCTCGTGCCCCAGAGATTGTATCTGGGTGTGTTCTGCTCTGCAGCAATTCAATAACAGCTCTTGTCCTCACAGGTCACAGAGAGTGCATGGAGATCCTTCTGGCTCATGAGGTTGACATTGACCAAGAAGACCTGCAGCATGGGACCCCTCTCTACGTGGCCTGCACGTACCAGAGGACAGACTGTGTCAAGAAGCTTTTGGAGCTAGGTACATCTGGAAAAGGGGTCGGGGAGAGTTATTGTGGTGTGAGCCAGTGCTGCTGATCTCTCTGGACTGCCTCTCCACTGCAAACATAATGGGTTATTTCCACAAGGGGTGTGTGGGCAGCCTGAGTCTGTGAGATTCATTTAAGACTATTAAAAATTTTCACCTGCATTGATGAAGAAATTATTATTTCCTCAGTAAAAAAAAAAGAAAGCTGTAATTGTAGACACATCCCTGGAGCTATCTGAATGTGAAAATAAAGTTATTTTAGTTTTCTACAATGATAACAGGAAGCACAGATGATGCTGGCTAATATTACTGACCAAAATCAACTCTTGATTATGATAAACTGCCATGTTAAACATTAACTTCACCTATTTCTCAGTGGATGATGAAGGCAGCAGTAAAGCTGCTTGGAAGAATAATCACTGCAGGTCCAGGCACTGCCAATGAACTCGCATAAATTTTTGCTGTCAGTGTACATTAGCTGACTTACACCCACTCGAAGTGTGGCCCTGCTGTGCCTGGCCAGCCTAGGGCAAGCATTTTGCCTGCTGTGTTCCCAGAGTTATTACAATGAAATATCTAAAGGTTTTTCCTTATTTGTTTTTTTTTCCCCCTTTGGCAATTAAATTAGCATAAACCATGTTAGACTTTTTCGCTATTAACAAATCTAAAGAGCATATGGTAGGCTTTGAACATCTTTTGGGTTGAAGGCCAAGCTGCTCAGTTCTGACCATCATGGACACGGTACTTGACCTGCAGAGGTTTTCACAGCTGCTATTGAAAGAAAGGAGGGAGTCCTGTTTGCTATCAGTCCCATTCATTTATTGGGGCTACTGTGTTATGTGGATTAGGACAGTTCCTGCTGCCCCCCAGATCTAACCATGGACTCTTGTTCACTCAAGGAGCCAATGTTAACTTGGGGAAGCGATTAGACACCCCTCTCCATGCAGCAGCAAGGAAATCCAGTGTGGAGGTAATCGTCCTGCTGACAGACTATGGTGCTAACCTGAAATGCAGAAATGCTGAACTAAAATGTGCCCTGGATCTTGCTATACCCAACAGCGAAGTGGAGCAGGCACTTCTGCTTCGGGAAGGTAATTATTTCCTTTCTTCTTTTTATGAGTAAAGCACTATTTTGTAGATTTTCTTAACTGCTTTTATAAGTAAAGCTTTATATAAGTTCTCTTACCTTCTCTACTGCTTTCAAACCTGCGGCACACAACACAGAAATGAATAAGAGATCTCTGTTTTGATGCTACATCTACCACATACTGCTAAGTTTTTAGTGGATAAATTGGTCAGTTATTCTGTGTTTTCCTGTCTACTGAAAGAAAATCATATGTATTAACCTACATGGACTCTTAAGAGTGAAAAACTGCTGTGAAAGTTTATTCATAGATGATATTTTAATACCACCACCTAGTGTTCAGTCTCGTACTGTGGCTCAATATACTGTTTCCTGCAGAAAAAGTGAAACAAGTGTGTGTCCTCAGTTGCCAGGAGAAAGCAGAGCTGTCTGCCAGGTGCTTGTTCAGCTTCACAGCATGCAGCTCTTCTGTGTGGTTCATGGAGCTTCAATCCCAGCACAGAGCAGTGCTGCCTTCTTGTAATTAGCAGAAATTAATCCAGATCCCCCCGTGCCCTTTTCACCTGAGCTATATTTGACCAGAACCTGATGTATCCGATAGCAATAGCCCCGTGATATGGACTTGCTGAACTAATTCCCCCCGCTTCCTCTAACTTCCATGTTTCCCAACCCACTGTGACTCTGTTAGTCTGTCTGTGCCCCTCCAAGGCTTTGTGGATGCAGAAGGTGAATGGTGCTCCCCCATGCAGGCAGCCTGCCACCTTCCTGAGCCTGCTCTCAACCTACCAAGTACAAACCATGATGTGCACAAAGATCCCGCTTCCAAATAGCTCTTGGATGATAAATTAATAATTGTCAGTGTTGCATATAGGCTTTGTGCCAGCCCTCTGAATATAGGTGGGCTTTATGGAGAAAATTAAACATTGACTTAATAAATAGCCTTCTGTCTTTATTCCCTTTCTCTATGACTTTTCCTGCAGAAATTTACTTTGCCACATCTAAAACCTTCTGGGAGGACTTCTGCTTGAATGTTTCTCACCTCTTGTGACTTCTGTCCCTGTATCTAAGATGCTCAGGGCTCAGCAGTGGCAGGTTCCGTGAGCAAAAGCAGTCCTGGCAGTTGTCCTGCTCCAGTTCCCTGTGTGAATAAGAGTTTGTTGAGATAAAGAAACATAGCAATATTAATAGTTTTATCTTCCTGAACTTTCCTTTTGATTTTCACTGTCAGCTTGTCACCTTCTCCTCCCTTACAGTCAGAGTGACTATAGAGGCATTTCAGCTCCTGCTGGCTCTTCATTCTTCAGACATAAAGTTTCTTCAGTTCCCTCATCTTTAGTCCCAGTTTCAGACAATTTGCTATGTCTAACATGCAAATACCATTTTCCTCTACTTCTATGTTTTCTGAGGTATTTCAGCTTGAAATAAGCACCCCAGGTTTTCCTACCTCCAACTTCTCCACTATGGTTACTTAGATTACTCCCTTTAATTGCTCCTCTTACTAGCTATTAAGTGATGTGAAATATAAAATGTATTTGTTTTCCTAACTGCTTTGGGAGGTGGTAGCTTGTTTCTTCACTTGCAGTGATAGTAGTACAACTGCTCTTTTCCATATATCTCAGATTTTTCCATTAATTTCTTATCAGAGGGGACATTATCAGCCTGTTTAGTCCTCTAAATTCTCCTATAGTAAAAGCACAGATTATGAAGTTTACCTGTATGATATAAGGATAGGCTTTTAAGCACACATCTCTACCTATTGCTTGTCAAACGCTGCAGTGGTTGCTACTGTTTGGGCAGGGACTGGAGCAGCAGGACTAAGACAGAGTTCAAAAACCGAGCAGATGTAAAGGTTACAATAGGAGCAGCTCCAGTAAGAGGAAAGCAAGGGAGAGACAGGGGCACGTTCACTAGGAATTTGCATTTGCATGTGCAAGCATGTAAGTGCAGAAGCAATGCAGCCTCATATCCAGTGGGTTAGTGCCTGATGTGCTGCTCACCTGACCCGTGGTGGGGTGGGGTGGGGACAGCTCCTGGTCCCCCTGTGGGGAAGCCACAGGGGCAGTACCACTGTAGCCAATTCTGTGCCCAATCCGGTCTCATCATTGTCCAGACAAGTCCACTGACAGCTTTCCTACCAGTTGACCCTCTGATGTTTAACAAGAGTTTTTCACATGAAGCAGCCTTTCTCCTGGGGCTAAGGACTGACCAAAAGGCCTCTCATCTTAGTGGGTATTTTGTTTTAGTTTTTAGCTCGATGTCTTTTTGTATAAAACTTTTGAAGACTTTCTATCTTTGACATGTTTCTCCCTCAGTCAGACTTAGTTAAAATTGGATTACATAGTAAGGAAATATTTTGAGGAGCACTGATAGACTGATAGACATGCCTGAATATTGAAAGAGAGTGTAGTCACATAAAAAGACTAAGTTACAGTTACTATTTGTGTTGCTACCTGCTGAGACACCAATGGTTGGAAGAAGCACGATCTGCAAATATGAACAACTAACTGTATTTATCCTGTATCTTTATCTTCACAAAACACTGGGAATTGTCTTATATGCTGAGCAAGAGCTATGTACCCTGGAGCTCTCTCTCCAGTGCAGACAACTTGATGGTATTTTAAGTGTTTGCTCAAGAAAAGCCTAGCTATGCATACAGAAAAAGGTTTTTAGTACTCTTAGTTTTCAAATTGCTGAACCAACTTTGACAACATAAATTAAATATGAACAATAATGTATTTAGCTGTCTTTGACTTCAGCAAGTCATTGTGTAGTGCTTGATCTAACTCGCAAATCCTGCTGGTGTTTGTTGCTTTGACTTATACTGGTGGTAAGGTTGCGGGTGCTTATTCTTGCCTTTTGTTTTTCCCCACCCAGGTCCTGTCAGCCTTGCCCAGCTGTGCCGATTGTGTATCAGAAAGCATCTAGGTCGGTCATGCCTATATACAGTCCACAAGCTGCATCTGCCTGAGCCACTTGAGAACTTTCTCCTTTATCGATAAGTCTGTGACTGTCTTTATACTGCAAAACAAAGAGGAACAAATGGTTGTTTACTATAAAATTATTATAACAAAGAAAAAAAAATCAAAGGCATCATTTACTGTCTACTGTGGATATCAAACATGCTACATGCTACATGATGGTGCAAATTGAAAATACCTTTTCACAGATAGTGAATGATATTATGGATACAGTTTCCTCATGGTCTAGTACCACATCCACTTACACCAGCCTGAGAAGAAGTTGTAGTACATGAACAGCTCTTGACATGTGTTTGACACTTGACATGTCCTTGTAGATGCATATGCACATATTCACCCACTACCTCCCTGCCTCCCCCCACCCCCTCTACCCACCATGCCCGATTTTCCCTGTATTTAGGGCTATATTTATTTCTGTAGTATCTGTGCGGCTTCTTCGCCTTGTCTACTCAATTCAATGTGAAAATCAAGGTAGTGGCTGTTATTCTTCCACTAGTGTGAGAACAAAAGTTTTGAGTGCTGAACTTCAGATGTATGTAATATATTGCACATCTTTTGTCAGCTTTGTCTTCTCATCCTTTCATCTCTTTTCTATAGTCTAGTGGAGTCCTAGCAACTATCAGGAGGTTCTGGATGTCCAGCCACTATACATCCCTGAGCCCACTGCCCCCAGCACTAACAAGTCTTGTCGTCAGAAGTGCAAGTGATACTACCAAAGCAGGAGCAGAGCTTTGGCATAAACCCACAAAAATGCGTGAAAATCTTAAAGAAACCCCTTAATCTCTCCTAAAAAGAAATCCCTCCAAAGCTCTGTCACCTGATAGAGTGCTGTGCTCATTACATAAACAGTTTTCCTTAGCTTAATTCCAGGACAGAACTGCAAATATTCTCATAGGCATAGTAGGTGAGATTTCAATGTCTGTCCTTTGCAAAGTTTGAAGAAAAGCAAAAGAAGAAATATTGCTTTTTTGGGCTTTGCATGCTTTGACATTTCTCAAGATAAGTCCTTGGACTGTAGAGCAAGACTAAAGAAGGGCCACTAAAGATGACTGTGCATTACCTAAATGTTCCCTTTGTTGTATTTTCCTCACCAGGAGAACTTTGCAGGCTTGTCTTTCCCACTACTATTCTAGAGGCTTTCATTACCTCTCTTGAAGAAGGGATTTTTAGAGTGTTGTAACTTTGTCCATTGTGGTGTTAATTTAAATAATGTTAGTAGCTTGGACACAGCAAAGCTGAAAACATGAACCTCTTTGAGCTGAGAAATGTGGGATTGAGTGACTGATGCAGTGCTTGTGTGACTTCATAAATGTTTGTTTATTTTTCCTGTGGAGGTTGTTCTGAGGGGAGAAATGCTTCTTCAGAACTGGGTTTTTGTAAACTTTAGCCATGAGACAGGCAATGATGTTTCACTAGTCATAGTAAAATGGGAAGCTGAATTAAGAGTCTGTCTCCACTTTGTTCAGCTCCACAGGTCCAAGAGGCTTCTGACACAATGTCAGGCTATGAGATGTAGTGGTTTCATTATGAGTTAGGCATGTTGGTACCAGTTTGCACTGCCCATACATCTTAAGTCAGGCAGAATTGGCCTGCTGTCCCCTTAATACAGGGCTGGTTTCCAGCAGCTTTTGAGCTCCTGTCCCTGCTCCAGCAGCAGCAGTTTCTCTGGTTTGATGCTAATACCTTAATGTCACCATGGCAGTTTCTCTCTGTGAGACAAAGGTCTAACATTTCCTATACTCCCTTATGATTAATTTAGCACAAGAAAGATAAATTGAGGTCTCACCACTTCATGAGACTGGACCTTCAATGTTATAGTCAGAAATGAATGCAGTTTTCAGCCTGTGTTTGCACATATTGAATGGTATCTGATGGCAAGAGCTATTGCCCATTAAGTTGTCAATGACATCGATGACCTTGTATAGTACAGCACATCATGAATCTCAGAGATTTGAACACTAAATTCTCAAGAGCCTTTGAAAATCAAATACTATCAAGGAAGAAATGTCTACATTAATCTGATGTCAGCAGATCTCTCTCAGTTCTACCTTTACTGCCGGCTCACTTGCTCTGTTTATAAGGTAGCAGTCAGAATACCATCTGCTGTTCAAATAGAGAAACACAGCCTCAGCTGTGTGGGTTGTCAGACTTGCATTGCAATCAAGGAACTAAGACAATTTATGGGATCTATTTCAAAATGTGTAATGCTGAATTGATTTCTTGCTGTGATCATCAATGAAAGCAGTATTTCACTTGCACAGGATTTTAAATTGAAAAAATATATCTCCATTAAGGAAATGCAAAGTCTGTTCAGCCTCTCCGAAAGGTTTATGTTAAGAAGCAGCACAAGCTGCCCTATATTCCTGACGTTAGCTTCCCATCAAAAAATCACCTTTTCTTCCCCTTGGAGACATCATTCTTCGTAAAATTCAGTATATCAGAATTTGGAATAAATCAGAAAAGAAGCTCAGAAGACCTAACATTAAGAAATTTCCTTAGAAACTTTTCCTAGAATTTCTTGCTCTTATCTCAAAAGATTAAGGTACCTGTTTAGTTCTCATTGACTGTGCTTTGTGTTGTAACAATGCATGGAAATACTTCTGAGGAAATAGCTGGAGGAGGTATTTAATTTTTTTAGAAGAGGTATTTAATTTTCCTGCAAGTATGCTATATTGTTAGGATAAGGTAAGACTGGGCCAATTTTCTATAGAAATCTATAGATTCTATAGAATCTTGTTGATGGCTTTTCAGAAGGAGTTTGGAAAACATGGATGCAGCTGCTTTTCCCCAGGCAGGAGAAGGGATAACTAATGTCATAAGACCTCTTTCTTTCAAAACAGGTCATCCTATGATTATTGACTGAAACCACTTATTTGGGTAAAATATGATTTTGTGAGACAGACATTTTTGTGTGCTGCAGTGTCCACTGCTATACAATATCCCTATGACTTTACCCCCAACAACTGCCAGTACTGTCTGCTGCAGTGGAAAGTGCTGCATATTTCAACAGTAATGACTACACAATATGCAGGCCACTAGGAAAGTTTTTCTACTCAACAACTGCAGAAGTTTTTCTACACATAAACTCACTGGTTCTGAATACAGACAGACACTGGCTTGCAGTGTAAAGCACAAGCTTGGGCTGTGGATGCTTCCATAAAGTCCCTGCTTCTGTGTGTATTTTGCAGGAGTGGCTTAAATAGGTTACTGATGTGCAACATAAACCCAAAAGACTTCCTTTGTCATTCTCAATCTGTGGAGTTACTGTTGTGGAGGTAATTAAGAAGAGTTTGGATGTGGCACTGAGTGCTATGGCCTAGCTGACATGGTAGTGTTTCGTCATAGGTTAAACTTGATGGTCTCAGAGGTTTTTTCAACCTAGTTGATTCTGTGATTCTGTGGCTCGCGTTTCAATTTTCTTAATCATCTATTATGAGAGATCCAGTGTGGCAGAAATGCCAGTGATGAGAACCTCACAGATCTTAACCTAACCAGACTTTGACTTCAAGCAATCATTCATTAATCATTATATGTCTATCATTGCTTGAGATCCAAAGCAAACCGAAATTAAATGGGCTTTTAGTCAGCCCTGTCTTTATCTTCAAAATAAGAAGTCTTTGTGTCAGTGTAACGGGTTTAAAGTTAAAGGTGTTCTGTTTTTGGGGAAAAGTGGAGGGGAACATTTAAAACAATTTTTTCCCCTGGTTCTCGGAAAGATGGAGGCAGAGCAAGTGTGGCTGGACTCCTGTCTTGGCGTCTGCGGAGCGGCAGAGCCTCTCCCATCCATTCTCCACAGCTGTATGGGGCCCAGGGGATGCAGTGGGGTGGCGTGCAGCTCCTGCTCCACCGTCAATCCCGCTGCTCCTCAAGCTCCTGCTGCGGGTGGGAGTGCCGCGGGGGGGCTGTAGGGTCAGAGCAGCAGTGGCATTGCCACCATTTCCTTGGCCACCCCCTGTGCTCCCGCGCCTGGCTCACTGCCAGCAGAGCGGACCAGGGGCAGCCCGCAAGGGGATGTCTCCTGGTGCTGCTGGCTTGGGCCAGACCAGGACCAACAGTACTCTTGCCATGCTGGCGCGGGGCCAGGGCTCTCTGCTTGGTGGTCACTCGTGAGTGGTGCTGCCAAACCCGGTGCTGGCAAGGCGGCAGCCACCGCTTCTGCAGGACTCCTGCTCCATGGAGTAGGGGTGCTACAGGCTGCTGGTACCCAATGCGTGTGGCTCACAGTGCATGCCGGGCTGAAGTGGGTGATGGTAACAGTGCCTCCCACAAGCAGGCACCAGTGCCCGGTCCCATCCTGTGCCCGGCAGCAGCCGCGCCGAGGTTGGAGGTGGCAGCGGCAGCCACACCGAGAATGGAGACGATGGCAGCCCCCGCAGCCCTGCTGGCCCCTGGGGCGCCCTCCTGGGGAGTCCCTGCAGCAGCAGCGGGTGCCCCGCACTGGCAGCGTGCTGGCAGCAGGGGTGCAGTAATGGCAGCCCCTCCTGTGGTGGTTGGGGCGGGCGGCACCTGAGGCGGCTGCTCTACCTGGCCCTGCGGGAGGCGCCATCGGTGCTGGGACCCTTCCTGGGGGTCCCTGCAGGTGGCGAGTGCCCCACTGGCAGTGCTGTTGGTGCCCTCAGGCCACGGGGGCCTGGCACATGTGGCATTTTCCGTGGGAAATGCCATATTGGCCTCATGGCAAGATCTTGGAGGGAGGGGCAGTGCCCACACCACAGCCCAATAGGAAGGCGGTGCACCCGGAAGGACTACCCTGAAAAAACGCGAGATCGACAGCCCATAAAAATCCAGAAACATGGAAGTTCGGCCCCCTTTCCCAGCCTCGTCATCGTCGAGAGAGGAAGGGCTGCTGCCCCTTCTGGTCCCTCCTGGTTCCCTGACCCCGGAGTTCGAACAGTGACAGCAGGAGACCATGCGGTGGCAACACAAGTGTGGTATCTTCCTTTTGTCTTTCTCCAGGGGGTCTTTTTCACTATCCCTCTTTTTCAGAGACTCCTAGACCAGGACCAGTTGCCATCTTTGGGCCAGCCTTTCTTCCCTTCCCTTGCTCCACAGAATAGCAGCCAGATCAGAGGAACATCGCTCGTTTGTTTTTTTCTTTTCATTGTGTAATATTGTCGGGTTGTTATTGTTGTAATTAGTTTTGTGTCTTAGTAGGGCTCCATAGTTTATAAACTAGATAAATAAACTGTTAGCTGTTGTATCTCTATTGAGTCTCTTGTCATTATTGTGCTCCCTAGCATCCAAACCAGGACAGTCAGCATTCTTTCTACTGCTAGATGTATTCCTATGTCTCCAAAGGTCTTTGCAATCCTTTTCTCTTAACTCCCGCTGATCAGCTTTCTCTTGGAGACACATATTTCTTTTCTGCGACTAAGAAAATGGTTTTTAGTTTCCTCACTGATAAATCTAATTACAGAGGCCTGTGTGCTTGTTCGATATATTATTTTCCTGGCACACTAGGCTAATGTGCTGGGATTCCCCATGTCCAGACCTGGCTTTGGAGAAGGGTATATTCCTGTGGCATGTGGACTGCTCAGAGGCTTCTCAGCTGGCACATCCTTATGGGAGCAGGACTCTTCTTTACTGGCTGACTATACATAACCAGTTTGCTCCTATGTCTGATCACAGCAAGAGACATGCTGCTGCTGTTCATGATTTGCAATAATTTGTAAGGGTAGTTGTAGTAACACCCTTTTTGCTCCCTCCTGTTGTTATCTGAGCCTCTGGCCCAAAACATGTCTCCACAGGCTTCCCTGTAATTGAGAGCAATTTTGCCAGTCTTATCTGCCAACATTCTGGCTAATGGGCTACCTCCTCAGGGACATACAGTAAAAATAAATAGACTGACATATTTTTGAATGGTTTAATGAACAATTTTTCTTAGGGTAGCTAGAAAAAGTTACGTTCTTATTTGAACCCGAATAGTTCTCTATTTTGATCTCCCGATCAGCTTCTTGGGTGTAAGGTGACCTCTGTCTCCTACAGTGCAACTCTGCTATTGGCATTTAAAAATCTTCCATCCTCTCTAGGACTCAACTTTTCATAAGAGATGTGTCAATCCCTTAACTTCTGTCTGTCCAGCTGAATCTTCCATTCACACAGTAAAATTCAAAAGGAGGGAAAATGCTAGGCTGATAAAACTTGCTGTCATACTGTAAGAGCCAAAATTACCCACACTTGCTGTGAAGTGTCAATTCCCACCCTCCCAGACAGAGGTAGGCTCTGAGGGACATTGTCCATCCATGACTTGTGCTCTTTTCTCCTTGTGATGGGACATGCCTGTGCCCCTACAGTCAGTGAGATGGGTGGTTCATCTCCTCCTTATTGTCTTCCCCCAGGGAGCTTGAGCCTGGTCAACATCCACCTCGTGTCATTTAGATGTCTTCTCACCACACATGCTAGTAATTAATGTTGTGCTGCCCCCATGCCAACACGTGTGAAAGGGGTCAGTGTTCCCTCTGTCCCTCTATCTGCCCTCCACTTGCTGTCTACTGTGCAGGGCAGGAGGCACAGGGGCTACCTTACATCTTTCTGTCCCAAACCTGACCTATTTCCTGCAGAAAACTCTGCTACTGGCATTTTATACCCCTCCAGTCCTTACTGGATTGAAAATACAGGTGGCATGTCCTAGCAGGGCATTAGAGCAAGTCTGATCACAAAGAAAGTGAAACATATACACGGATTCTTAGTTGAAAAATCAGGCCAATTTATATTCTAGAGTGACAGTTCATTATGCATTTGTGTATTTTTTTTTCAAAAAATTAACAATTTCCACATGCCAATTGCTCCTCACTGTGATATTTTAATGTTCTGCATGAGATGTATAATATATGATTGACAAATAGAGATTATTCCATGCAGACCTTCTATGTAATTTGATCTTTATTTCTTGAAAATTCCTTTATCCTTAAATTTTATACCATTTGTAGAAACTCATGATGCATATTGCGAGTAAATGGAAAAATATTTCAGGTTTGGAATTAAAAGATCTTCAATAAAGGGTACTATGAATTGCAGAAAAAATCATAATTTGCATATTCAGTTGAGAATAACATCTGGAAGGGGGTAGAGATATGAACCAACAGAGCATATCATTGAAGTGTTTTGTTTAACAAGCTGGCCAAAGTGACACATCAGTCAGCAAACCATTGCGACTAATATATATACTTACTAGCAGTGGGTAAAGTTTCACATGTGTAACAGATTTTGAACTTATTTTTCAGTGAATTAAACTTATATATTTAAACCTTTCATTCAGAGTAATCACATTAAATAGAACAAAGCTATTGTAAATGCAAAACCCCAGCACATATATATCTAACAATTTTTTTTTGTTGTACTTACTCTGTGGTATTATCTCCTATAAGTTTGGGTTACTGGAATCACAATCACTATTTTGTATTACTTTCATTCAAGTGCAAAACTGAGTCCTGATAAATACAATTAAGTTCTGACTATGTGAAAAAATAGTGATTTTGATATTTATGGTAAAGATATATTTAATGCTTTTAGCTACAAGATGTACCATACTCTGTGGTGACTAGGAAGAGTGGAAAAAATAAGACTCACAAACCAGTCTTTGCAGGGAAGGGAGAATTTGTGTTTTCTTGAAAGAACCCCACAGAATAATACACAGGGCTTTCTAGTTTTGACTTTTCTCCCAGATGTAGAGATTCAGTGCACAAGTTTTGAAGATGGTGAGAGAAGAAATATCCTGCCCTTTAATAGCTTTTCAGGCCTGGAGGCTATGACTATTTCGTCTGATCTCCTCCATAATGCAAACTGCAGGACCTCAATCAGTAACAGTACTAATGAGGACCAGACATTGGACTATGGCATCTTGCAGGTGGAGAGGAATCTCAATCCATCCCACTCCTACCAGTTTGATGTCAAGGCCAGTAAGAGACCCTCAGAGTCTGGAGAGGGATCAAAGGTCAGTAGGAGAGCCCTTGAAGAGCAGCCCAAAGGAATTTTCCCTACTCCAGCCAGTAAATCAGCTTTATCCATGACCCAGCCTAAATGCCTCTAGGCAAACACATCTAACGTGGGGAGTAAACAGGATGAGTTAGACCTGTACACACCTGCAAGGCTGTAGTCTCATTGGCATTATGGAGATGTGGTGGGATGTCTTCTGTGACTGGAATATTAGAATGGAAAGATATAGGCTCCTTAGGAAGGGCAGGCAGGAGAGACGTGGAGGGCGTGCCTCCCTCTATGTCAATGACCAGCTGGGGTGCATGGAGGTCCACCACGGCATGGATGAGGAGCTGACTGCAATGTCATGGGTCAGGATTAAAGGGATAGCAGGGACATTGTAGTGGGGGTCTGCTACAGACCACGTAACCAGGAGGACTGAATGGATGAGGCCCTCTTAGACAGACAGGGGAAGCCTCACATTCTCAAATTCTGGCCCTCATGAGGGACTTCAAGCAACCTGACATCTGTTGAATGGGCAAGATAGCAAGTCTTAGGCAATCCAGAAAGTTCCTGGAATGTGTTGATGATAGCTTCCTCCTACAAGTGATAGAAGTGGCAATGAGGAGAGAGTCTCACCAAAAAGGAGGGTCTGGTGGGCTATGCGATGCTTAAGGGAACCCTTGGCTGCATTGACCACAGAAGGGTGGAGTTCCTCAGGTCACCTTGAAATGTTCAAGACTGGGCTGGATGAAGCTTTGAGCAATATGTTCTACTGGAAGTTGTCTCTGCCTGTGGTGGGGAGTTTGGAACTAGATGATCTTTTAAGGTTTCTTGCAACACAAACCATTCTATGATTCTAGGAATTTTGCAGCATACTGCCATATTTTTAGCTGTATGTTACCAGGCACTTGCTAGCAGTATATTTTTGTGGTGAGTGGTTCATTGTCTGCCAGGTCTAACTGTGGCTATAGAGATTAACATGCCCTAACAGAAATTAGACAGAATGGGAAGGAGGCAGATGTAGAGATTTCCAGAGAAAATTTGTTCTAACTTTCATTTTTTGTCCTAGGAATGTTTGTGAGTGAAATGTGGGGTGTTTTTCTTTTAGAAAGAGAATTAAAGAATCCACAAACCTTATGACTTGTTTTATGTTGCCCATGTCATTTTCCACCAACTTCATAAACATGATTCCAACTTTTTTGTTGCTGTTGTTGTTTTTGTTGGTTGTGGTAATGGTGTTGGATTGAGGTGGTTTTTTGTTGTTTGTTTGTTTTGTTTCCAGCATGGTGAGGAACATGCTTTATGGCTTGTAGTTGGAGAAGGAAGGTGAATACACTTACTGAATCTTGAAGAAAGTTAAGTTTAGAGCTAGAATGTTAACAATTATTTTTCTCTGCACTTTTCTTGAACTAGATGCCGACCAAATACCTAGTTTACTCAGGTCATAATGAACAAAGGTTCTAGGTAGTGACAATAACCCTGAATTTCTTTGAAGGCTGTTGTACAGATATCCATGAGAGTAAGAGGTTTTACTAACAGTAGAAACAAGGCATATTTTTTCACATTTTAAGCATTAACAACAGAAAAAAGTGTGCTCTTCGAACTCTGTGTAAACAGTAGTGTTCCCTTTTCATTCTGCCTCCACCAAAATGTAAGCTGCAATATTTTTAAGGCATTGGCCCAGTGGCTCATTCTTTGCGTACTATTTGTATCTCATTATCCTGCAGAGAGATGCTTGATCTTAACCATTTCAGAGGGTGAGTTCCTGCTGCCTACAGACTGATGTGTATAAAAATACTTTGACTTTGACCAGGAGCTTTGTGCCTTTCGTTACTGAGTACCTGTTCAAGAACACATTCCAAAATATCCCAGAATGGCTCCTAATTAATCAATAGGATAATTTTTCTTTGCTACTTGTACTTTTAGGGTCACTACAGATTTACAGCAAGGAATAAATATGAAGCATCCTGAATAATTAAAATGACTGAGGAACAGATCTTTTGGGTTGGGAATTTCCAAGACTTCAATGAAAACTTTCCTGTAAAACAATGTCAACAAGCAAAAGTAATGCCAGCTTGTTTCCACAAGCAGGTTTCCACAGGCTGTTGGTGTAGAGAGGGCAAGAAATTCCCCCTTGAACTGACTCTCCTTTTTTTCCCAAATTGCTTTCTACCTCCAAAGGGCTCCCCTCCCACCCACTGTGGGCAGCCGTGGTTGCAGGGTACCACAGCTGCTCTGCTGGGTGTCCCCAGGATGGCATCTTGTTTGACATTTATTAAAGTCTTTGAGCTGAAATGACTTATGCTGTGCAGAAAATTTTCCTATCTGCTACTTACTCATTGTAAATAGATGAGAAATACCTGGGCTTTTCATGCTTGCAGCAGTTTTGGAAGAAATTTGGTTTTGCCCTGGACCATTAAATCACTTGTTAAGGATTTTTTTTTTTAATGTGTCTCAGGCACGTGACTGAAAAGGCCCATCCTTGGTACATTTTGACAGATAATTCTCTTTGCTGTTATAACTCTCTGGAAAACTTTATCATTGGATGAAATGTTAAGCTGAATGAGATCATATCTTCAGATACCTGCCCCAATACTGTCTACAAGGAGTGATGAGAAAAGAATATCCACCTTTTCAAGATGGAGAATGAATTAGAGAACTCTTGTTTTGTGGTCTGCAGGTACAGCCAGCTTCTAGGTCTTCTCTGAAGAGGGTGTGTGTGTGGAGAACTGGCCACTCCAACCAGTCTGAAGGAATGTGTGGGCTGTGAGGGCTGCAGGAGCATATGGGTCTGGCTGAGGGCTGCCTCCATGCAGCCCTGCCAGGGCAAGAACTTGCTGCAGACATTTCTCTCCCCACCACCAGCCAAAGGGCTGACAGAGTCCCAGGGAGGCTCTGCCATTCCTGCTTTGGGACATGGAGGATGATCCTGGGACCTGAAGTGGAGTGGCCCACACACCAGGTTAGGTGCAGCCTTGGGACAGGTTGGCTGGAGCTGGCTATGGACCAGGGATGTCCCCACAGCTGGGGGAAGAGGAGGGTCAGGCAGCCCTGTCACACATTTCTCTTCAGATAAGGCATGCACTCTGTACATTAGTTTCCAGAGGTGGTTTCCCTTCTGCAACAACATCAGATAGTCAGATAAATGGCCAAACTTGATGGGTGGTACTAAGACAAAACTTGTAGACTTGTCACTGTGCTCAGCTCATAGTCCTTTAGGAAAGGAAACTCATATTTTTATAATAATAATATCAGCATTGTGAATCAGCATCCGTTAGCTGTTTCAGAGGATTTCCAGCCTCTTGCAAAACAAAAGCCAAGCTGTGCTTGAGGACAGCAAAGGAAACTTCTACTAAGGCACACTGCTACCGTAGATGGCTGCTTATTGCAGTCCCAAATTTGCATTTTCAATACAGAAAATATAGATAGCTTCTGATTTGAACAGGTAATCTATCTAACAGCAGGCAAGTGGATTTCTTAGAATGAAGATGGTGGGAACAATTTAGATCCTGTGGGTTTGACTATTTCATGCACCCTTTTCTACACTGCAGCATAAGCCTTTTTCCAGGAGCAGAGAGAGAGAGACAAGAATGTTGGTCAGGGGAGCCTAGTAGTTTCACCTGAAGTAGTAATATGCTAACAATCTTTAACAAAGGAAAACGAAAGTACCTGCTATGCCTGTGGGATGCTGGAGGGAACCAGATGCCAGGTTTGGGGACACTGTCTGCCATTTTTGCTCAAGCAGTTGAGCTGGCAGTGTTGCTTTCTGCAACTAATTTTTGGAAGCCAAAAGAAGCCCTAGTTCTGGACAAAGGTTTAAGAAATCATGGGCTAACTTTTGTATAAGCCCACAAATTGCATTTTATAGTAGTGACAAGGTGTTGGTAACTTTCCCCATGGGGAATTCCTGGGAGGTCATGTTTCTGAGAAAAGCTGGCATGTGCTGACTGTTCCCATCACATACGGAAGGGTGAAAAGATATGTAATGAGAGGGAAATTTCTAGAGGTAAGCTCCACCAAGATCTGCAATGTGCTTAATAAGCAGTGAGCATCTTACCCCAGTGAAACTCAGGAAGAGAAGCACCAGAGAAGAGGACACTCTAAATTAAATATCTTCATTCCACGAGCTCTTTTCCAGGCTTTCGCCTGCCTTTCCAATGTTCCTCGGCTGTTACTGCTGTTGCCTCCTAGTACTGATAGGCAGTGAAAAGAGAGAGAGCAACTAGGGAAAGGCATGGAATGTTGCTTTTTTTGGCAAGACCCACCATGGGCCTTTGGGCTTGGGAAGATGACTCATTTGCTGGCAGTCTGCATGCAGGGATTATATTCTGAATGGGACCTGCCACCATGAGTGCTGCTTAGCAGGGCCAGCTCAGCTGACCTCTGTGGCTTTGAGCTTGCTTGTGGTACATTTGAGTTTATTCCACACTGCTCTAACCACTGGGATTAGTGGAAAACTATAATAACTTTTTTTTAAAATGCAAATTGTTTTTTCTGACCAAATTAATATCTTTGCTGAAATAATTTTGTTTTGTTCAGAAATGGCTGTTTTACACCGGAAAGTTTGCAAACCAAAAAGATTGGCCAGTGAACTAATGAATTACCACTGTTTTTCAAAACTAATAGTGAGAAGTTAGACGAGTGGAAAAAAGAGAAATTGAAATTTGCTCTGTGCCTGGATTTGGGTTTCACTTAAATTTAGTATTTGACAGGGCTACCTTAGAATTTGCCAAATGCCAGCAGACTGTGGTAAGACCCCACCACAGCTCTCAAATACTAGGTTGAGACTTTTGCTGTTACACCTACTGCCTGCTTGCTGGTATGTACTTGTCACATGAGATGTTTCACCACACTATTCACTTGACAGTGTGGACAAAGCATGATTGCAGTCCATGACATAGGAGAAAAAAATCCCAATAAAGACTTGAAGTCACAACGATTTGAAAAATACAAAAAAACCCACAAAAAACAAGCAAACCACCAACTTTCAGGGTTTGGATTCTTTTTGCCTGAACTGTAGTGTGCACGTTTTAAATCTAGTTCAGAAAGCAATGTCAAGATATATTTTGTAACATTTGAAGACACTTTTTCAGATGAGAGACAACCAGCACCAGATGGTCAAAAGAGGAGTGTTGCAGCTTTTCTCTCTTTGAGGAGAATGCCCCCTAATATCCTCTTTGCCGTAAAGAAAATATAGTAAACTTGAATGCAAGCTCTCATGCAAAGTTTCTTCTGCTCCTTGGGAATTTCTGGTGCTTTTGCACATCTGCAATGAGTTAAAACACAGATCCAGGTGCTACTGACACCAAGATGTGTTTGCTACTTTCTCCAGGATTTATTTTTTTTTGCTTTTTAGCTTTGATTTCTTTTTAAGTAAAATGTCCAACCTGCAGAAGAGAATAATTACTTGCGGAGGTCTGTCTGGTCCCCAGCCAGGCTGATGGCATATTTGCAAAGGGAAGTTTCTGTGAGGGTGAGAGGAAGGGAAAATGAAAACATTTCATGTCAGAAAAACTGTAAGAGAAGAAAAGCCTCTGGAGGAGAGACTTGATTTGAGGAAAGGAAATATGGATACAAGAAGTGGACAATAATATTAATTTCAGCAAGGAAGAACTTCTTCATTCTGTGTCAGCTCAAATATTTCACAGCAGCTTTCCAAAAAAAAGCCAGGTACCTCCGGAAATGACTCTAGTGATTTAGTACTCCTGTGGGTAAGCTCTGGCAGATTTAACTGCTGTGGTTTAAAGTATGGCTGTCCCAGATGTTTGCCTTGCTTGTTGGCTGGAAATAACTGCCTTAGAGAAGAATGTGCTGGTGTCTCAGGGCTCAAGTTTACAGGCTGGAGAAGAGAACTGCTTTCATAGGTTTTTGAGCTGACAAGAGGAACTACGTAATAAGACAGTTATGGATTCACTTTGTGGCCAGGGCTGCCGTCCCTTGTAAGGGTACTGAATAATCTCTGCTGAAAGTGAGGAGCCAGGCAGGGAGTGACAGCTTAGACCAGTGCAGCTAATTCTGTCTGAACTCTCTGTCAAAGCCCTCTCCTCTGAGATGTAGGTACTCCAAAGTCAAGGTTTTGTGGTACAGATATTGGCAATGCTGGCCTTCATCTGGACTGAAGACGTTTCACTCCAAGGCACCCAGAGGCTGTGCAGTACAAAGCATGTGACAGCACTGAGGGGTGATCAGAGCTGGGGCACCTGGCTGTGAATTTAGGCATGTTTTAAAGGTGGATTTCAGCTGATGATATGCACACACCTACACCTCTGGTGATCGTTTCGGGCTCCCTTTTATAGTCAGTGAAGGCTGACTCTAAAGGCCCAGTTCGTGTTCTCTCAAAGCAGACATCTAAAATAGGTAAGGTGAATCATGGTCTGAAAATTTCTTCATTAACTCTAAGGAAAGGCTGGAATTTCCGGCTGTGATTCTGAAACTAAATTGAATAAATCCCACGTTTTGTGTCCAACTTTCCAAACATTCTCTGAAACTTTGTGGTTCTTATCCTCAGAAACCAATGCTGAATTTGCATACAAAGTCAGATTTACTAGCAGTGCATTTGCACATTTATAGCAATATTTATACTACTACTAATAAAAATTGTTATATAATTCATGTGCACAATTAGCAAGTGGAACAAAAAAATTAAGACAGTAGAACATTTCATCGAATTACTTACAAGAAATACATTTTTGAAGGAAAATGAAAAAAGATGATTTATAAGGTATTTATAAGATAATTTATAAGGTATGTTGTAAACAGAAAAAGCAATATTAAGTGCCATAGGTTCCACTTTACTGTGCAACTTTATGTACTGAGGATGTTTATATTTGAATAAGGGCAAAGTGGTTTTTCCAACCTGGCCTTGAACACTTCCAGGGATAGGGCATCCACAACCTCCCTGGGCAACCTGTTCCAGTGCTTCACCACTCTGAGTGAAGAATTTCTTCCTAACATCTAATCTAAATCTGGCCTCTTTCATTTAAAAACCATTCCCCCTTTTGCTGTCAATATCTGCCCATATAAAAAAATCCCTCTCCCCCTCTTTTATAAGCCTCCCTTAGGTACTGGAAACAGGAATCTGCATTTTCACAAACTGCAAGAAAAAAATATATGGAGCTATGATTTGAAAATAAGGTCTTACTCATCATGGTATTTGTAGAAGTGGCAAAACCTGGAAACTGTGCTTGCAATACCAGTTGAAAAGAGAGAGCATGAGCCTTTGTTTCTTTCAGTTCTCTGGGGTCAGCTTGCAAACTAAATAGACCACCTCGTCCCTTAATAATACAGGTAAAACTGCACTGTTCTGGGTGTTGGCTAAGCCATTCACTTCTAACAGGTCTCGTAGCAGGTACTTTTCCTGTTCTTCCACCATGTGACAGGAGAAACTTGGTTTTAAATGAAATGGGTAGAAGATGTAATTTGGATTATATATATATATATATATATATATATACACACACCTACTTAAAAAGTATATACATATCTATCTGTATATATGTAGGTGTGCACACATATATATACTTACCTAAAATATGTATATATGCTTTTACATATTTATATATAAAAATGTGTGTATATGTATATATATATATACACACACACATATAGGTTATGAAACGAAACCCTGATATAGGCAGAGCGCCCTGCCTCACCTAAATACTAATGGTCAAAGGGGTCTGTGCTGGCATCACCCTGCACTGTCCTAACCCTGCAAAGATGTCTGTGCAAGAGTAGCAATGTAAAAGGGTCAGGCGGGGCATGGGGGAGATTAAACCACGCTGTTCCAGGGACTGCAGCATTTCTTTCAAAAGTAGATGCTACTCCATTCTATATATAGAGGTAATAATCTCATTTCATCACTTACCAATTCCCTGAATGTCCCACCGAATGGCTCAACACAGTCTATGCTTGTAGGGCCTTTAAGATAGGCTAAGTAAACTTGTATGAAGACTTTGTGGAAAAATTTGTTTAATCTTACAAACTTTTTGTAGGGGTGAAGTAATTACCTGTGGTGTCTTTTTACCTCATACTCCGACAAGAAAGAGCCAGAGCCAGCTAAGTACCTAATTTTAGGTAGAATTTTTGCTAAGACTATTAACACCTCCAGAAATCATCTCAGGTAAGGGTTACTTTTCTCCTATTTATTAGTAGACAGGTAGGGTTTTATAACTTAAGACATTTTCAGACTGGACAAAGATAGGGGAATCATTGTAGAAATTGAAGATGCTCTGACTAAACAAAGGCTTCAGGACCAGCCCAAGGGACAAGTGTCCAGCTACTTGCAAATATGCCATGATGCAGATGAGGAATCATGCCAAAAGAGTGAAGTTACACAATGTGTTCCTGTAGGTCTGAAAGGAGCTGCAGTTCTGAGGGAATGGATGTGGCAATTGGATCCTGCACTTGTTGTGGCTTTGTCACAATCTCTTTCTCTCTAATGCTGGCAGAGGGCAAGTGTGATCAAGCCAGCAATTCCTTTTTATGAATTCTATGTCTTTTAGTCCATGAAATACAAATATATGTGGACCTGGACACCAACAGCTCAGGATAAAGTGTGCCTGTGGGTTACCAACAGATCCTGTGGGGATCTCAGAGGCCCCCTTTCAGAAAGGGTGATGAAGGGTAGGGGTATGTGCTCCTCTGAGGAGGGATGCAGTCTCATTGGCCCTCTTAGATGCTCTGTGCAACCTTACCAGCCTCTAGGAAGACAAGGCTACAGCTCATCCATCAAAGCAGAGATTTATATAACATAACATGACTAAAATATATGCAACAAAATCCAGATTGTTAAAGCGATTACCCTATCAGTCATCTCTTGGTCTCTACCCATGGGTGATTAGGAACTAAGGGATTTTTGTCTTGTAGAGTCCTCCTTACTATGAATTTAAAGATCTTAGCTAATGCATCTTCATTTATAACACCTATCATTGCATATTTGGATGCATATGCTGATGCCTTTTAGTGCTGACATATTTGCTAATACTGGTATAAATATGATTATATCTAAGATGTGGCAAACTAGTCACTAAATTCAAGCAACATCATAAAGGAAAAATTGTTTTTCCATTCCTTGTACATATTAATCATCAAAACTAATACTTACACTACTTTCTCCATTTACACATTTTTCCCACGACGATTTTAATGTGGAAATTTCAATGGCTAAGATGCAAATGTAATTTCCAGTCAAATCAAAGTGTCAGTTTGCATCTAGCATGCAGAGCCAAACCCAGGAGCCAAGAAGTATTCATTCAGCCATGGAAAGGGCTGCTCTGTCCTCACCAATATTTCATCAGCAGTTGTGCATCAGCCTGTGCCCAGGTTGCTTTCACAGATTTCCCACTGGCAGGGCTTGGGGATGATGTCCAGATGCTGTTTGCATCTTTTAATATAACTGATTATTTTTAAAGATATGGACAAAGAAATCATAAATATGATTCTGGATCTCTTGCATGTGTTACAGATAGGAATAAAAATGAAATCAAGTTGCTTAGGCTCAGATGAGTTAGGATCAGAATCAGATCAGCATTAGCAGCTTTGAATTCCCAAATTCCCAAACATAAATTTTACTCTAGTAGCCAAACAGAAAAAAAAAAAATATTTACATGGTTTAGACTTTTCCATGGAAGTTCTGCCTACTTGCACTTGTACACAAATGGGCAAATATTCAGGGACAGAAATAGAATTTTGTGCTTTTAAATTATACTCATTTTGGGAAAAAAAGTGCAAATAGACGTGATCTGTGAGAACAGAACTTTCACAACCAGACAGAGAGAAATGAGGTGAAGGCCCTCCTGAAAAAGTAGTTGGTTTTTATTTTTTTTTTTTTTTTTTGCTGGTAACTTCGTGATGGTTTGTTTAGATCGAGAAATCGCTAAACAATAGAAGGGCACTGCTTAGATACAAAACTCCTGGTGTGACTGTAACCGAGGGAAATCAGTTGAACAGGGGGAAAAGACACGACCCCACACAGGGCTGCAATCTCCACTCCACACAGAGAGCGCAGGGCCTCCAGTGGGAAGCGCAGCTCCCCGGACATGTGGTTTCAATATCTGCAGAATATGCAGCGATCACTGCTGTGCAGCAGGCACTCAGCTCTCCCTTTCTTTCATCCTCTCAGGGCTTGGCCGATAAGGGGGTGGCTTCGTGCAGCGTCCGGGGAGGTTCGCAGCAAAGTTGCCTGCGAACTTGCTGTGGAGCGGTGCACGCTCGTGTCTCTGCGGATTTTCTTTGTGAATCCCCTGCAGGCAGAGTTTGCCTAACTAGTTGAACTGGCTCTTTCTGTCTTGTTTTTTTGGCAAACTAAGAATTTCCTTCCTGATAAAATAGGACGGCAGGCGCCCCGATTGGGCGTCTTGTTGCAGAGGATGTGACATCAGGCACATCTCTCGCCTCGCTGGATCACTGGCCAGGGCAGCCGGGGAGCTGCTTGGTTAAATCTCAACCCAGGTACTCGAGTTTCTGCACACAGTGCTGCCGGCACCACGTCCCGGGCTGCTGCGAGGGCTGCTTGACTCATGCGTGCACAGTCTGCTTCATAGATCACTCTGACCGCTGGGGGCTCACCAGGGACCATGGAATTTGAACTCTGGAGACCAACCACAAAGTGAAAAACCAGAAATTGGAGTGACACGGCTGAGATGGATGATGAGAGAACGGATCAAAATGCCATCAAATTGCAGGGAGTCGGAGGCCAGGCGTCTGCAACGTCTCTATCAAACCCAGTGATGAGGGGTAAGTAATGCTCCGCCTCGCCACAAGCTTTCAACTCTGCCAGAGGCAGCGAAGGACAGGGTCAGGCTACAGTGTCAGGCTGCTCCCTGTGTCCAGCCTCCAGGACGGGTCACAGTCTCGCAGAGTGCTGCTATGCTTTTGCAATTTGGAAGGGATCTATAAAAAGCAATAGCTTTATTTTTTTTTTAGTATAGTTTATACTGAAATTTTGGTTGTTTTTCTTGTGTATCATAGAAAACGGTGTTTCTTTCTGTACCATAATTTGTACAAGCAGAAACAAATGCAGTGCTTGAACCACAGCACACTGAAAAATAAGTAGCACTGTGGCTTGTTTGACTTAAATTAGTGCCAGCTGGAAGCTCAGCGCTGGCTCAGTTCCTCTTTTCCTTTCTTGTTAGCTCTTTCCTCCTTGCTTTCATCTTATCTTTTCTCCTTTCTTCTGATTATTATAATTTTGATCTTTTTCTTTCTTTTTTTTTGTTTCTCTTTCTTCTTCTTTTTCCTTTTTTCCTTTATGGTTTATCCTTTCTCCTTTTCTTTCAGATGAGCAGACCTAAGTGGTTTTGTCCATGCTGAGCCACCAACCCTGGTGGGTTCTTCTGCAGTGGTATTGTGGTCTGTTGTGACCAATGCTGCTGTGGTCGCATAACAGCAAACAGTTATTCAGACAAATGGCCTCACTCTGATCACAGCTCTGTGTATGGCCCAGAGCCATTGAAAATACGACATGGTGAAAAAAGACAAGTAATTTATAACTTCACATAGCAGTTTAGCTGGATGTGTTCCATGTAGCGCTCTTTCCTATGAAGTTACTCTTTCATGTAATAGTGAGTGCAGAGAGAATGAGGTAAACTTAAGAAAATGTGACTTTACACAAGGCTACAGTGAGTCCTGAGCTGTTCAATATGTTTCCATTCCTACCACATAGAGAATTAAGACCATAAAACCACAATGCAAAGTTGATTAGTCTATCTTCTGTGTAGTTTGCCTTTCTTCATGGGTGTCATGTATATGTATCCTGAGGCTGGGGTGGGAAGGAAGAGGTAGTGATGTTATTAACAGTATGAATAGAACAGTGTCCATGCTGGAGCAGCAAAATGGAGACTGGAAGAAGGGGAGTTCAGTCCATTCCTCTGGTGTCATCCTGGTCCTTATGAGCTCTGCTGACAACTCCCAGGAGGAATATATTTGGCTCAGGCTACTTTTATCACAAACTTTAGGGGACAGCCTTTGCATATGGAAAATACCATTTGTAATACAGTTCTATATAATGCCTTAGGCATTTGTGTCTGCAAATATGAATGCAAGAGCATACCTTCACCAAAAGGACTTCAAAGCCCCTTTCAAGTTGTACCATATATGACAACCTTGGAAGGAAAAGTGCCTGGGGATAGGCACAGAAGGTGCAATGGTCAGAGGCTAGAAAAAGTTGTTTCAGTTATCACCACAAAAAACGGTGCTCTACAAAGATCCAGTGAAAGTTCTGTTGTTCAAAGGGAGCAGTTAGAATTTGCATGTTTGTGTGGTTATTACTATAAGGCTCCCACTATATGCACCACTCTGCCAGTGTCATGTGCCCAAGTGATGGCAATGCAATCAAATATGACCACAAGTTTAAAGTAACCTCTTGGCTGGCTGGGATTTTCTACAGTGAAAGGGGAGATAGGTGACCCAGTGCCACTGAAAGCTAGTGGGATTTGGATGTCTAGATGCTGAGCTACTGGGATTTGACTCAGCTTGCCCGTGGGCTAAGGTGTGGGTAAATTTCAAATTTGGATGAATGATCTTGTTTCTCTGTGAGCAGTTGTGCACATTTTTGGCAGTCACGGATCCTTGCTTTAGTGGCAGTACATGCAGTGAACACAGCTGTGTCACCCACGAACACCAGCCTTGCTGTTTCACAGGCAGCTCTGGTGGGCAAAGTGTTTTGAGCACTTTCCTGAAAGTCACTAGTTCAGGATTTTGAAAGTCCATGGCCAGCTGGAGCTGACATTTGCTTAGGCTTTAATCAAATATAAATACTGATCATTTATATTACTGACAGTGTACTTCCTGTGCTGTGTAGAAGACGGAACTGAGGCCCAAAAATCCACCATAGCCTTCCTCCTCTTCCAGACAAGAAATATGACTTCCAGCCTGGAGCAGGCAGAAAATAGGAATTGTGTTGTTTGCCAGAAAGTATTGCCCTGGATGCTGAAACTGGAGAGATTTGCCTTCCCTTCCAGAGGGCTTGCCTCCTTGGTGGTGTTGCTTCAGGGTGGAGGTGTTTGCTGCAAGTGGAGACAGGGCAGGAGAGACATCAGCTTGGGGTTATGCAGTTCATGGCAGCAGATCTGGAGGTACGCCATGGCAATTAGTTGTCAGTCAGGCCTTTAAAACCCTGTCTGAGGCTGGTGTGAAGGACTCCATAGGACCTCATAAGATTCCACTTCCTTCTAGGTTAAAACTCCTAGTTCCTCGCAGTATAGAACTCCCAGCTGGATTATGATGTGTTAGAACATCTTTATTTTCTACTGATATTTATTTTTGATGCTTATATGGTCACTCTTTTAACTCATTGTTGTGACTCGGCAAAATTACAAACTAATGGCCAGTCCATAGATGATTGGTCTGGTTCTTTTTAGAGTTTCAGTAGAAACCTGTATTTTCTCAAGCAAGGACTAAATGTATAAAATTCGTACATGGATATGTCACTCTTTGTAACCAGAATTCTGACACAATGATATAACGAGTTGGTAGATTGCACAAACCCCTGCCTATATTTGTGTGGCCAAAAAAAGATCAAGTTGCAGCTCAGAAAACTTGTTCTTCAATCTAGATTTTTAGAATTTCTATAAACATACTTTCCTTGCAACTCATGCAAATTGGGGGATGGCATTAGTTTCTAAATGGGACAAAGATTTTTACAGACTCTGGAAACATCACCAGCAGTAACACAGGCAGGATCAGCAAGAAAAACAATGTAGTCAGATAAGCATCAATTTGACACATATCACTTAGAGCAAAGTCATTTTAGTCAATTAATAATATTGTGCTTTAAAAATTGCAGCATAGCTTGGCTATCCTTATGAGACTAGAACTGCAGTTTCTAGAATTGGCTATCCATTTGCTAAAGCAAAAGAATGTTTGTGAACTTATTGAAACTACATGTCTGTTTTGTGTCATGGCCCACAGAACATAGAAGGAGGCAGGCAGAGCTCAAATGATGCCAATAACAAAGAATACAAATTTCTTTAAAAGCTAATTCATAAACTCATAGTTTGGGTTGGAAGGTACCTTTAATGTCCCTGCAATGAGCAGGGACACATTCCACCAGACCAGGTTGATCAGAGCCCTGTCCAACTTGGCCTTGAATGTTTCCAGGGATGAGGCATCTACCACCTCTTTGGCCAACTTTCCAGTATTTCACCACTCTCATGTAAGAAAAATCATTCTTATACCTAGTCTAAATCTATCCTCTTTTCATTTAGAACCTTTATCCCTTGTCCTGTCACAACAGGCCCTGCTAAAAAGTTTCTCATCTTTCTTATAAGCCCCTTTAAGTACTGAAAGGCTACAGTGAGGCCTCTCCAGAGCCTTCTCTTCTCTCTGCTGAACAACTCCAATTTTGTCAGCCTTTCCTTACAGGAGAGGTNTTGGCCAACTTTCCAGTATTTCACCACTCTCATGTAAGAAAAATCATTCTTATACCTAGTCTAAATCTATCCTCTTTTCATTTAGAACCTTTATCCCTTGTCCTGTCACAACAGGCCCTGCTAAAAAGTTTCTCATCTTTCTTATAAGCCCCTTTAAGTACTGAAAGGCTACAGTGAGGCCTCTCCAGAGCCTTCTCTTCTCTCTGCTGAACAACTCCAATTTTGTCAGCCTTTCCTTACAGGAGAGGTGCCCCATCCCTCTAGTCATTTTTGAGGCACTGCTCTGGACACATTCCAGCAGGTCCATGTCTTTCCTGTGCTGAGAACTCCAGAGCTGGACACAGTATTAATGTGCTGTCTCATGAGAGCAGGGTAGAGGTAGAATCACCTGCTGGCCACACTGTTTTTGATGTAGAGTAGGATATGGTTGGCATTCTCGAGCCTATATGGATACCAGGTGTTGCCCCAACCCAGATGCAGTACCTTGCACTTAGCCTTGTTGAACCACATGAAGTTCCCATAGGTCTACTTCTCGAGCTTGTCCAAATCCCCCTGGATGGTATCCCATCCTTCAGGAGTGTTGGCCGCAGACTTCAGGAGTGTCAGCTTGGTGTCATCTGCTGACCTACTGAGGATGTACTCTATCCTTCTGTCTATGTCATTGATGAAGACATTGAATACCGCTGGTCCCAGTGCAGATCCCTGAGGGACACCACTTGGCACTGACATCCATCAGGACATTGAGTCATTGGTCACTACCCACAGGCTGAGACCATCCAACTAACTCCTCATCCACCAAACAGTCCACCCATCAAATCCATCTCTTTCCAATTTAGAGAGAAAGATGTTGTGAGGACTCTTGTCAAAGGCCTTACAGAAGTCCAGATAGATGATAACTGTAGCCCTTCCCTTATCCACTGATGTAGTCACTCCATCATAGAAGGCCATTAAGTTGGTCAAGCAATTGATATACGTCACTCAGATTTCCTGAGTTCATTCCTCTTCATTTCAAATACTTTAAAGCACTAGGCTGGACATGAAGTGGCTCAAAATGTTGTATTGTACTAGCAGAAATATCCTTTTGCCTATATGGACAACTCTAGACAAATGTATTGCGCAGTTTTAAAAGAATCTTGCAAGAATAACTATAAATCTATAGTACACCTCTTGCAGCCACAATGCCAGCAAAAGTCCCCTCCATAACACAGTTATGCAGGCAAAGATATTCTATGTGTGATAAATAACATATTTTAGATACTACAATGTTCATGTCACCATTTACTGAAGTGCAGAATTTGTCAAAAGGACTAAAGCATTTTAAGTTTTACTCATCTTATTTAAATTTGTGCTCCTTTATTAAGCAGACTTGAAGTTGAGAGAACAATAGCCCAACAGGCTGGGAAATGGCTTACACAGTTAGTCATCACCTCATTCCAGCACACCATGGCATAGCCAGAAGGGACTATGAGAGGTTCAGCTCTCCCATGCATGCTTATACCTGAGATGAGACAAGATCTACAAATCTTGTATAAGCATTGACATCACCTGTAAAATCGTATCTGTAAAAATTATTTTGAAGAATTATGGTGGGAGTTTTGCTGAAGGTGGGTTTCTTGGTGTTAAGCATTCCATCCCATATATGTGGTCTAGTATAGTTCCTGAAAACCTCAGCAACTCAGTCATTGGAGTTTTCTCTGTAGTTAGTGGAAGGAGAGTGGGACATCTTCAGAGAGCAGTTTGCAAAAGAAGTCAAGTGCCCTCTGGAAATACTTCCCTTCCTTCCCAGGGGAAACCTGAGCCATTGACATAGAACAGGCACTGGGTTTTGAGTCGTTGAATACTGAAGGAGGTAAATGTCTCCCAGAGGTATTGTTGCTGTCAGCTCTCTCTGAGCCTCTTTCCTGTCTTTCTTTTTATACAGACTTTGTTTCAGACTGGTCTCCTTTACATGAAGCCTCTATCCATGGGCGTCTGCTTACTGTGAAGAAACTCATTGAGCAGGTACTCCTCCACTGAGCTGATGTGGTCTCTGCTGGGTTTGTTCAGTGGTTGAATAATGCAGTCTATGATTTACTGTGAAACTTCCAGGGAGAGAATCAGAAAATCATGTTGACCAGACTGCAGTGAAGTCTTCATGTAACAGGTTTTTTTCCCCAGTTCCTTGCCCAGCACAAGCTCTTTGCACTTTATGGATGATGCATTGAACTATCCAGGGTGATATGTTAATTCTAGTGTAAGTAATGAGACCCTTGTTGCTGGGATTTCTGGATGGCTGAGGGATTCCCTCTGCAATTCCTGTACCTGTGAGCAGCTTTTAGTGCCCCAGCTGGGGGACAGTTCTGTACATAGGAGTTCAGCTTTTTTGTTACACGTTGAGGCTTCAATTCATCCACTCACACATTTGTTTCTGAAGTGCATGAGGTCCTGAGGCTGGGGTCCCACTCCTGCTGCAGAAGGGTAGGGCTAGGAAGAAGTGACTTCTGAACATGACTGCTTCATTTCCTTGAAATCCTTGGATTTAGCCAGTGGAGGAGTTGGTGGAAAGGGGTGTTGGACTCTTCTGGCTTAACCTGGAGCACTAAGGTTGCTAGAAACAGATCCTGTAGAATGAAACCAATGGTTTCTAACGCAGGGGCTGGTTTTCCTTCAGTGAGTGCCTTACTGCAAAGAGCAGAAAACATTTCAAGAGCATTTCAGGATTGGACCCAGTCAAACAACCTCAAACTCAGTGGGCAGGAGGTCAGAAGGCTTGAGCAGTAATATAAAGAGGCAGCAGTTATGACCCTGCCAAGAACTTTAGTAGCAGGTTTTTTTTGATTTGTTGTTGTTGTTTTGTTTATTTCAGATTTTACTACTCATGGCATATGAGAAACAAAATCATGCTGAGTTCCTAACAGGAATTATATTGTCCCATTGGATAGTCCACTAAGGCTTTCTGTGCTGATTAGCGGTGTGTAGAAGGTGTGACCTCAAGTATGCTATGCAAGTATCCACTGCATCCAAAAAGCATAACAGTCCCTTTATCTGCTTACTTTTTGAGATAAGAAGCTCTAGGCAGTTGGGTAAGGTCTGATTACATAAAGCTTTAAAGCCAGAAAGGTGGGGTTTTTATTGTTGTTGGTTTTTGTATGGACATTTTGGTAGTTGGTTGTAATAATATTTTCTATTGTCTTATCAGGGAAGTGATGTTAATCTTGTTACAGCAGACCAGGTGTCTCCTCTCCACGAAGCCTGTCTAGGGGGTCATGCTGCTTGTGCCAGTGTCTTATTAAAACATGGTGCTCAGGTGAGTACATGATGGACAGGCTGTTGTCTCTAGTGTTAGTATGGTGTATTAACACATTTCAGTGCTAGCATATCTGATTTATGATATCTGACTTATATGATTTACACTCTTTACCTCTGCTGAATTTACTTACGTTATAAAATGCACTTCTTTATAAAGCAATCCAAAAGGCACACATATAAACAACAGTTATTGATGTTCTTTAGATGAAGATGCAATGTTCATATAATTTATAAGAACAAGGGGAAGTTCATCTTGGAAAGCATTTAAAATCCTGCAATGGTTAAGGCTGTATTTTGTTTTCTGTACACATTAATCTCATTGGTATCAATATGCAGAGTTTCAAGTAGAGGCATAGGACTGTTTGAATCAACAGATGATAAAATGAAAAGAAAATTGAAACAACATGGAGGTTTAGGTTGGATATCAGAAGGAACTTTTTCACAGTGAGAGTGATCCCCCACTGGAATGGGCTTCCCAGGGAGGTGGTGGAGTCACCGTCCCTGGATGTGTTTAAGGATAGGTTAGATGATGAACTTAGTGGTATGGTTTAATGGTTTAAATGGTTTAGATGGTATAGATGTTAGACTGATGTTGGGTAGGTTGTTAACCCAGGTAAAGGTTGGACTTGATGATCTCCATGGTCTTTTCCAACCTTATTAATTCTGTGTGTATTCTCTGTGTGTGTAACATGCAAGTAAAATGGTGAAATGGTGTTTCGTGACCACTACTTTTGAAGCTAATGTGAAAAATACAGTGAATAAGAAAATTAACTTATACATATGCTACCTTTTAGTTTAAAATTAGAAAAAGGGAGAGTTGTATGCTTTCAGTCAAAAATGGACTGTGTGTTTCAGCTGAGGTGACTGAGAAATAGGCACACATTTGGCTTGGTAACTCCTCAGAGACCCTGGAGTGGCACTGATGAAATACTTTTTTTTTTTTTCTTTTTGCAAGAAGAGAGACTTGGGTGCAATTTTAAAAAAATATTTTTTCATTGATCATCTTGATGAAAAGTCATTGAAAAGTCATAATCTTCAGAAGCATCAGGAAGCTTTGCCATGGAATTAAGAGTATTGAGAACCCTATTTTCTGCCAAGGAACTGGATAATTGTCATCGATTTTGAAATATTGAAAAGACAAATAAAAAGTCTGATTGAGGTTTTTTCCCCCAGGTGAATGGAGTGACTGTTGACTGGCACACTCCTTTATTCAGTGCTTGTGTCAGTGGCAGTGTGGCTTGCTTGAATTTATTGCTGGAGCATGGAGCCAGCCTACAACCACCCTGTGATTTGGCATCCCCCATCCATGAAGCTGCTAAAAGAGGTAATCCCACAGCATCAGCCCTCCTTTCCAGGTTGCTATCAGTGTGTTGAAGTGGAAGATAGAGATAAAGAAGATAATTTTCTTGGTTTGGGTCATGGAAAATGCCTTGCTAGTTGGTCTCAGCATGACAGTTGCAGTTCCTCCCACCCGTATTGGTCATCAAGGACAGGTCTGCTCCGTTGTCCTATCTGAGTGTATGTGGTGACACCTGGAAGAGGATGCATTTTCCAAGTCAGCCACCTACAATGTGGACATTTGAGAGAGACATCTGGCTATCTTCAAATGCAATGGAGAGAAACACTGAGTGATTCATGTCATCTTCAGTAGACATCTGAAATGGGTCAGATAAAATACGACGGCTTTAGCTTGTTTTGCTGAGCGTGACTTTGCAGCTCTCATTCTCAAGGCTGGATCCACTGGAGTGGATGAAAGGATTATCCTACCATCTCTTGACAAAACATTGGATCTCTGCCAAACTACTGTTGCAATAGAGAATTTGCTGGGGTTAAAAAAAAGCCTGATATCTCTGAGTTGACTCTTCCTTTATTCCTTTTAAGGTCACATGCAATGTGTTGAACTCCTCGTGTCCTGTGGGGTAAATATAGATCACAACATCAAGCATCTAGGTACTCCACTTTATGTAGCGTGTGAGAATCAGCAAGCAGACTGTGCCAAGAAGCTCCTTGAGTCAGGTAAAAAGAAAAATAAAGAATGGTGTACTTTTGTTTCCTGCAACATTTATCTTTGGATTATTTTTGCTTCAAAGTTTTAGAGGAGCCCCTGCCTTGGGACCTGGAGATGTTTCACTCTTAATGGCAGCCCTGGGTTAAATGTGGTAGCAGGGTGAGCAGGGTCTTCTTGACCCAGGAACTAAGCTTTACAACTCCCAACAAAATGATGGGTGATTCTGGATGATCCTGGATGATTCTAGATTTCACATGGCTAATGGTGTCTGGAATAAATTCTGGTGTCTGTGCATGTGATGCTACAGTCTTTTGAATTAGATAGCCGGAAATTTCTTTTTTTTTTTTCTTTTTTTCCTTATTACCCAGAACAATTGAATCATTTTTACATAAAATTTCTGCAAACAGGTTTTAATTCTGAGTTCATAAAAAGAGGCCTTTCCATTTGAGACATTTCCAACACAGAAAAATGTTCAGCACTGTATACTTTACATTACACAAACCTAAGCGTTTGGATAATTACACAAGGCCATTTCTGGTTACCTACAGTAGTACAACTCCTCTAACCAAAAGGGCCACGTAATCTGGAGTAGCCACACAGCTAGTATAAAAATGATGGACCAAAGGATGGCCTCTTTGGAAAAAACGTCACGTAGATCACCTTTTAGGTAGGTCACTCTTTAGCTCAGGGACCTTGTTTTGGAAGAAGTCAAATACAACTTAATCTAAACATTTAACATTTGGCTATTATTTTTTTTTTATGATAGCTTCTTTTTTCTTCTGCCTCCTATTAATGGGCATGTGTACTATAAAGGTAATATATAAGGATAATATAAATAGTTTTGAATTAGTTCTGCAGCTCACCCTTCTTAGGATGTTTTAGGAGCCATTTGTCCAGGGTAGCAAATGGAAAAACTCTCA
The DNA here is from genome assembly GCA_013399895.1 of Serilophus lunatus. NCBI lineage: Eukaryota > Metazoa > Chordata > Aves > Passeriformes > Eurylaimidae > Serilophus > Serilophus lunatus. The sequence goes on from VXBA01004271.1 coordinate 137,604, forward strand.
TCAGGGGTGTTTATCCCCTCTCCTAACGAGGGCCTCTAGAACTTTTCTATCCTTACACTTTGGTATTTGGAAATTCCACCAGCTTAAGGCTCTGGTACAGAGCATTTGAAACCTTGATGGAACTACATCTTTGTCCTGCCTCAAGATATCCATGAGCTAGCTGTAGATGAAGGAATTCCTCATGCACCATCCCTCTGTGATCATTTTCTTAGTCACAACCCCACTGCTCCTCAACCAGCGTGAGTTGTGCATGTGCAATTCGTAGTATCAAGCCCAAGCATAAAGTAGCCTTCTTCTATGTGGATACTACAGCATTTATATATTACTTGAAGAAAGAGCAGCTGGTGTATTCAATGGAAATAGGCTACTGTATAGTCATTATTCTTTCATCTCTTGGTATTCAGGAGCAAATGTAAACAGCGGCAAGGGCCTGGACTCCCCTCTGCACATGGCTGCCAGGAATTGCAGTATGGAGCTGGTGACACTGCTGATTGACTTTGGAGCAGACATTTGGGTAAAGAACGCTGAAAACAAGAGGCCAATGGAGCTGGTCCCACCTGGCAGTCCTGTCAGTCAACTATTCCTGCAGAGAGAAGGTACTCCTTAGTTCTTGTTTTATTTAGAGAAAATCATGCAGACTGTTGCAAAAGACCATGTTATTCCAGGCTGCTAACACCAGAAAACTAAGAATAACTAAGCTTGCCTCCATTTGCTGACACAGGGACACTTTTTTCTAGTGGGATACTAACAATGATAATGGTGAGAACAATAATCCATCTTGAACCTTCAGATTGTGAACCTACTGCGTCAGGGAGCAATAGTATGGAGCTTGCAGTATAATTAAAAATAGACCTTAGAGTGAAAAAAACTCCAAAACACTCCTTAGAAATTAACAGTGGCTTTTTCTTGTTGCCTAAAACACTGAATTTAGTGAGAATCTCTCAGTTTGCTTGTGTCTGAGATAGGAGGGGGTCCAGGAGCGTTACCTGGAGTGTGCTGACAAATGCAAGCCACCGCTGATGGGAGTTGAGGGTAGTTAGTGAGTCTGATTGGGATCTTTGGTTATACAGTATGCTTACTGTCAGGGTCATGCCAGATACTGCTCTCAGCACAAATGCAAAGTTGCAACCAAAAAGATTTGTTGTGGTAATAACAAAAAGTGTATTGAAGAGCTTATTTTCTAGTTCTTTATGGTTTACTTTTATTCTTGGGCCAAGTTCTTGCATAGATGCAAAAGTGTCTTTAAAATGGAAGACCTTTTTTTGTGGTTGTTAAGGAAAATTGCACAGGAATGAGATAATGAATAGGTATATTTACATACATTTATACCCTAGGCTTTTTTTAAAGGCCAACATTATGTACTGAATAATCCATCAGTATCAAACCATAAGTTTAAACTTTATAAAGTGCCTACTTTGTACCTGCAAATTAAATAGGTAATTTTGTTTTATTGATTATCAGGTCTTTAATGAATTATGGAGAGAAATGTTACTTGCCATTCTTGAGGAAAATTAGAATAAGGTCTCTAGTGTCTACTGATTCTTGTACTTGTATTCTTTAGATTTTCTCATTCTGTCAGCAAGCAATACACATTACTAAATTATCTGGATTTCATTGTTTTAAACAAGCTGGTGATGTTTTAGTACATGACTTTATTATGCCAGTTACATGTTGATGTGATTATTGCCATGGAGAGATTTACACTGAGGTAGAAGTGGAATATCAAAGTGAGGAATCAGGCTCTGCTTGAAATAGTAACTTGAAAATAATAGCATGGAAACAACTAAGCTGTCCATGTTATGCATGAGGAACAGGTATTTGGTTTCTCAGCCTAATCTGTGGCACACAGAACAGTGAACTTTTTGAGTTCCAATTCCTGCTGCATTCAACTCCTGACTCCCGTGGCACTGCATGTGTCCTGTTTATTTGAGATAGAAAAACATTTTAGGCACACCCTGTGCAGCTGGCCTGAGAAATTCTGCTTGGGCTGAGCTGACAGCTTGGGCAGTAAAGAACATTTCTAAGTGAAATTCAGCAGTCAAAATCAGAAAAACTAAATGCCTGAATGGAATTATTTCTGCTGAATAGTGTTTTTCTGGTGTTCTCCAACATGCCCTTCTCTGAGTAGGGTCATGCCTGATAGACAGCTGATATCTGACTTCTTTGGCCAGCTGAATGATTGTGATCCAGAAGAGTGGTACAAACACTCGCCTTCTTGTTTTACACAGAGGTCTGGAAATGTGCTGCAGGGATCAGAGTCACCCCTCCAGCCCCACAGCCCCACAGTCCCTCAGCACCAGCTGCTGCTCTCCTGCCCTGCTGCCACACATGGCTCCTCTCCCCTTACTCCCCAGATACCAGGGGGCAGGAGTCCCCCAAGCCATGGCTGGGCAAGCTGCAGGGAGTGTGCTTTGCCACTGGAGTTGGTGAGTGTGCCAACCCAGTCACCCTCCCAGGACTATCCCAGAGCAGGTCTGGTGTATGTTGTGGTCTCCCTTCCCACAGCTTCACCATGCTGCTGGACCACTGGATATCCTGCTTGCATTGCAGGGAGAGTCCTACGTGTGGGTGGGAAAATTAGATAGTGATCCAAAAACATACTGTGTTTTTGAAAAGTATGCTTGTGCTTGCTAAATATTTTCCAATGTCATGTCACTGCTTGTGTTTTGATAAGTCTTCATGTTTTGGGTTTGGTTGGTTTTGCTTTTAATGGAAGCTTTTTTTTTTTTTTTTTAAGTGAGATGTTTACAGACAGAGCATTTATCCATGGGATCAGAATGGTCAAGCACAAGTGCAGTGTGATACTGCAACAGCCAGTTTAACTTGCCTCATATCAACTTGTTTTGTACCCAAGAACAGGGTAACTAACTCATATGCTGACTCCTAGCAGAAGAGTTCAGCCCTTTACACAGCTCTTCAGATAGTACAGCAGTTTTCAGCCTTGGAGAGCTGCTGGCAATGTGATGACTTGCATGACAGAAGTCTGAAAAGCTGATCAAAGCTACCGTCTCACCACATTTTTGCTGGAGCCTCCCTTACTTCCCACTGCACCACATTCCTCTACCAGCAGTAACACTTCAGCTTTCAGAGGACTTCTATTTCACCTGCCAAGCAGGCAGGCACAGGGGAGTGGCACCTAAACTATCCCCTCCCAGATTACTTACCTCCAACTCACTTTCTACAGTCTCATCTCCTCTCCCAACATCCAACCCCCACGTCTGTGCCCGTTCTTCTTACCTACCCTTCAGAGCCCCCTGCCACCCTCCATACTTGTTGCCCATGTGAGAATGATTCTCTGAGGGGCTGAACACTGACAGGTACGAAAATTAGTTAAAACTTCACATAACATCTACCTCTTCCTGAAAAGGCTAAGTGACCCACGTAAGTGTATAATGTGTGTACAGTAAATGTATTATACTTAGATCTTTTTAAAAAGTGACAAAGATTCTTCAGCAGGGCTTGCACTTATCAACGTATGACCAGTTAATCTGGAAGGTTTAAATAAAGAATTATATAGCGGGTTTTTTTGCTGTGTGTTTGTCACTGCTATGAAATACATCTCAAAAAAGCAGTGCACTGAAAATTTGTATCACACAGGGAGAGTGAGGGGAGGGAAGGACTTTTAAGGTAGCATTGATCATTTCAGACAGCACAAACTACTTCACACTAGTGCAGCTTAAAATTGAAAGGTTGATCCTGTTGATGCTAATTGCAGCCTTTGTAATGACAGATTGGATTAGGCATGTAGATGGGATTGCAGGTGGGCTGATGACCTTTGATGGGTGCAGGTTTCACTTTTCAATGCTGAGTGTGAAAAACTGATGAGAGGTGGGTTTCAGCTTTATAGTTTTTACACCATAAAGCCATGTGTGTAACCTTTTCCCTGGCTCTTTCTCCAGGGCCACTGTCCTTGATGCAGTTGTGCCGCCTGTGCATCAGGAAGTGCTTTGGATACAAGCAGCATCAAAAAATAGCTGGACTTCTCCTCCCAGATGAGCTGAAACATTTCCTTCTCCACATTTGAGACTTTCATGTTCAAAATGGTGCCTTTAACAACACAGCAAGGTTTGCTGGCTCTATTTATCATCACTAGTGTTGCCACTGTCTGCATTGTTGATTTATGGCAATTTTTGGTCTCTAGTATAGCCTGGATCCACAAAGCACAAGACTAACTGACTCACTCAGTCCTCACTGCTGCCACCCCCACCAAATCCATCATTTGGAAAGAAACAATCCCACGTGGTTGCATGATGCTTGAAAATATAACACAGGAGCCCTCTTGAAAGCATGGAAAATGAGCATAATATTTTAAAATAGATCTCTTGATTCTCTGGCACAGTTTCAGTGGTCTTGTGGTTGACAGCCTCTTACAAAGAAACTGCATATCTCAGCTCAGCACTAACAATATTTTATGTATATGTTAAGCACACTAAGGAGTAAGCAGGACTCATGGGGCTGTACCCACACAGAAGGGAGGAGAACCCAGCTGAGCCTACTTGCCAAACAAGAGAGGCCCTCTGGCAGAAGTTATTTGTTTTCTAAGGATATCACACTGCAGACAGATAAGCACCAACTAACAATCATCTGCATTTAGGCCAGCATCTGAAACAGGCGCTTCTTCCATGACAGCAAGTAGGCCACTGCTGATGGCAGCTCCCTACAGTGCAGTAGTAGTGGGGGGGAAAGTTTTGATTCATCAACTAAAATCACTTATTCCTGATACTCTGAGACATAAAGGAGCTACACTTCAGAACTACACATTTTCTCCTTGCAGTGTATTATTTTTCAAGGACACAGGCTATCAGTTGCAGGCATTGAGTGCCTCCCTTTTCTGCTCTGAAAATGAAGTGATATTTCCTAAGCATTTTTCAGCATGCATCAGAAAAACAACAGCTTCTATCCTCTTTCTCCACCCAAAAAATAGATCATCTTAAGATTGAGATAATATTTTTTTCTTGGAGAGTTGCTACCTCTTTCATAGCACTTTGGGTGGGAAGGGTAATAATGACACCCTTAATGTGTGGTTGTAAAACAAACAGTGAAAAAACCAAAATTAAAGTCCATTCCAAAATAAAAAGATAGTGGACAATTTCTGCCCTCTGCTGAGTTGCTGAGCAGCTGACTCAGTGTATGAAGTATGTGGTTCTTATGCCACTGAAGTCATAAGAACAAATATTCCCTCCAGCTAAACCTTAACGCTGGACATTTTTCTTTCCCTTTTTAAAACAGGTCCTTCTGCCACAAACCAAAGTGCAGTTATGATCACTCCATGCTCTCCCCTGAAAATATCAGCTGCCTGATACATGTGGCAGCAAGGATGTGGAGACTCCAGTTCTTCCCATTACCCTGTTCCTTCTTGAGCTGTGAACCATGATTATCTCCATCACCTGGGAGCAGCAGTGTGTCCACCACCTCCTCTGAGAGGCTGCCACCACATCGTCCCTGTGCTGGAGGCGCGCTTTGGTGCTTCTGGAGAACCTTTTCTTTTTCACCTCACTGTGGAGATTCTGTAAGAGTGGGCTGAGTGTGCAAAATCATCATTAACACCAGCAATGACATACAAAGTCCTCATCTCATAAGTGGAGGGACTGGCAGCAGCCTTCAAATACACCAAAGCTTATTTTGATGTTTACCAATGTGCCAGTGTGTGCAGTGCCAGCCTTCCTTTCACATATGGAAAGTTAAAGAAGAGGGACCAAATGCTACCTGGGTGCTGGTATTTGATATAAATTACAAATCCTGTCTGGACAACATGACTGCTGGCTATAGCTATCCAGTATGATGGTTTAATTCCTTTGTGCTGACCAAACACAGTCCTGCTGGTTTTGTGGGACGCTAAGTCATACTCTAATGGGACAAAATTACAAAAACAGCTACGTCTCTAAGTTCTCTGGTGATAAAGACACCTGTAAATGTTCACTTATCTGGTCCAATTTCTCACACATACTTGAGCTGTGTAAAAATTAACTGTCTGGTTTAAGATGGCCTTCTATATTATTTCCGTCCTGCTGGGGAAGAAAAATTGACATCGGTGTTCACAGAGGTTGAAAAAAACCTGTTCATGATGAAGGTTGAATAAAGCTATTCAAGAAAATAAAGGCATCTTTGATGGGAAAAGTGGATCCTTCTAAAATCAGCATGTTGATTAAGCCAAATCCACTGTTTAAACTGAACAGATGACAATGGACAATGAAGCATTGCTTAAATTTTAAAGATTAAAATGTGAAGAATCCCTGCCTTGGTGACACATTGGAAAGCTGAAGATCCATTTTATTATATTTTAGATTATGAAGAAACATTTTTTGCATACTAATTTTATCTTTTAGGCATCCTATTTCATAATTTAAGCTGATGGATTTAAAGGAGTAATGCTAATACCAGGAAAAAATTGCTCTGAGAATGTGGTGAGAGTGTTGCTTCCAGTTTGCTTTTCTTACGGAAATTTCACAGTATGACTCTGTTTACTTGAATTCCTCTGACCAAGTGTAATTAGGATGAATTCTGTATGCTCAGATGGTATCATCTCAGCATGTTTGCTTATTTATTGTCATATAAATTGTGATCAACACTGGTGAATTACAGCTTTATGTATCAACACTTACCCAGTTATAAATTGTAAAAGTTGTAAAAGATGCAAACTGAATAAGCTTGTTGTAGCTGGGGTTTGGATTTTTTTCTGTATTTCAAACCTTTCCAAATGTAATGCAGGACTTGAATAATTGTCAGCAATATATTCTATTGGATACTTTCCTGTTGTTCTGATAGCAGTTTAGTGGTAGTTAAGCTTCAATTTTGTATTCTATTTTCTCAAAAATAAATGGTTTCTACTCTTTTGTTTATTTTTGCTTTCATTCACTTATTGAGTGGTAGCCCTGATTTTGTGGATTGTCTGATACTATGGGATTTTGGAATGAATTCTAGTTGTTCATAATCCTGCCTACAGGCAGAACTATAATAAAGACTAAAATACAAATGCTATGCAAATATTGCCTTTTGTTGATGTTTTATGGTAGAGCTGGAGTCTTGCAATTCCCTTTCTGCTCACTTCAGGGTAAGTGAAAAGGAGACAGAGTTTATACAAAGTAGGAAAAGATGTAAATTAAGATGGTCACTGTTTTGCTTATGGAAACTATGAAATTTAACAACCAGCATCTCAACAAAAGAAAACAACAGTTTTAATCAAGAAAATTATCTTTTGTTTTCTTGAAATATGTCTGATGCAACAAATCATTGCGAAGTTGTTTTGGCTTTACAGCATTTGCTAGGTGGGATCTGCCACGGCCCAGGACTCAGTTCTTCATTCTGCAGTTGTGTGCAAAGTCTACAATTTGTTCCCGCAGGAGACTTCAATCTCCCAGATATTTGCTGGGAACTCAAAACAGCAGAGAGGAGGCAGTCCAGAAGGTTCTTGGAATGTATTGAGGATTGCTTCCTGTCACAGCTAGTTAGTGACCTACCAGAGGCAAGGCTGTTCTTGACTTACTGTTCACTAACAGGGAAGGGCTTGTTGAGAGTGTGGTGGTTGGAGGCTGCCTGGGATCCAGTGATCATGAAATAGTGGAGTTCTCTATAAATAGTGAAACAAGGAGAGGATTCAACAAAACTTTTTTGTTTCCATTTTTAATAGTAAAACTGATGGTTTACAGGACAAGTCCTTGTTTAAACTAGCTGATAGGGAGCCAGTTGATAGGGAACAGTGTAGCCCCCCCACGGTCCAGGTGGAAGATGTTAGAGACCTGCTGTCCCACCTGGATCCTCATAAGAGCGTGTCCAGAGAAGGGCAACAAGGCTGGTGAAGGGGCTGGAGCACAAGCCCTATGAGGAACGGCTGAGGGAGCTGGGGTTGTTCAGCCTGGAGAAGAGGAGGCTCAGGGGTGACCTTATTGCTGTCTATAACTACCTGAAAGGAGGTTGTAGTCAGGCGGGGGATGGTCTCTTCTCTCAGGCTCCCAGTGACAGGACGAGAGGACACAGTCTTAGGCTGCGTCAGGGGAGGTTTAGATTGGATATCAGGAGGAACTTTTTCACAGTGAGAGTGATCTCCCACTGGAATGGGCTTCCCATGGAGGTGGTGGAGTCACCGTCCTTGGATGTGTTTAAGGATAGGTTAGATGATGAACTTAGTGGTATGGTTTAGATGGTTTAAATGGTTTAGATGGTACAGATGTTAGACTGATGTTGGGTAGGTTGTTAACCTAGGTAAAGGTTGGACTTGATGATCTCCATGGTCTTTTCCAACCTTACTAATTCTGTGTAATTCTGCCTTGCCCATTTCTTGTCATTTCATATTTTCTCTTAACTGAAAACTGTAGACATCTTAATGTAACATACAGCTTTGGAGCACATGCCAAAAATGTCCTCTTGCTGTTCAGGCATGAATTGACTTCAAGATGACTAAGAAGGAAATAAATTTTACTTTACTAGTTTAGCAAAATGGGAAAGACTAGCTGCAAAATAGCAGGTTAGTCATGCAAAAGAGTGCTCCTGTGCCTAAATTGGGATGTGCTCAATTCCCCTCAGATCCATATTCTTGAGAGCCTTGAGTCTGAGACTTGATGCTTCCGAAGCCACTTTTTCTTGCTTAACACATGTACTGCATTTGTCAAAATGGAGACTGCCTTGCCCTGCAGTTCCAGCCTATACCCTTCTGGATTTGGATAAAAATTCCCATGAGTTATTTCTTTGCATATCGAGCAATTATTTGTCATTCTTTGACATATTGCTCAACTCAGTGCTCTAAGGAATACTCCCTTTCATGCACGCAGGCAACATTTGATGCAAAAGTGCTCTCTAGGGTGCCTAGGGGAGTCCACTTTTCCTTAAAATTACAGCACTGAGCTATTACTGAGAAGAGAATTGTTTCAAATTCTTGTATCTTCATTTAATATGGTAACCCTTACTCCAGCCCTACTTGAGTGCTGGATATGAATACCTGGCTAATGTCAATGTGCAACAAGATCTTGCCTCCTTCCTATGTCAGGTGAAGCCTTTCCTTTCTGAACTAGTTCCCTTTGCATTTTTAAAGGGCTTGAAACTCATTAATCATCTCTGATTCAAGAGACACAGCACTAGAATGATGTCTTTAATGCCTGTGAAGTAAAATTGAGTTTGTAATCTGTCAGCTGTCTTACTTCACAAATTAAACTGTGGAGTCTCTGCTGAATCTGAGGCTTTTGAAATCCCTAGAGCTTTTCTTTCTGTGGTCTCTGAAATGCAGTGGTAGCAGTTAAAGCAGCTCTTTGTCTCATGAAAGCACACTGACTTTGAATCACAGAGGTTCATACAGACCCTAGAAAGATGTTATGAATGAGACAAGTATAGGGTTGTCACAGTGTCATCGAAACTCTGGCCTCTTTTATTAACTTATTTTGAGGAAAGGGTATTGTGTTGGCTTTCTCTCTGATTAAATAATTGTACCAAAAGAGGAACAGTAGGTGTTGGGAATTTCTGCATGGGGCAAAGCTCCCAGAAGCTACTTAGATCTCTTCAGTCCTTCCTAAAGGAGTGTCACCCCTGTGCATGCCTAGCCTTTTTCACTCTCCTGCCAAGCATCAGGACTGAGACAAACTTTTTGTCCCTTCCAACTGTATTTATATAGATTTTCCTATAGATTGGTAAGCAGAACCTCCACCTTCTCAAGTCTCTTTAATGAAAATGAGTCTCTTTCTGAAATAACTCCTTTCATACCCATCAGTTCAGAATAGGTGACAAATGTATTTCTGCTCCTCACTAATCAGATGTCATGAGAACAAGGTGTGACCATATCCCAACTTCATTGGATTTACATCTATTTATTTGTCCCATAGAGAAGATGGAGGTGGAAGGCTCTGGAAGGACCATCTCATTATGTTTGTTCACTGACCACTAGAAGGGAGTGCCTTTGCTCACAGCTCCCAGTCACTTTTTTCAGTCAGCCAAACACCCTACGCAAATCCTTTTCCTCAAAGAGCAAAGGTTAAGAAATAGCTTTTTCTCTTTTTCAAGCTATAATTACTTGTATTATTTCTCAAACTAGAAAAACAAGCAAAACCATCCCAAATGATTCAAGCAAATTGCTCATTTTTCTTCTTCTTCTTCTCATTTTAATTCTCCTGTAGCAACAGAAGAAAACATGTGAAAAATATTATCCACCAGTTGGGCTATTGGGACATATTCTTTAGAGGTGATGGAAGCAAGTTCAAATTTCCTTCTAGAGTTAAATATATTCATTCCCTATCTTCACTATCCCTGGTGATATATACTCCTTGTTTTTGGTGAATCCCCTCACCTGACTTATCCATCAAGACTGCATGACTTGAATTCACTAGCGGTTTCTCACTGATAGTGCCTCAGTACATAAGAGCATAAAACCGGATGTTTGGATTACAGCATCCCTGGGGTAGGGACTGGCAACCACAGGGGTGGGGCTGAAATGGAGTCATGGGCCCTGGGCAGGATTGAAGGAGTGCCAGGGAGCTGCTGTGGGGCAGTGAGTGCTGGTGGTGCCTTCAGGGCCTGGATGTCGGGGTTGCCATTCAAAATCTCAGCATCCATGAGCATGGCAAGAGGAGATCTATAGCTCCACCACATCTTTTGTGTAAACCTAATCCCCCAATTTGTTCTGCAAGTGTTTCCAGTTAATTTTATCTAAGAAAAGAAATAATTGTTTCTTGTTCTCTTATCGTTACTCCCTTGATAGTCTTCTTTTTTGTCCTTTTGTCTTAGCCTGTCTTTTTCCCAGAGTAGACTACCTGCTTCTTTAGCCACTCTTTGGGCAGAGGCCTGGGTAACCAAAATACTGTAATTCTCTTTGTAAGCAGCATCTTCTCCTCCTCCTCAAAAAAAGAAAAAAAAAAACAAACCAAAAAAACCCAAAACAAACAAAACCAAAAACAAAGAAACAAACAAAAATCTGGCCAGAGCTATCCAATGCTTCCCCACTGATTTCTGATTTCCCTGAGTGTCCTCTATAGTTTCTCAGATAGTTTCCTGTTCCTGCCTCATGTAACTTATTTAACCAGACAGCTTATCCCAAAAAAAATACCTGGTGAAAACACCCTTAGCTCAGTTCTTGAGTGAGCTTTGCATAAGCTCTCTACTTTCAGTCATCTCATTTCATAAAAATTATTTTAGTTGTTTTGAATGCTCATCCTGGATTAAAGGGGGCCTGCTACATGCAAAACTCCAGCAAAGGGCATATCACACAGAGCTTTTCTTTTCCTGAGATACGGGTTGTGTCTGATGCCTGTGCACATTCTGGACCTTTTGTCTGTTCTTCCATGTGTCTGGGCAGCTGAGCAGAGAGGTGGCCAGGCAAAACATTTCTTTCCTATTAAGTTAATAATTAAAAGGTCCCAAACCCCATGAACCAGGGCCAAAAGCCAGAGCACTGAGAGACAAGTGGGATAGGAGTAATTGATCACGTTTCTGGCTCGGAAGACTGAGATCGGGAGCTGCTGTTTTACCCGTGCCACAGCAGCTCCTCCCGCACAGCTGGCAGCTGCTGCCCCGGGCACAGGAGCCATCCTTGCGGGAGAAAGGCGAGGGCCAGAAAAGTGGCTGCCGTGGGGACTGTCGGCCCCGCTGCCTTTGCCCTCTCCACCAGACAGCGCTAGGTTTAGCCAGCAGATGGTATTGCTGGCACACCTCTCTGCAGAAAAGTTTTGCTGGAGGAATAATCAGGGGAAAAGTCGAGGTACAGAAGACGTGGTGCTGGGAGTGAATGCAACCTGAGATTCACGTGGACCAGGGAATCGGCCGTCATTGCCACATTCATAAGATGCTCAGGGTTTGTCTTAACTGACAGACTAACTGTGATTAATGCTTGTCTTGCTTTTATTGTGAAATCGAATGTTTTTACCGTTCGTAAATACTGTGAAGAAAGCACTGGAGAACTCTGGAAAAAATGAAAGCAAACATTCTCACTTGGTCACTGGTTGTCGATGACCTGGTAATTAGAGGTATCCTGCAGCACTCTGAGTCTTTCAAAGGTCTGCTCATTAACTTATTTTTTACGTAACAATTTGCTTTTTTTCTTCTAACCTCCATTAACATTCGACAGAAAAAGGATCAGTTCCAGAAAATGTAATATCCCTACCTACTGAAATTACGTGTAGTTAACCAATTAGAAATCTGTCTCAGTGTTCAGAATGAGCGCTTACTAGAGGATAATACCTTTCAAAACTCCTTCATTCTTCTTAGGAAATAATTCCTGTTGCTGACTTCCTAATTTCACAGGCTGGCTGTTACCACTTTCCAGACAGCAGCTCTAAGCAAGAGTCCTTCCCATAATTTATTTTGAGTGACAGTACTCCTTGGAGCCTTCTCCTAAAAAACATATAGCATTGAACTTTATAAAGCCATTTGGTGTCACAGCCAGAACTTGTCATATCTGTGCTTCATGCTGTGCAGTAACACTGACTTCAGGGAAATATCTTATTTCCATGTCCTCTCTAAAATGTTTTGTTTAGCCCACTTCCCACACTCTACAGCAGGAGATATAAGTGGTGCATATGACAATCTAATTCACCTTCATGTCGTAGAAATAAATGCCTTCATATACTGACTACATGTAGGCTAGGCTTTTTAAATGTAATATATGCTGTGAAATATTATGGGAGATTTTCATGAATCCTTCTAGGCAAGGTAATTTAGTAAGACACCCAAGTGACTGCCTGGAGATGTGCATTTGCCTTTGTGGAAATGGAGGCAGTTATTTTGACAGTGCTCTCATTTCTTTGAATCTTCTATGGGACCATAGAATATTGCAAATATCAGTGAGTAAAACATGAGGGGAGAGGAACAGAATTACTAAGTTCATATATTTGTGACACTTTTGTGCAGTAAATTGCAGCTAGTGGGTGTATATGGAGTGCTCCTTCACCAGTCTCTTCTAGCTCCACAAAAGCCATGAAGGAAAGGAGACTGGAGTTCGGGTATGCCATCACCTACATACCTCTGGGTTCCATCTGTGAGAGGGGAATGATGTAACCAGCCAGGTGGAAGCCATGCACCACAGAGATCCAAGCACTGGGGAGCTACTGATTCATTTAATTCTGGCCCCATCTTAAAGGGATGCGTTATTTTAGTGCTGAACTCCAGCTGTGGTCATATTGAGGCTGCTGTTTCTTCAGTAGCACTGATTTTGTGTGTGGTTGGTAATACAGGATGGAAACCTTCACACATCACCCTTTGAAGCTACTTTGGCTGACAGTAAAAGCGTAGTGGCTTAACTACCATTTTTGGCGCTTTAGACTTCCATTAAAGTGCAGATATTCTAATACAACCAGAGGAAAAAAGAAGATTTCTTGTTGGAATGTTGTACAAATTAGTTCTGTTCTCCTCTCTGATAATTTTAAGCGTTCTTCCTCTCACTAATGCACTTATTGACTCATATCTGTGGAAGCACCTTGCCTCCTGGCTCCTTTTGCTGGCTCATTACTTGTACTTATTGCTGCATTTCTCTGAAGCACTTTCATTAAATTCTGCTTTATGGTTATCACAGAAATCTGCTGTTAGTATACAGTGCACTTTCATGCTGATAGCTAGTGCAAGTTCATTCTTTTAAATTTTTTTAATCACTTTCAATCATTTAAAAAATAAAAAAAACCACAAAACCCAGTTAAGTTACTGCAAGATTTTCCTTCTTTCCATTAACAGCAAAATAGAGCTAATTTCCTGAAGCCTTCTGCTTTATAGCTGAAAGCTTTGGTGAGGATTGCTTTTTTTGAGAGCTATTATGATTGCCTCCAGGCAGAACAACTTCAATAAAATATCAGCTGCTCAATCTCCAAAGAAAGGTTCATTGGGGAAAACTTGGAGCTCTTTGTTTGCAGCATTTTGTAGTTACTTAAGAGGCATTTATGTTACCTTCACCTCATGAAGGGTGACTGTTAGCATGAGTATTTTTAAAGTGTCACAATTATGAGGTATGGATGTGAACCTTTGTGATGGAACTTGAAAACACATTTGAACAAGTCCGGAAGGCAGATAAAAAAGCCAAAACCCAGAAACCAACCAACAAAATAAACAAAAAACCCCAAATAAAAAAAAAAATCAAACCAAAGCAAAACCACCCCCAAAACTCCCAAAAAACAAATGCACAAAGCTGAGAATTACACATTGGTTCAAAGATACTTTTACATCCAAATACAGGAAAGCATCCCCCCCCCAAAAAAAACCCCAACAACCCAGACACCTGTAGTTTTTGCTAACTATAGTTGATCCTCCAAATGACACTGTCACACAACTTCTCTTGACAACCAGGTCCTCAAAGCTATTTAGATGCCATAATACACAAATTTTACTTGGACCAGAGTGAGAATGAGAGGCCTTACAGTCTCATGGGGCCAATCCTTAGTCTAGGGAACATTCATTACCTTATGTAAACCTGTGTCATTTTCAAACACATCTAATAAATTAGTTTAAAAAAAAATCCTCAAATTCCTTTTACTGCACAGTGCAAGGTGTACAAGTGTACCCTCCATCTCCCTGGTAATTCCTGTATGCTTTACAACCAGATTTTATGACTACAGGGGAACTCCTTCCTCTGACGACTGGATGACCTGAGGATTTAAGTTCATGTATCTGCAGACCATTAGACAGTTGAGTTGAGGTTCTCCTGTCCTTCTCTGTGAGGAGCAGATTAATCCAGTCAGCCAGGCAGGCACTGGGACTCAGTCACCCTCAGGACTGGTCTTCCTCAGGAGAGGACCAAGTTCTGGAAAATGTAGCTGGATGAGAGCTTCGGATGTTAGTGATGGGAAGTTTAATGGACTTAATACCACTGTGGAAGTCAGCACTGATATTTCCTGATCCCTATTCTGTCCTTTAAGTCTATTTTTTTTAAACACACATGAAGCAAAAGAAATAATTTGAAGTGATTCCTCCTTTTTATCTCCTTGCTGATGGATTTCTTACTAATACCAACTAATTACAATCGAAACAACTAGGGATTCATGATGAATCCCTAAAAAGCTGGGCAGTGCTAGGAGTAATGCTGTCCCTTAAGCCTATTAATCCTGCTGTGGTCTTTAACTTCAGGATAAGTGTTCTTGCCCGAGATCCTGCATTGTCACTGCAGATATGTGTGGAGTAATGTGGTTCCTTCTGGTTGCTCAGTGTGTTGGAACTCTGCCTCATTCAATGTGGGCTGTTTAAGCCATACCCTGATGATAAGGTTATTTGTTTCATCCAGTGCATTTCTTTGGGGCTGATCGCTGCCATGACCATCTTCTACACAAGCATTAATCAGTGCTTTACTATAGTTCCTCAGCAAGGAGTCCCTGCTGTGCAATCAGAGAGCAGAGTCACAGCAAGATTCCTAATTTTGGTTGTGCATTTGAGGTTTATGGACATATTTTTCCCCCCCAGATGTTTAGTATTACATAACACAGTAGATATTTAATATGCAGCTGGTTTTCGTTTCAGTTGCAACTGTGAGAAAGTTACTGAAAATTGAGCTAGATGTAGAGAAAATGCATGCAGTACAGCTGCTTCTTTTTAAAGGCCATGTTTATGTATCTTGCCTGGCAGTATGTACAGAGCAAGTGGCAAAGATAACATAAGATACACCTCTCCAGGACAGCCTACAACATCCTGCACTAGGACCTCATCCTTCTGCCGGGAAATGCAACTTCTATCTCTCTCAAATAATACAGGTTTAACGGATCTGTGAACTCCAGAGGAGCAGAGGGACAAGGAGCCAATGCTGGAGTTGAAGCTGCTGTTTCTGGTAATGGGAGATGGTGAAATCTGCTACCAGCCCTGCATCTACTTCTGTCATCTCTCTCTTCCCTTTCTTCCTTCCTTCTGTTTCCTTCTCTTCCCTTCACTTGTCTTTACCCCAGCAATTGGCAATGACTGGAGAAAACCAGTTGTGAAATGCAAACCAATAATCTTATAAGACTTTATTAGTTTGACCTCTGTTTCAGGCCTTGCCGCATTTTCACTGCTGAAATAGCTCAAGAGTCCCTCACTGGTGGTCTGGCACATCCTGAAACTCTTCTTTGACCCAATCACCAAACACATCCCTGATTCTTCTTCCTTTCCTCAACAGTCTTCCACCTGTCTAACCACACCTTTCCTATGTTCATCCTCTATCTCCATACATACTGAATCTTTCCCTCCCTCCATCTTGCTCTGCTCCACCCCGTTCCCCACTGTGCTCCCAGCTCCAGCCATGATTTCCTTCCAAGCATTTTCTGATTTAGCTTTCCTCACCTAGTCTCTTTCTGAAGTCATTCATGATCTCATACCTCACAAGTCTTGTCTTCATTTAAAAAAAGTGAGTTTTTGTTATACCATACTTGGGAACCAGTAGAGAGAGCACAAAGGAATGGTGCTTGCTGTCTCCTTCTCTGATGGCCAGTGTGCCATGGACACTGGTATTTAGGAAAAGCAACTGAAAGGAAATTCTTCTTCACCCAAAAACAGGAATGTGGTCAAGAAAGACCTCATTTCTAGCCTTTGATTTCCAGCTGCTATCAGCTCTCGGTGGACAAACGTGAAGGATAAGAAGATGATCTGAAGGAGTCAATACAGATATATGAAAGGAAAGTCTTGCTTGACCAAATTGCTAGCCTTTTATAACAAAATTACTGGCTTAGTGGATGAGAGTAGGACAGTAGGTGTTGTTTCCTTCAGTTTTAGTAAGGGTTTTGAAACTGTTCTGTGAAATCCTTGTAGATGTGCTGTTAAATTAGCGGTGAGGTGGACTGAAAACTACTAAACTGCTGGGCTTGGAGGGCTGTGATCAGCATTGTGAAGCTGACCTTGGGACTGATCACTGGTGTACTCCAGGGATCGATACCAGGGTCAAAGACCTGGATGACAAGGCAAAGTGCACACGCAGTGAGTTTTCACGCAACACAAAACTCCTGCAGAAAAAGGCTTAGAAGGTTCTTTAACACCAAATGAATCATCAGACAGCAGTATTTCCTCACATCAAGGGAGGTCAGGAGGCTCACAGGTTCATTAGGCCAGAGGGTCAAGGGAGTTGATCCTTCCCCTGTCCTCAGCTCTGTGAGACCACACCTGTAAAACTGGGTCCAACTCTGTGCTCCACAGCACTACTAAACTGAGTCCAGCACAGGACCATAAAGATGAGTATGGAATTGAAATACCTCTTATAAAAGGAGAGGCTGAGGCAGTTGATGCTGCTTAACCTTGAGAGAAGGCAGATCAGGGGGATCTGGATAAGACCTGACTACTGTGTAACCACCTAGTGTTGGGATAGGGGAAACAGGACAGAACCGGGCTCTTTTTGATGGTGCTGAGCTGTCAGAAAGGGATGAGAGATGGTCTGTAAACCCAGTAAGGTCGTTGTACCTTATGACTTCCTATGCAAGTAGCCTTTGAAAGAGTTTAATGCAAAAGCCTGCAAACTTTTTCATAGCTTTCCTTTTGTTTTTCTTCTTGGATAACAAGGAAAAAAATTTGGGCTAAGGTGACCTGAACACTCAGAGACATTAATGTCCTTATGTCAAGAGGACTTGAAAGCTTACCATAAGAAGTTGTAAGAATTCTGTCAAGGATAGAAGTCATTTAATTGGGGAACTGCTGGGACTGCATCTATCTTCAAAAAGCAGAAAACTGCTATCTGGACAATAAAAGAACTGATATGTTCTCCCTCCAAATAACTGCCTTTGATATTAACTGAAATTGCATGGGGAAACGCTTTAGTGGTTGAGGAGGTAGAATGTAAAAATATATTGATTGTCTTAGTAGCCCTGTGTCCACATTTTTCTTCTACCATTGCTTGTTGTCCCTGAAGATGAGGTGATATCGTTACCGTTGGAAAGTTTGGGCTCTGTAAGCAGTTCGTGATCTGAGTCATTCTGTGGGATTGAGAGTTTGCTGAGTAATATCTTGTCTGAAGGGCATCCTTTGTAAGAAAAGGACTGTGATTGTGTAAGATGTCCATTGATGCAAGAGAGTCTTGAAGAAAGCATCCCCAAAGACAGATTGGGAGTCACTGCTAATTAATGTAAGACATTTTTGAGCTATGATCTGTTGTTTAGGCAAGCGTGCTGCACAGAGTTGTTCAAAAAGTTGGGATGACTTTTTTCCCTTCTCTTCCTGTGGGACATTTATTACATAATGCAACTAACAAAGGCAGAAAGGAATTTCCAAAATTTGCACTTCTTATTATCAGTCCTCAAAGGTTTCTTTTGAAGTTTATCAGGAAACACAAAATACTTGCGGTATAGGACAGTCTGCATTGCCTGCACACACTACTGTTTTTGAACACTGCTTTTGGGAAAACCGACAGTTGTGTGTTGGTCCATATCTCACTCTGTAAGAATGACAATAACGATGCATATTACTTAAAAAATAAAATAAAAAAGTGAGAATTGTACATTGAGACTTCAAGGTCAAGTTTCTCTTCGCAAGATAGGAAACAAAAGATTATAGGTTAAACAAATACATACAGTCAAAATTCTTTCTTAACAACAATGTATTCTTCTTGGGTTTCATTTTCTGTCATACCCTCTGAATCCATCCTGGCCAAAAGAATTGGAGATGTAGAACTAATGGCAATAGTCCCTTACCTGAATGATATCCTTAGTTCCTATTTTAAGGTTTCATGGGGGACTGCCACCTCAGCA
Organism: Serilophus lunatus; assembly: GCA_013399895.1. Lineage (NCBI taxonomy): Eukaryota > Metazoa > Chordata > Aves > Passeriformes > Eurylaimidae > Serilophus > Serilophus lunatus. The sequence continues at coordinate 156,191 of VXBA01004271.1, forward strand.
TTTTCTCTCCATTAGTCGTATTTGGAATATGAATGCAAATGTATTTGACGGCTCTGCTGGGAGGCTTGGATTTTGGATTCTTCACTCAAATACTATACGTTCATCCCTGAAAGTGCACTATGTATATGGACTGTGAAAAAAATATGATGGCTTTTTCTGGAGGTGGCTGTGGGATGTTACCCCATTGTATTTAGTCTTGCTATCTTGATGTTGATGCACTCATGACAGGTGTAATATAGGCTGTTGATTATAAACATCTTCAAGTAAGCTACGATTTCTGTTATGTCACTAGAGTTCTACACAGAATGCAACTGGACATGAATGACAAGTTATTTATTAGTTACTCTGACTGAGCCTGTCTATGAGAGGTCAAGCATCTTCTGCTTTCTGCAAATTTCATGGGATCCTATGTCACAACAACTTATTTTGTTTAATATTTAGCGTCCACTACCCAGTTTCTCATCTCAGAAAAAGCCAAAACCTCAAAATCCAGAATATTTGAGGCCAAAGAATTATGGGAAAACAGGGTTACCCTGGAATATGTTTCAGAAGTGCTTATTTTCTACATGTGAATGGCCAGGTTGATGCTCTTGGAAGAAACTGCTATATCCCACTGCTGTGGGGAGATTGTCTTTGAATTTCTGAAAGCAAGGAGGACTGCAGTAAATTACCTTTCTATACCTTCCAAGTCCTTTTCTCAAAATGGAAGCTAAATGAAAACCATTTCTACGAGAAACCTTTCTACTGGAACATTAGAAAAGCTGTGGCAAGCTGAAAAAGCAATGTCAGAAATACAGATTTTACTAATTTTTACTGTGAAAGTGTCCGACCCCTGGCACAGGCTTCTCAGAGAATCTGGGAATTGTCCACACTTGGAGATATTTGAAAGCTGTCTGGACACAGTCCTAGGCAGCCAGATTCAGGTCTAGGTGGTTCTGCTTGAGCAGACAGGTTGGACCAGATGTCCTCCTTGATTCTGCCATTCTGTTCAAGTCTCTGCTTTGCCTGAAGTAGACCAAGACTTCCTGTCAGAGACTCATACTGATTTCCTGAGCCTCAGGTCCAAGTTTTCCAGAGTGTCCTCTCCTCCTGGCTTTGTTTAACTTCGTACTAATATCTAGTATTTGTGGAAAGTGGGTGCAAATGAGCACCCTTATCACAAAACTATTGACCATTAGGAGGTCAGTAGTACACCTCCAGCAGTGTCTGAGTAGAAACTCCAACCTATCAAATATAGCTGGGGCACTGTTGTGAGGAATCCTGCCTTCAGAAGGCTGCCATTTTGCCCTGCATCAGAAAAACGTCCAGTAAGCTCTACTCCTAGATAGTTTAATTGTGTCATTTATTGTAGCTTTTCTCTTTTTTTTTTGAAAACTATTCTGTGAGATAATAGACCTCAGTATTAGGAAAACTTCCTCATATCAAACGTGTTTTCCTTCCCAGGATCTACTTCTCTGTCTCTTCTTAACCCTCTCACCCTGCACATGAATCGTCACCTCTGAAATAATAGGGGAAAATGCAACCTGCATCAAAGGGAGCTCCAGCAAAGCTCTGAGACAGCATCCATACCCCCCAAAAAAGCAGAAGGATGGAAAAAGAAGGAGTCTGCTGTGCGGCAAAAGCAAATTCTAGAAAACAAAAAATGGCTGAAGCGTGACAATGTATTGAATGGGAAGACTAATAATGACTTCAGCCACTGGATAACAATTAAAGTAACATTTCCCTGGAAAAGTATACCCTGAAGAGTCAGAGGAAGAGCTGAAAACCAACACTTATTAGTGGTAAAGAAGGTTGTATGTCTTAAGAACAACTGTATACTAAAGAATTTGAGTTTTTCAGTGCCAAATAAAGCTGATAAGTTAGGACAAATTTTACAAGGAAAAACAGAGCTGTACAAGCATGGGTTATTAACCAATGTCCTAATAAAAGACTGGAACAAACACAAAAAGAATTTTCAAATATCCACAAAAGGCTTTTTTTCCACTATAGACACAACAAGGTACACAGCTGTGCCGTATATTACTGGTTATGGACTGAAAAAACACTAAGGCATTGTTGCTATGGCAAATGTGTTGTCAAATGTGGTATCAGGCAACTCTGCAAGAACTATAAACATGGCTTCTTTTCTACCACATTAAAACTAGCATTTTGGATGGGTTTTAAGCGTATTGAAGAGAAACAAGACTGATAACTGATAGTTAACAAATCAATTAGCAAACAGCGTTACAGTCAACCTCACCTGTCTATTACAGCAAGTGGAACATGCTGTGAGAGTTTCTTGGGCAACTACACTTTGTATATACAGTTATTCTTACCTTAAAACATAAGTAATTAGCAAGGATAAGTGGTCTTCACTGCTGAAAATCAGTAGCATTCTGCATCTCCTGAGGTTCAATCCACTCTCACCAAATTTTCTTTTTTTAACCTCTACATTATATACAAAATTCGAAGAGAGGTGCCCACTCAAAGTGAGAATAAATGCTACTGCTTTGTGAAGGACACCTACTGGGCGTACTCTCCTCTAAATGATTCTTCTACTTTGGGGAATGTTTTTAAATATAGGATATGGTGAAGCAGAGATAAAGGATCTTTAACTCTCAAAATATCCAAGGGTTGTTATTCATCTCTATTTGGACAGGAGAGTAGTACGCATTTGGAAAAACAGAAGATATGAGTCTCCAGCTAGGTTTTAAAGATGGTCACCATTACTTTGGTCACTGTTTGGAAGGGAAAACATGAATTGTAGCAGGTAAATGCAAGGAATCCTGCTTAGTGAGATACGCATTAATATTTTGAATTCTGGAACATATGCAATAAATTGCTAAGCATTTTCATGAAAGGATGATAACATTTCTAAATAAAGAAGTGCACCAATGCAGCTCCCAAGGGAAAGAGCAATTAATGGAGAAAAAACCTGAAGAGCTGGCCTTTCAGCCACACCAAAGAAGTCAGTGTCTTCTGAAGTGACAGCAAAATACTGCATTCACAGGCAGTCCCATCGTATTGAAAGGTTTTATTCTAAGACCTGCAAGTCAATTAGAGGAAAGTAGAAAGGCTGTCAGATAACGCTAAGCTTCATTAAATATTGGCTTCCTGGCAGAACCTAAGAGAGAGACAGGATGGATACATTTGTTTTAATTGCCTTTTGCTTTTACTGCATCTTGGCCACCTTAAATATCAACTTCCTACACAGACATAAATGACCAGGCATAAGGGACAGGATAATAGGGACACGTCACTGACTTGGCAGGGGTTGCATAAAGCAAAAAAAAAGTAATTAACCACTGTATTTTTGTCTACATCAGACTAGCAGAAAATGTAACAACAAAGTACCCTCAGTAAAAAACTTGGTCTTTCATAGATCTAGGAAATGAGACATATGAAATGTGACAAGCAGGGTTAAGCAGAATCAATTTTTCCTCCAACTTGAATAAAGTCACGTGGTTTAACTTTCTGTAGGCTTATTGGATTTTTTTTTTTTTTCTCTTTATGAAATGCTCTCTGATATGTGAATAAAACTTTGGGACTTCAGAGAATCCAACAGGATTTGAATGAAATCTGTAGTATCTGGGCATATATGGATGCCTGCTGAAGACTGAAGAGAGCAGCAGAACAGTAACAGGGTATGAACTTAGAACAGCCATGGGATTCAGTGCAGTGGTTTTGAAGACTCTCAGATCCGTACAACATTCCAATGGCTATTTCTACAGCATACAGATATCGTAATTAAGAAGAGTAAACTGTTTCCAAGCAAGATGCAGTACATTACAGAGCAGCTTACTCAGAACTATTTAGAGGTCTGCACATCTAAAAAGGTTGCAAACCACATGTTTAGTACAGGATAACAAACAAAGCAAGAGTTCATGAGTTTCTGGGGTCCTTCACACATTTTTGGCTGTAATTCTGACCATTTATACATATTGTAGTCAGCCCTCATGCTCCTCTGATTTGCAGAGTATATCTTTGTGAATATCATGGATTGTTTTAAGAAAAATATTGATTTCTAAATCTACAAAATCTGTGGTCATTTAACAGGACAAACCATATTGAGTGTTTAGTCAACAACTCCTACATGAAAAATCTTGACTTGATTTTACTAAATTGTCCTTTCCAGAGCGACTTGAAATACAGGTGAAAAAATTTCAAATTACAGAGCATTTCCACATCCTTATCTGAATTGTTGCAATGCCTCACTGATGATGAATTGCACTTCAAGTTGAATTTGCCTAGCTTCTGCTCTCAGAAGAATGTTTTCCCAAGGCTTTCTTCCCCCATACTTTACAGAAAATGTCAACTACTTCTTTTAGGAAAGAATGCAAAATACTTATTCAAAATGATGGGATTTGGAGTGGATGAGGAGCAATCAGTACCGTATGCTTTGTGAGGAAAGTGATCTCTGACCTCAGGAACGAGGCCACAGATTGCAGCCTCAGCTCTGAAACCTTCCCAAGAAAGCTATACCATAGAAAAGTTGTGAATTGCAGCTTTGACTTCTTTTTCCTATTTACAGCTCTATGCAGCCTTGCCCTTATCAATGACGGTGTGCAAATCCTGTCATTCAGTCAGATTGAGAGAACCTTCTTTGACAGATACTTAGATACAGGAGAACAAGGAAAACTCCTCTCTTTTTGAGTTTCACTGGGGAATTTGTCTAAACTGTATAATCTTTCCTTAAAAACTTCTAGTCATTGGCATCTTTTTTGCATGCAGGAAATACCAAGCCTACTGCTTTGAATCAGGCGTCTTGGAGGAAGCTCATCCCTGATAAGCTGCACATACCTGAAGCAATCTGCTGCATCCCTGTCCCTGCAGGGATATGGAGAGAGGCCACACAGCCCAGAGAATGTCAAGGGAGGCTTGCTGTGCCCACCAATGTGACCCAGCATTGCAGGGCCAGCCTGAGGCACTTCTGATCTCTCCAGGCCGTGCGAGGATCCCACTGCTGTGTCTCATCCAGAGGTCTAATGAGGGCACAGACAAGGCCCCTGAATTTGATATATAAAATGGCTACACTTTAGTCTCTGTTGGCAAAGACTATTGCCTGCATGACAATGGGCGACGTGGTCTTTTGGATGTCTGGCTCATTCAAGCTAAACAGCAGGAAAGTAGGGAAGTTTCTAGAAAAAGAATATCCCAAGGAAGTTTGAATCGTATTATATGTGTACAAAGTTAGGTTGACAAAATTACACTGATAATTTTTATCTAAGTGATACATTTTGTAATTCACTGTTAATTCAATGGCTAGTGCTCATCCACAGAACAGTGTCCTGTCAGGATTACATTCCCTTGTGGAACTGAGGGCCAGGTAAAAACAAGAATTTATTTTCTGAGGAAACCCAAAGATCCCTTGTCAAAATGCAAAAGGATCCTTGCATCCAGACTAGCAGGGCTATGGCAGCATGCATATTTCCATGTATGCAGGGACATGCAGTCTTTCCTCTCTGTTTGTACAGTTACTGAGGAGGCTCTGCTCATGGACATCTTCCCCACTTGTGATGGAATGGGTGGCTCAATCCCATGGCTGATAGTGGCATGGAAACAGTGTGCACAGAGAGTATCTCACTGCAGGCAGCTTTTCCTGCCAGCATTAAAAACACAAAAGTGTACTCTGGAGGACAAGCCTAACCAGCTCTGCCATGCAGCTCTGAGAGGGGATCCCTGTTTTTTAAATTACACTGAGGACTGAACTGCATCCAACTAGAAAAGTTACTCCTGCTTCTTGATCTGGGGATGGCAGCTTTCACTCTGAATGACTGTGAGCATTTCATTTGCCTTGTTCCATTGGCATAATTCTCAATGACAATCTGCCCTTCTTTAATCCCCAGTGAAAGTGCACATATAGCTCCTTTTCTTATTAAATTTTCTTATTAATTCAATTGCATATAAGTCAGAAAAGCTTGTCTGAGAATAACACACTTGGAGTTGCATTAATGTCTTTTGTGGTTCTTTGATCTGTTTTGTGATGCCTTTCTCTTCCCTGTCACCAAATCTTGTTAGGTAGAACTAGATAATTGTTCTGTAATTCATTTTAACAGAATGTGGATGTTTTTTTCAGTTTCTCAGTTGACGATTGCCTTACAGCACATACAATGGAACACAGGCACCACACCACTGACCAGCTTGGCATTGACACGTGCATTGCTGCCACTTGGTAGAGGATGGAAATAAGGCTCAGAAAGATTTTGCAAGCACTTTCTCCAAGGGTAGGACCCACCCTGTGTTCAGTATAAGTTACTCCTGGGATTTTTTGTTTAAAAGAATAACCTTGTTTAGATTCAGAAAATTCCTGTTCTATCTTTTCCTCATCTATTTAAACAATCACAGCAGGCTAATGCTTTGTGAGCCTGTGTTCATTAGAGATTATGTTTTATTAGATAACCTTCAATCAAGTTGCATCCAAGGTCATGGGTGAATGCAATTCTTCTCTATACCTGTTTCCATGTTGTGAAACACCAACTGTGAAAAAATGAGAAAATGAGAGTGTCTCAGGGCTGCATGCTCTGCTACCTGATTTTTTTGTGCACCTGACCACCAGAATGAGGTCTACTACTCCATAAAGCAGAAGATTGGAAAAATGAGAGGTCTCAGAGTCAGGTAGTCAAGAATTAGTATGTTGAATAATGAGACAAAATGAGAGGTCTCAGAGCCAGATATTAGGAATTAGTTTCTTGAACAGTAAGACATTTAATATCACCACTCAGAGATACAGGGAAGAGAATTAGATCTTAAGTCCCTTAAGGTATTATTGTGGGTTTAAACACCTACCTCTTGGGCACAAGCCCTCGCCTGGCAGTTTTACATTGAATACACCCCTCGACTCTTCCCTTCTCCCCAGATAAACCCTTAGACAAGATTTGCCAAAAGAATTCAGTTACACAGAATTACACAGAATTAACAAGGTTGGAAAAGACCGTAGAGATCAAGTCCAACCTTTTACCTAACTTAACAACCTATCCAACACCAATCCATCATCTAAACTATCAAAACCATCTAAATCATGTCACTAAGTTCATCATCCAACCTATTCTTAAACACATCCAGGGATTGTGACTCCACCATCTCCCTGGGAAGCCCATTCCAATGGGAAATCACTCTCTCTGTGAAAAAGTTTCTCCTAATATCCAACCTAAAACTCTCCTGATGCAGCCTAAGGCTGCTTGTCCTGTCTCTGGGAGCCTGAGAGAAGAGATCGACCCCTGCCTGACTACAACCTCTTTCAGGTAGTTATAGACAGCAATAAGGTCACCCCTGAGCCTCCTCTTCTCCAGGCTGAACAACCCCAGCTCCCTCAGCCGCTTCTCATAGGGCTTGTGCTCCAGCCCCTTCACCATCCTCGTTGCCCTTCTCTGGACACATTCCAGCAACTCAACATCCTTCTTAAACTGAGGGGCCCAGAACTGGACACAGCACTCGAGCTGTGGCCTCACCAGTGCCAAGTACAAAGGAAGAATAACTTCTCTGGTCCTACTGCCAACACTATTCTTGATGCAGGCCAGGATGCCATTGGCCTTCTTGGCCGCCTGGGCACACTGCTGGCTCATATTCAGCTTCCTATCAACCAGCACCCCCAAGTCCCTCCCCACCTGGCCACTCTCCAGCCATACTGACCCCAGCCTATAACACTGCATGGGGTTATTGCAGCCAAAGTGTAAAACCCAGCACTTGGATTTATTAAACCTCATGCTGTTGGACTCAGCCCATCTATCCAGCCTGTCAAGGTCTCTCTGCAGAGCCCTCCTTCCCTCTGACAGATTGACACTCATTCCAAGCTTGGTGTCATCCGCAAACTTACTAATAATGGATTCCATTCCCTCATCCAGATCATCAATAAAGATATTGAATAAAACTGGCCCCAACAATGAACCCTGGGGGACCCCACTGGTGACCAGCCTCCAACTGGACGTGACACCATTCACCACCACTCTCTGAGCTCGGCCATCCAGCCAATTCTTAACCCAGGACAGAGTAAACCTGTCTAAGCCACAATCCATCAGTTTCACTAGTAGTTTACTATGGGACAGTATCAAAGGTTTTGGTAAAATCTAGTTAAACTGCATCCACAGGTTTCCCTTTATCGATCAGATGAGTTATCTGATCATAAAAGGAAGCTAGATTGGTTAAGCAGGATCTTCCCCTCCTGAATCCATGCTGACTAGATCTGATTTCCTTATTATCCTGTAGATGCAGCATAATTTCCCTTAAGATGAATCACTCCATAATTTTTCCTGGTACCGAGCTCAGGCTGACAGGTCTGTAATTCCCCAGATTTTCCTTCTTGCCCTTGTTATAGATAAATACCACATTAGTCAACTTCCAATCATCTGGAACCTCTCCAGTAAGCCAAGACTGTTGAAAGATGATGGAAAGAGACTTAGCAAGCACATCTGCCAGCTCTCTCAGCACCCTAGGATGAATCCCATCAGGTCCCATAGACTTATGAGGATCTAGGTGGGACAGTTTGTCTCTAACATCTTGCATCTGGGGCTATGCTGTTCCCTATCTGTATCAACTAGTTTAAGCAATCACTTGTCCTGTAGACCGTCAGTTTTACTATTAAAAATGGAGCCAAAGAAGGTATTGAGTACCTCTGCCTTTTCCTCATCTTCAGTAACTATATTCCATTCCTTATTTAATAAAAAATGGAAATTGTCCTTATCCCTCCTTTTACCATTAATATATTTATAGAAACACTTTTTATTATCCATAAAAGAGGTAGCCAATTTTAACTCAAACTGAGCCTTCACTTCCCTAATTCTTTTTCTGCATGACCTAACAACATCTTTAAACATTGCCTGGGATACCTCCCCTTCTTTCCAAAGGTGGTACATCCTCTTCTTTTTCCTTAATTCATTCAAAAGCTCCTTACCTATCCAGTCCAGCTGTCTACCCCTACAGCTCATCTTACAGCACATGGGGACAGCCTGTTCCTGTGCCTTCAAGATCTCAACCTTGAAGTACATCCAGCCTTCCTGGATGCCTTTTTTACGAAGGACAATCTCTACTAGTTAATTCCTTAAATTAGCCAAAGTCCGACCTCTGGAAATCCAGCGTGGAGGTTTTGTTAAATCCTCTCCTTTTTTCACTATTTATTGAAAACTCTATTATTTCATGATCACTGAATCCCAGGTAGCCTCCAACCACCATGTTCCCCACAAGCCCTTCCCTGTTAGTAAACAGTAAGTCAAGAATAGCCTCACCCCTGGTAGGCTCACTAACTAGCTGTGAGAAGAAGCAATCCTTGATACATGCTAAGAACATTTTTGGCTGCTTCCTCTCTGCTGTTTTGAGTTCCCAGCATTGAGTTCAATCCCTGGGAGATTGAAGTCTCCTGTGAGAACAAGGGCTGGCAAACTTGAGAGATCCTCCATCTCCTTTAGAGTAATAGATCAACGTCTTCCTCCTGGTTGGGTGGCCTATAGCAGACTCCGATCACAATGTCAGTTTTGTTAGCTGCCCTTCTCACCTTTACCCACAAGCACTCAACCTGGTCATCCTTAATATCGAGCTCCATGGCATCAAGTGTTTCCCTAATATACAGGGCCACCCCTCTGCCCCTTCTCTCTCGCCTATCTCTCCTAAAGAGTCTGTAGCCATCCAATGCAGTTGGATCATTAAGATTAATCTTTTTCTCCAGGGCAATAAAACTAAGGCTATTTAGGTTGTTAGCCAAAGGGTATTGAAAGTTATTCAAAGTATTGGGTTTTGGTTTTCTTTTTGTTTTGGTCTATTGGACCTTCTAGTCAGTGTGTCCTGATCATAAGCTATGGGCTGAATGCAATATGAGACGTGCTTTGGACATGACGGGAGACAAGCCTGTCGAAACTCACCCATGTTTGGGAAACCTTAGTAGATCTGTGATCTAGTAGCTAGACAGCTGGTTTGGGAAGGTGAAGCCATAGAGTGAGTCAAGAGAACACAGCTGCTGCATGCTGGCCCAGCCTCTTGATTGTCACTGTGCTGATGATGATCTTTAGTTGATGTGGTGCGAAGATTGTAGCAGATTGTACTCCTCCACTGGCACGGAGGTATCTAACTTGTGAATGTCAGGAGGATGTAAGCATAGATCAAGAGAGGGGGAACAGGCTTTTAAGTCTTGGAAACATGATTTCTAATTGGAATAATTAAATCTAGCTTGAATTCATACGGATGCTGCACTAAATATCTGTATGCATTTCTAGGCTTTCAGCACCAGATGAGACAAATGTTAAAGGATAACAACTTCAGACTTAGGCAAGATTTAAGTACTAAGAGCCTTTTGTGGCTCTATTCCCAAGTCATTTGGAGTAATTAGCTGCCTATTCTCCAGAGAAAATGAAGAGCATAAGAAGATATATATGGAAGGCTAGCAGTTTCCCATTAATCACTCTCAGTAAGGCTTGTAGATGTAAGTAAACCTGAGCATTAACTCCTGTCTTTATTTCCCTGGATGCTAATCTCATCTGCAGTGTGACTTGGTCTCTACTACAATTCCCAGGTTTTGCTGGGACCATGTGCCAAGGAAGACTTCTGCATTTTTAAGGATAGATCTCTTATTGCCGTGTGCTTCCAGCATACTGATTGTCCACAATAGACATACAGAACATCATCTAACATGGACACATGGAGCTTCACATATGATTTATCTGGAGAAGAGCACCAATACTAGAAAAGCAATGGCTGCAACCATAGGAAGAGCATGGTCTCCTCTAAGATGGCCTTTACAAAATGTCTTTACTATGGTATAGCTGGTTTGCCTTCAGCTATGTTTCCCAATTCACCCTTGTGCAAAAGGAAAAAAAACAGGAGAGGTGAAGCCAAATATTTATTCAAATTAATGTTTTACTCTTTTCTGTGGAAAATATATATTTAGTCTGAAAAAAAACCCAAACCAGAAAAATTTTGAGAATTTTTAAATATTCCTTTCTAATGCTTGTATCTATTGGCCTTTCTTGTCCAGTATATCCTGAGGCATTAATTTTAACCCAAAGATGCTGTAATGTTGCAGAAATGAATCAGCCAAGGCACTTCCAGGTTGGGTTTTGATCAGTGGGTAAGCCAAATTGTCCTTTCAAAATTATTTTGATCAAGGTACCCTAGATGGAATATTAATATAAATATGCCTGTGCAAGTATGGCCATTATTTTAGGAGAGTATCACGTGAACCTAATGAAATGCCTTTCCAACGCCCTTGTGCCTTAAGTAAATATCCTTCTACATTGGGAATGAGGAATGGGGAGGGCAAAAATTAGAAATAAATGTCCTTAATAAAACATTTTTAGGAAGTTTGCATTGTTTCAAGTCATTTTAAAGGACTGCTCTCTATTAAAGCACTGGAAAGCCTACAAAGTAAATAATTCATGCAACCTGAGTTGATTAGAAAGTGTTTTGATGCAGTAAAACTTCATTACATACTAGAGAACATACAGTTTTTATAGGCTTCTGGATTAAGATGGAAGAATATACCAGTCACTGAACCTGTTATTTAAATTACTTTTCTGTAACACCAATTCCATCTTAATTTAGAGTGTGATATTCCTTCAGATGTGATAATGACTTGCAGATATTTTAACCATCAATTTTAGATGACTGCATTAAACTGCTATTAATTACATCCAGATGTTATTTTTGATACAAGGACTGTTTAGAAAGGCTTAGTAAGTTTCATGAAAACTAAAATACCTCAAGAATTATTAAGAAGTCTCTTGGCAACAGCTGAATTCACAGATGGAAGAAAAGGCTGTAAATGAGTCTAGTTTTACCTCTCTGCCTCTGTGACCAACGTCAGTGCTTGAGTAGAGCACATTTGCCCTGTCTGTAACTGCTGCAGGCCTGCATATTGACGAGTGCCTGGAACAGCGACTGAAGTTGTTCTGTGTGGGAGATCACTAAATCTACATGTGAGATCCACTGAAGTCTGAAGAATTCAGATCTCACTCAAATAAACTAACTTTATTGGACTGTCTCTCCTTCTCCCGGAAAACTGAATGTGGCGGAACACTGCTGCTCATTCCTTGGTACTGCCGGAAAAGGATCTGTTCCGTCCAAAACTGGAAAAATAACTTTTTACGGAAAACAGCTTCATCAGTAAAATTGTATTTCCATTCGATAAACAAAAAATTTGTGGTAGTTGCTAATAAGTGTAAGTTTAAAGTAATATTTTTTGCTATAATTAATCTGCAGCAAGTTTGAAAGCAAAAAATCATTTAAAATCATTTAAGTTGCTTAGTCTTATAGCTTCAGTTCTCCTTTTCAACTCTTATTATGCAACTAGAAGTTACCAGAAAGTGACAGTTCAACAAGAAACATTAGTTTCCACAAGTCACAGTGGAAGATGCAAGCAACTTTTTCTTGAATTGTCTCAGTCTTCCCCATAGTTTGTGCTGCAATATCTGTCACTACAGATGTGCAACCAGAACTATGAGCTGTCTCCTGAAATCTGCTTCCAATGAAGAGCAGAGGGAAATTTTTCTCCCCTGATCTGACACCTGATGTCCCTTGTACCTGAATTGATCAGTGCAGTGAAAGGACACAGGGAAAACTCCCTCTAAATAATTTTGAAACACTATTCTTTATCTCAGTAAGACCATTATTACTAAACCTACTTAATCCAGCAAAAGGAGTAAGTACGTGTTACCAATTGCACATTGATTGCTCCATTACAGTAGTGAAATAAAACTGAAGGATTTATGCAACTTTGTTTTTCTTTTACTTAAGATTTTCTCATTTATTACATTCAATGGTCTGGAAGAAGGCACATGCCCTTGCTGACAACCCTTTAAATCCTTTTAAATTATATTCTTTTTTGAAGAATGAATATGTTCAGACAATGGCATCAGGGGTTGCAGGTTGATAAAAAATTCTATCCTGTGCTGATAATTTTCAATTACGAGCTTTGTGACTGTATGGGGTTTGCGTAGTGTGGATCTGTTAGTGGGGAGACTACAAAAGTGGCTTCTGTGAGAAGCTACTAGAAGCTTCCCTTATATCTGGTGGAGCCAATGCCAGAGAGCTCTAAGGTGGATCTGCCCCTGCCCAAGGCTGAACCCATCAGCAATTGTGGTAGCACTTCTACGATAAGGTATTTAAGAAGGAGAAAAGCTTTACTGTGTAACTGAAAAACAGCATCTGGAGACAGAAAAAAAAATGCATACACTAAGAAAGCCAGGGAAAAAGGAGGAAGAGGAGGTGCTGCAGGTACTGGAACAGAGATTCCTCTGCAGTCCAAGATGAAGATCATGGTGAGGCAGGCAGTGCCTCTGCAGCCCATGGAGGAGCAGATATCCACAGGGGAGCAGATATCCACCTTCAGCCCTGGAGGACCACAAGCTAGAGTAGGTGGATGCCAAAGTAGGCTGTGACCATGTGGAAAGGTCTTGACAGGACCTATGGGTGTGTGAAGAGAGGTGCCCACACAAGAGCAGCTTTGCTGGCAGAAATTGTAACCCTGTGAGGAACCCCTACTCTTGCAGTTTGTTCCTGAAGGACTGCACCTCATGGATGGAACCCCTGCTGGAGCAATTTGTGAAGTGCAGCCTGTGGCAAGGAGTCACATTGAAGAAGTTCCTGGAGAACTGTCTCCCCTGAGAGGGATCGCTTGGTGGAGCAAGGTAAGAGAGTGAGGAGTCCTCCCTCTGAAAAAGCAGCAGCATCAGAGAGAAGGTGTGATGAACTAACCACAGACCCCATTCTTGTCCTCCTGCACTGAGGAAGAAGGTAAACATGGGAGTCAGGCTGAGTCTGGGAAGAAGTGACTGGGTTGGGTAGGAGAAGCTTTTTCTAAGGTTTGGTTTTATTTTTCATTACCTTGCTCTGGTTTGATTGTTAATAAATTCAGTCAGTTTTCCAAAGTCAAACCTGTTTTGCCTAGTGTGGGGACAAATGAAAATATTTCTTATATTGTGGTTATATTGTGTCCCATCAAAAAATTCAGCGCAGACAATAGGAGGAATCATGTTCTGCCTTCTTGGTACTTACATCTAATATCTGGCTGACAATCGGGCCAATAAATTGATGCGATGGGCAGATTCTGACCTACTCTCTGAATAGTTCTTCACTCTTCATCAAAAGCCATGGCAGCTATTAATACATGCCAAAGTGATAAGTGTGTACCTGTGTGTATGAGTTCATGTACATGCATGCATCAGTGATATTTGCTTCTCATCTCAGCCAAAGCTTGTTTTGCAGCTGTTGCAAATGTTGACTTAAAACTGTATGAGAAACAAGTGGGAAAGACTTGAGCTATTGCCCAATGAAGGAGCGTGATCATTTATTGTTCTGGGATTCATCTAAAGTATTATACTGTTAATAAGAGAACTTATTGAAAAAAATAGGCATGTTTGTATTTTATAATCAGTGCACATTCCTGTTTAGGAACAAATGAGTTTCTTACCCCTCAAGCTGCCTCTCTGACTGTATAATGTCTCGCTCTCAATATACTCCATTTCTCTTATCACTGTCAAATAACATGAGGCCCCTCTGGCTTTTCCTGGGATCTTTTCCTAATAGAGTTTTAAAAATTATTTTATAGCTTTCTCTTCTAATTTTTCTTCACTTCTCTGGTTGTACCTGTTTTAATTCAGCTCCGAGCATTTCTAGAACTTGTGTGTTCAAGTAGAAAGTATAACATTAGAAAGGAATTTTTTAAACAACCTAGTTGTATTCCCACTTAAGATATGAAATTAAAAAAAAAAAAAAAATAATAACACATGGTAATTTTTCTAAATAGAGGTTAAGGGTCACTGGAAGATATAAGAGGAGGTCAATAAATATATTCATACTTAGATTAACTTTGTCAACCCCTGTTGAAGAACACACATGACAGAATTACAGACTATATCTTACTTGGCCTTCAAAGAATTTTATGTGTAGGGAAAAATTGGAGATTAAATGATCAGTAATTGCATCTGATGCTAGAATGGAAATTATTTTGTTGGCCAACACACAGGTTTTTCGACCATGTTTGTTCTGTGCTGACTCACAGCTACTAGTGTGGAATTGGTTCTCCCCAGAGAGGTTTTTTCATCCTATTAGGCTTTTCTGTCATGAAAAAAAAATTGCTGGTATGATTTGACAAATTCGTATGCTACAACAATATACAGAAAATGTTCAAAAATAATTATATGCATAATGAATGAAAACAGAAACAATTCTAAAAGGAGAAAAGTAGGTATATAAAATCAAGGATACCCGATTAAGAAATTGAAAAGAAGAAAACACATATTTAAACAGAAATCTTACGGCTCTTAATTACTTAACTTCAACAATTGATGTGGGCGATCATATCTGCAGATAAGAACCTTTGAATGAAAACAGGTTCAAGGACAGAGGAATGAAAATAGGTTCTGATCCTCTCTTTCTTTATCTCAGTCAACAGTGAGAAACATTTTTATAAGGTAGTTGGATGTGATCAAACCATTTCATCTTAGTCTGAAAAGGTAAAAAATATTGACTATTTGGCATTCAGAACATTTCTTTTAATCTATTGCTCATAAACAACCGTGGCTCATCATTTTTTCACTCCTCTGCAATATATTCATCCTGTAATCACCACTCAGTGTAAGTATAGCTTAGCTGATGAATGCTTCCTCTAGAAGGTAAAGAAAAGCTATTAAACTACTCATACTCTTATTTATTGACTAATGGTTCTTATATGCCATTTCCTTCATTATCTCATTTTAAGTATTACCTCTTGATCTGCTGAAGGAGAATGGCTATGTTTGTTTCCCCTGAGCTATGGGAGAATGAATCAACAGCTGGAAATTAGAGGATTCAAAATGAAGACTTGAGTCTAAGTCTCCTGCATCTCAGTAACTCACCACTCAGTGGGCTGCAAACTCTGGCCAACAGAGCAGATATGTCTGTCTATCTGTCTGTCTGTCTCTCTGTCCCCATGACACTCTGTAAGTCATTTTTGTACAGTGCACTTCGTTCATCAGCAGGAGTTGGCAAATTGACCACATTATCAAAACAAATCCAACATGCTGTTGGGCTATGAAAATGTTGGTTGATAGTGGGAGATGGGATTATGGTGTGTAGCACAATACAATATATACAGGCAGAGCTTTTCATGAGTGAATAAGCTCATTTATATTACGACCTTTGGCTGAATGATTCAGAAGATGGAATTTAATGATGAGTGAATGAGACATGTTTATACAGAAAGGGATCGCCATGGCCTGCAAGTAACTCTTGATAGTGCTACTCAATACAGTTACATAGATAATGACCAGATTTTAAAAGGTAAAGAAGAGAAATAAGTGATAGCCTGGAACTAAACAAGGGCTATCCTTGCAGCAAAAAAGAGAGGAGCAAATCCTGAACAAAGTCTTGAGAAAAGGGATAAAATTCTCGAATCTCCATGCAACATATTTCTACTTCTTCAATTAATAGGATCCAGAAAAAGATCAGATCAGATAAAAGAAACAGAGGATTTCTCTACTAAAAAGAATGAGATGTAAGGGCTCTTGAACAGAATGTTTCTATATATCAGCATGTAGGTTTTCTCTCTGATCATGAAACTATTCAGTGGCAGTCTCCCTTTCTCTTCTAAACTGGATGTAAACAAGCTTCTCAAAGAAAGGTTACTTCCATTTCCCAGGTTTTTTGTCGATTTGGTTTTCCCCTGAAAATGTTAACTTATTTGCAAAACCAAAATCTTTTGTCATAAGAAGCCATTCTGGCAAAATGCTTCACCAAGTTTGCATACCACACACTTTTGTTTTTAAAAAAAAAACCTTTTCTGGAGGCACACACTTTACCAAAAGCAATCCACCTTCCTTCTGTTGGCTTATCTTACTGGAAAAGATTTAGTCACGGGCATTTCCATCTCCTAACTTCACCTTTAAGTATATCCTCACTCATTCAATGTCCAAATCAAGTATGCCACCTGATATTACGTCTTCACTGAATTTTACATCACTCACCCATAAATCATTGGTTCTCTGTTTGGATCTCTGCCCAGGTCCTTTGCAAACCCTGGGCAACATTTAGACTGAAGATATTCATGCACCTAGACAAACTCTCTCTAGACATCCACCAGTGTATCCTAAAGACAGGCTGTGAGAGGAGGAGGAAGAAGTGATGTTTGCCTTTTGAAGCTGAAGTTATTTGTAAATTGCACTGCAAACTTTCATGAAGAACTCAATCTAGTCTTGATGATTTTATCATCACAATTCCAAACAATTTGTTCCATTGAGTATATTAAAAGTGCAAAATGGACTGTAACTGGTATCACTGCAAGTGTTATTGAAACACTGCATTTTTTCTGTTATCTGCTCCTTGCAGGATAAGTGCTAACCTGTGGTGGCTGGAGGGATTTTTTTTCTCATGAGTCTTTTGTAGATGGGCAGCAAATGACCTCCAGCTCTTACCAGGAAAACATCTTTTTTTTCACTCTCTGCCCACAGCAAGACAATGCGTTCTACCCTTACTAGTTTCACAGTGATTCCTTTTGCCTCCTCTCTCGCTCTCCTTTCTTAATGGTAAAGAAAAAGCCAATATTTATTTACCAAATCTAAATGGCAAAATTGTGGAAAAATAAATGGCTTATGAAGCTGCTTTTGTGCATCCAAGCATTGAAGTCTTACCCCACTTTGAGATATTTCACTATCACTTACCTATGGTTTTCTTCAATTCTTGCTAACTGTGAAAGTTGTGAGTGAGGGTTTATAAAAATCTCTCCAGCTTTCCAGATGGTAGTGTGAGCCCTGAGGGCCTTCCCCTTACTCTTCCCACACTCCAGAGACCTCTGAGTTTGGTTTAAATCTCTAAAGTTCAGTGCCTAGGGTCATTACTAAATGGAGGAGGTTTGGCAGAAACACCTCCTGCACTCTGAAGGAATCAGAAGCTGTTCTCTTGGACATGACTATAAATCCTTGCCATCTCCCTTCCTTGCCCATCCACACTTACTGAGTCCTTCGTCTCAAAGGAAACAGAAAGCAGTATAGAGAAAGTATAAACTGAATAGTGTAAGGTATGTTTTTGTCAAAGGTGTGAAGTGCAAAATCTGAAAGGCCTGAACATTTTACCCCTTCACTTCACCAGACTTTTTAAATCATCTTATATGTACAGGCAGGAAGAGACAGTACATTTTAAATCAACTCCAATGTATTCTTCCATGTTTCCCAAATCCAAGGAAAAAGAGAATTGGCCTTAATTGGGGTGGTTTTTTGTATGTTTGTTTGCTTGTTTGTCTTGGTGTGGGTGGGTTTTTCTTTTGTATTTTGGGGGGTATTTTTGGCAGAGATGAGGGAGTGGTTTGTCATTTGGTTTGGGTTTTTTTAAAGCATCGGTCACCTAAGTTTTTCTTTCAAAAGTTCATGCAAATTTAGTTCAATTTCAGTAAATCCCTGTGCAAGTATTCTTTATTCAGGATGGAAGTCATCCCAATGGGCTTAGTTAAGTCACTTTTGTATTTTATAATACAAAATGTATTATACTAAACAGAATTAATTCTTCTTTAGGTCTGTCAGTATCATAGGCAATGTAGTGGTGCATTAGGGTATCCAGGTTTACTCGGATGCTGGAATACATGTAATCATATCAGTATGGAGCTCTATCCCAGATGATTAGCTGAGAAACAGCATCCATTAGCACAGGTGAACTGCTGGAGGAGTACAGTAACATAGCTTCTGGCTTGTGAGCCTGGCTGAGGAACACTGTGAGCAGAAAGAAATGTACCCCTCAGTTCTGAAAACTGAGAAAGAGTCTAAACTGGTGTTTAATGAAGTTTAGCTCTGCAGTCCTCAAACTCTGAAGATTTTCTTCTTTGCAATAATTGCTTCATTGCTGTAGTGGGGAATGAGGGCATCACCCCAGTATGAGAATGTCTGATTACACTCAACTAGCTTAAATTCCAATTTAATTTTATACTCACTACTAATTTGGATCAGGTTTCCCAAGTGTTCCTCAAGTCCACTATGAAAGAAATGAGTTTTGTGTTCAAAGGGAGCAGCTCTGCTTTAGCAAAGTAGGTGATATCTCCATCACAGTGATCTTCATATGGGGTGTGAATGAATCACAGGAAGGAATAAATAGAACTACTCTGTGTGGACAGAGTACAGGACTGCCTTGTAGTCTACCTACCTGATGAAAATTAAGGAGAGCTAACCCTGTGTTCCCCTTTGCTTGAATAGGTTTGGAACTTGACAATAACAAAGCCTTTCAGTCAGGTGGTGTAAGCGTGGGAACATGATTAGTCTGCCCATCTCTATCCAGAGCTAGTTAAAAGGCAGGCCTTTTGTTGGCACTTTGTTTTGAACTGGAAAACTTTTTTTTTCAAGAAATATTCTGTTAGAAGGATATAGAAGTTAAGTTTGAGAACATGCTTACTTTTGAAACAGACCTGATCCTAGAATTGTAAAGCCAAAATGCAGAAGTGCCCAGCTACGTGGGAAGAAAACTGGAAGGCTGATACCACTGGGAACCTCAGTGCTCCCAGACTGTGTAATGGTCCATGAGGACCTACATCCTATCTCCCACCAGATATCTCCCCTCATGCCAGGTTAATAGTACATAGACTGCCTGATCCAGGATTATCCACAAAGAAGCCCAGACACTTCAGAAACCCTGTAGGAAAGCTGGGAGAAAGGCAGGACACAAGTTTCTCTCAGTATAATGGGATATAGGGATATCATTGTAGGATATGTATCTTCACACTATGAAGTTCTAGAAAGTCTCCAGCATGACTTCTCCAGAGTGGGAGGATGCTGATGCCATGTGCCATAGTGTCTCCTTCTGAGCTCCCTGGTAGCATCTGTGTGAGCAAAAACTACTGTTTGATGCCTGTACTTGCTTTGCTCTCTGTCTGTCCCTATGCTATGAAATGAAGCAGAATGGAATTGATGATTTGCTGTGAGGAAGTCTACTTGTCAGTGCCTATCTACCTTGAAATTAGCTGAGTGAGGGCTGAAGGACCTCCTCCCTATCCTGGCTATTTGACTTGCTTTGGATGTAGGATTAATCTTGCTCTGGTTCAGTGCACCAACTGAGGGAAAACATAAATTTATAAATGCAGACCTCTCAGACATCAAGATTCTCCCACACCCTCACAGAATTGTCATGTAATCAAAAGAGTAAACTAGTCAGAATTTTTACTTTTCTCCTACTTTTTTCAGTTCAAAGATTATCAACTCATCCTCATAATTCAACAGTAATAAATGCATAAAATCTCAAACATCCTCCAAGGAGTATATGACCTACACAGTGTGAGATGTTATTGTCTTTTTCCCTTTGTCTAGTCTCCTGTGAAGTGTGTAGATTTTATAAACAGGCCATGAACTGCACATTTTATTATTAGTCATATTCTACTTATATTTTTACATAGTCTTCTTACTCTTTCTCTTTATCAGTTGCTGTGACTTTGTATCCAAGATTATGCTAGGTTTTTTTTCTCTTTCCTCTAATAATCTTTGTATTTGTAATCTTCATGTGATATATTTGCTTGTATCTTGGATTTCCCATCTCTTTCACCTTTCTACATCCTTATTCTTTGTGTCCTCTATCACATATGTATAAATTCCTCCCTTCTCTTTACTTCCACATTTTTTGGTGTTCGCTCTAACATCACCCCTTGAGTGGTCTTACGGCCTTTGCTGTTGCATGACATGATCCTCTACCATGACAACCCCTGGAGATGCAACACTCACTGCTCTCTCACTGTTCATCTCTTCCAGCTGATGCTGGAGGGGGCTCCTGTACCAAACACAGTCCATATAGGCACTTCCAAAGACATCAGCATTTCAAAAAGTGAACATATACAGAGCTTTTCTGCAGATGCTTGCAGTATTCCTTTAGTCAAGAACATGCTCTTCACCATGTGGTGTTCTTGATAACCAGTAGCTCCAGTATAAAATAGGGAGAATTGTGGGAAAAACTTAAATGTGAGATGATACAGAAGATTTTTATTTACAAATTCCCTAATCAGGTTGACTTTATGTACTTGCACTCCTTCTCTCTGAGTTCTTTTGCTTGTGCTCCCACATCCCCATCCTGATGAGCAGTAAGATGTATGTGCACTTGTGGCCTGCACTCAGTGGGTGTTGCATCCTCATGAATCTGTCTCTGGGATTTCTTTTGACTGGTGACAGCAAATGACAGTTTGGACATCCTCTTATACCCCTTAGGAACTAAGAGCTCTTATGGAGTTGTCCCTACCCCAAGCATGGTACTGGCTTCAGGACTAATCAATCTGCCTAAGATCCATAAGTGTTGCCTAAGTCAGCAGCCTAAGGGTTTATGCCCCTTCTCTGTTTTTCTTTGTTTGGAAAATATCTGTCTTCCTGCTAGGCTGATGGGAAAGCATATAGGTGCTGTATGTGATCTGTTGCTGTGTTGGTTTCACGCTCCTGTTGTTAGGATGTAGGGTCTGCTGGACAGT
Organism: Serilophus lunatus; assembly: GCA_013399895.1. Classification (NCBI taxonomy): domain Eukaryota; kingdom Metazoa; phylum Chordata; class Aves; order Passeriformes; family Eurylaimidae; genus Serilophus; species Serilophus lunatus. Next base: position 177,546 of record VXBA01004271.1, read on the forward strand.
CATCTGGCCTGGGGTCTCCTCATAATACAGATTTTCTGGGTTTGGTGTAGCAACATGTGTCCCCGTTTTACTGCTAGAAACAATGTCCTGGGTGCAGTATGCCAAGCATGGTGCCCTTTATTGTCATTACAGACATTTTTAAAAATCCTTCTACTTCTTCCCCTGCTTAAATACAAAGCTTTTCAGTCATACTGCATACACATCAATCTTAATGTTTTTGTTTCAAAACTCTACAAAGACAATGATAAAATTAATTACTCAACAAAGCAATGTATTTTAGAGATAAATTATGAGAGATGGAACTGTATAAAACACCATAGAATAAGTCTATAGAAATTTTGAAACCTGATCCCAATGCACTTCATCAGTATTAATTAGTGTAGTTTCTGTATTAATTCACCCAGTCAATTCACTTATGTCGTTGTCAGAAGAGTAAGAGGATGTAAGTGCATGCATGTGGCATAGTGCAACAAGAGTGGACAGTCTTTGACAGGTCTTAGACTGAGAAGCCCAAATAGTTTTTCTTGGAACAGAACATTGACTGTAAAGCATTGGACTGAACAGTAAATGTTATTGAATTTTCTCTACAGTTAAGGAATGAATTGAAATATCCTCCTTTAGAAATTGTGGATCCTGCCAGCTGGTTTGACAGGAAGAGGATGTACTTCTAACTACACAGATTTTTTGAGGCAGCTTTCAATATTGAAAATGCAAAGATATTTTGCATCTGTCCTGGAAAATTTCAATCAAACTGTGCCTGAAATGTTATACATCCAGTATATACTGATGAAAGATGATGAATGCTTGCATTACTATTAGCCACTGCAACGTATTAAAAAAGATAGTTTAATACAATTTTATCTACACCAGTTTTATATCTTCTAAGAAGAAAATACTCCATGATTTTTTTTAAGTGGTGTTTCTGAGACCTGCAGGGTAGAGCACAACTGTGAAAAGGCAGAATGTAAAGAATCCTTGGAAAGTATTTCATTATGTCCTAAATGCAAAGTGCATTAACAAACAGACCGTGATTGAATTTCTTAATGAAGACACAGAATAATTTTAGAAACAGAATAGTCTTCCCAGGTTGCTATCAAACCCATTGCAAATGCAGGCCTACCTTGTTATTTTCTACTTCACACATCTTAAAAGCATAGTAAATCTGAGAGAAATAAGAAAATAGCAATAGAAAAGAAAGGAGCAAATAAATTAAGATCTTATCTGTCCAGTGAACAGGCTACTAAATTAGGCCATTAACAAATTACCCTCCTTCCCCTTCTTGAATCAGCGTTATCCATTAATTGCACCACAGCTCTGCACAGCCGCCCTTGACGTGGCCGTGCCTGGATGAGCAAATGCCGTTTTCCCAGGGCAGGCCGAGGCCCAGGAGATGGCACTCTGTCATAGCTCTTGTGCACACCTGCTCTGTGCTACAGCTGCTAATACAGCAGCTGGAGCAAATAACTTTCCTTCAGAAGTAATAATTTTCTGGTAAAATGATCAGCAATTGGAGTTCTCCGAGTTCAGAAGTCTTAGTGGAAAAATACCAGATGAGTCTGAAGCTTTACCCTCTCATGCCAGCATATGAAAACTGTTTCCTGACCGGCTGAATTAATTCCTTTACTAACTGGTGGTATAGAAAAAGCTTTTTTGCTTTATTGGCGAATAACTTCCTCAGCTGCTAGTTTCAGTCCAATGCACAAGGCTGGCTACTGCAAAAGTATTCTTGGAGATAAAAGTAAAACATAATACTTGATCTGCCACATAAGACACACTGAGAGTGATAAACAAAAGTATATGTTGTCTGATTCCTATATGCATCATTATCTGAGGCCTAGTGGGGTTTAATCAGCTTATCCCTGTGTTTGTTATTGTGTTATTACAGAGAGTGTGTTCAGGGGAGTCTGCAACAGCAGAAAATAAGACAGTCTGAAGGTGAGGGAGAGAGCACAGGAGTCAGGCTCCTACCAACAGGTAAGTGGGGGACTGGGGGCAACATTTACTTATTTGTGATGGTCTAGGGTATGGGAGATGCTGGGCAAAGAGTCTCCTGGGCTCAGGTAGGGTAAGAAGAAAAGGTATTTATTTGCTTTGCTTACTCCACCCAGGGGATAGGTATTCAGTGTGGCAGCTCAAAGCATCCCTGCCAGCACAGCTCAGGGGCCAGGCCACAGCAGTACACATGCCTCTACACCCTCCGATTTTATGGCCAAACACTGCAGATCTCTGTTGGAATATTTAGGTCTCACCATCATGAAGCCTGTCCTGTTGGTCCAGGGTGTGCTAGTGTTGCCAGATCAGGAAGGGTGGGCTGCCTCACCTTGATCTCTGAAAAGGATAGATCCCATTCATATGGCAGGAGCACTGGCCTTTGTGCTCCCCAAAATCTTTACCCACCTAAACCCATCAATGGCACAGAAAGCTGCAAAGCACAGGAAACTGCCAGAAGCATGTGAGAGGCCCCATCTCACTCATCATCCAGGCCCTGCATCCTGCCCCTGCTGCCAATCCTCGAGGTAACTTGCTTGGCTTGTCTGAGAAAGCCAGAGTGGTAGTCCCAAAAATGCACAGCACTGGCCCTGCTCCTAATGTTTTTGTCAATTTAGAAATTAACATCATTTCTCCTTTACTAATTGCAAATATTGGGCACAGTCTGAATAAAACCATCTGCATCTGTGACTTAATTAGACGCAGTTTTTCAATCATGGAAAAAATAACCCACCGGGATACAAGTCTCCTCTAGGGCAGTTTCCTGTATTTCAATCTCGTATCCTGTTGAGTATTATAACAGTTAGTTGTCATACTCTCTCTCTATCCTCTAAACCTATTAAAATCATCCATTAAAGATAAATATTAGACCTATTCTTTCCCCTGCCTACCCTTAACACAGTCATATGTGATGTGTGCCTGTATCCTGTCCTGAAGCACAACGAAAATACAGAAAAATTAATGATGTGGTACAAACTTTGGTTGAGTGATAAAAGACTAATGATTCAATTGTTTGCTTTTTTCTTCTTTTAATATGAATTTCTGAAGAAAGTTGAAAATACAAATATTTTTGAGGACAGATGCAGGAGTCCTGGCTTACCGGGATTGATTTTTTTTTTCTGATTCAGTGTCAGAGGAGACACAGGCTACCAAGAATATGTTTGCAATACAATCGAATCTCATTGCTGCACACATCACATTCAATACTGCATTATAAGAGTGCTTTCTTAGACCTTGCCAACTTTTTCCAAGGCCACAGGAACTGAAACAGTGTCATTGCTCCTGAACTCATGAGCACAGAAAATATTGCTGCATCTTTCTGTGTTTTGGTTTGTTTTTTTTTATCCAGGATTTTTGGTGAATTGAAGTAGTTTTCAGCCCATTCTCTGCACATTTAAGAGACAGATGTTTAAATAACTTCTTTGTCTCTGACAATAGAGATGGGCAGCAACCATAGCAGACGAATGAACACATACCTTTGAACAGGAAATTAGGATATTGTGCACTTGTGATGGACTGGAATGTTGTTCATGTCTTAAACATTGTCAAAATCATGGAAAGCAACTGCCTGTCTGCGAAGCACCCCCATTCCCCCATTCCTCATTCCCCAATATGCTTCCTGACTAGAATTTGGACTGTGAAGGGAAAGCATGAGATAAGATTATTGTCTAATCACCACAGGTTTGGGGAGAAGTAAACAAGGCTCATCAGGTGATGGAGGAGAAGGGTTTTGGATGTGTGATGGTGAAATCTCCCCCCACCAGGCAGAGAAAACCACCCTGCTCTGGGAAAACCACATGAGAGGCAGCTGAGAAGGTGTCATAAACCATGAAAGACCCCCACAACGCTCCCCGGACTCATTCCTCAGACCTTCCACCAACAGAGGACTGCACATGATCCAAGTGAGGCAACAAATCCAGAGCCTGTCAAAAGAGACTCCAAAGCTTCCTTCCATCCCCCACGGGAGGTGCCTGGCATTTCCTGAATGTGTATTAATCCATTGGACTCTATGTTTTTGGATCCTCACCACCAAGTAGACCACAAAATACCCATGGGACGCTACTCAGTTCCATGGAGTGGTGATACATTTTCTATTAATCTCTCTCTGCCACTCTCTTTATTCTTCTCTCCCCCTTCCCCCTCACCTTTTCCTATTTTCTCTCTTTCCCCCTCTCTCTCTCTCACTTACTGTTGAATAAAAATGACTTTGGCATTTGGTCTTGTTTGCACCTTAGTTTGGGCAGAGGTATTTCTAATAATTTTAATAACCAGATCATAGCAGCACTGTGGGATCCCCAAGAAGGCAGGTACTAGATCTTTGTGGCTGGGACCTCTTTCATGTGTCCCTGAAGGTAAATCTGTCCTTTTGGAGGTAAATCTACAATCCATCTCTTTGATTATTGTCATGGCCTGGACGTATCAGAGGAACTTGTTGTGCTGTTCTCTCTGCACAGTCACTACCAATTCTGTAGTGCAGATCATAGAATCACAGGCTAAAATAAGTTGAAAGGGACCTCTGAAGGCCACCTCACCCAAAGTGGCTCCAGTTTGGGCAGGTTCTTCTGGAACATGCCCAGTTGCATTTTAGTATCTCCAAGGATGCAACTCCCATAACATCTCATGGTTCCTATTCTAAGTCTTTCCCTCATTTTTGCTGCTATCCGTCATCTCTCAGCCCATTAATGTTTATGTCTAAGAAAAGTTTGATCATCTTCTTTACAGCCTTCCATCAGGGAGTTGTAGACAGATATGAGATCTTCCTTGAGCCTTTTCGTCTTAAGACTGAGCAGACTCAACCTTCTGAACTTCTCCCTTTCTCTCCCTAAATCAAATACACCTATTGTAAAATTTGATAAACAGTGTCTTGCCTCTGTACCTACAGACTTTTTCATCTCCATTCTCACTCCCCAGTATTTCTTACAAAGCACTTTGTCCTGTTACTTACATGCTGCAAAATGAATGCACTTTAAATAGTAGTCATTGGAATTTGGGCACAAATGAAGGTAAATTGGGAATGGCAATAAGATGACAGTAGTGATGCAGTCGGGGGAATCCAATCCTGTGTAGACAAAGTCTTAAAAATCTAGTAGAAGTCACTGCAGTTTTGATATTATTTCTGCTGCTAAAGCATCTAATTAAAAACCTATTAAACATGCATCAGTTAATAATTTGAGTCACTTAGATCGTTTCAGCTAAAATTAACATTTCAGTTGCATGAAGGATCTCTTAATGAACCACTACTAACAAGAATATCTCTCTAATTAACTCTATGTCTTTAAAACAACAAGGCGATTTTTGTAGTAGTTTGCTCTTATCCCTGCATCAATTATGCTTGAAAGTTTAAGATTTTGTAAGATCTGTCATGCTTGTTAGAAAATAAGAAAAAATTGTTAGTGATTAAAAGAAAAATTATATTAAAGCTCACTCAGCTTTGATACTTTGCTGTTGCGTCTGAAATAATATGCAGTATTTGTGGGGAGCAAAGATTTTAGATAAAAATGAAAGGGATTCAAATCAAATTTGAAATTTACTCTTTGCCAGAAGAACTTCCATGTAGGAAGGGTCAACAAAAAGGCAAGAGGAAGTGGAAGCTATGCCTCTTTTCCTGAAGGACCACTAAGCATCTACATTTCTCTCTGTGTTCTTTCTTTGGGACTCAAGCCATTCCTCACAGCATAAGTGTCCCAATGTCAGAGGGGTTTCTTTCAATACACAGACCTCGAGATCGAGAAGCATTCTTACACAACCACAGCGCTTCAACACACATTTTCTCCTTCCTCAAGCCAGCAGGGTGTCTGTATTGCTCTCAAGAGACTTTAAGGTCTCTTCTGCTACTCCCTCCCCCTCAACAGCAGGGATGGACAGGCAATCCACTTGCTGGTGGTGTGAGTGCCTGTGGATGGCTCATCCTGGTGTGCTTAGCACCTTCTAAGCTAACTGCATGCTTATGAGTTGGTATGCTGTGGGCTCTGCGAGGCCTGATGCCCCCAGGTTAGATGAAAGGGAAATCTAACCATAATAGTAGTCTTGAGAACCCTCCTGCAAATCATTCAGTCTAGGACTGAGACTTCAGATGTGGCCCATTCCCTTTCTGAAATAGAGCTCAAACTCTGTGTCCAGATGCCCTTCCAGACTAAGACTAGTCTGCAAGGTTGATGATTACAAGGTTTTAAAGCTTAGGGGTTTATTTGGAGAAGTAGTCAATGTTCAGACAAGTGAAGAAAAGCAAGCTGGCATGGAGATTTTCTTTTCTATCACTAATTATTTTAAATTGGTTGTTAAGAAATGAAAGGGCTGTTAAAACTCCTCAGCATCTTGTTGAGTTCACTGGCAGAGCATCATCTTTTTCAACTTAACACCTTGATACATTGATCTTGAAAATAAAAAATTTGAGGGGTAACCTTAAATACATTTAGTCATCTAAACAGACCTATATATAGATCACTCAAGACCTAGTTTAAGTCTAATTTACAATCCCTTGAAATGGCATGTACTTCCCTTGATATGCCCTCTTTCACAGACAGGGTTCAGCTGATCCTGTGGCAGTCATGGATCACTCAATTATGAAAGCTGGGAAGATTAACATACTCTTTTCCCACTAGCTCACACAGCTGGACACTTTCACACCAGAAACAAGCCCCAAATGAAGACAGTCTAATAAAAATTCCTACATGAACTTCTTGAATATTGCATACTTTACAGCTAGATGAAATCTATTTCCATACAATCACCTAGGTCTTTTCAAGTATCTTTTCAAAATCACTACAAGCAATTCTTTAGTATTTCAAGGTCAGCCTATGAGCAGACTACCTAAAGCTGCTCATCCATTATCCAAACACTTTTAAAGGCCTGAATATGAAAAAAATCCCCTAAATTCATGAGCTGCAATTGTCTCAGAGTTTTTGTCACTGCTTGGAGAGTAAGATTTTCAAGACAGAAGCTTTGCTTTTGAAGGATACTTTCTAAAAGCCTATCAAATGTATATGGGAAAGGTGTCTTATATCATTTCTTTTAAGCTGCAGTGGGGCTTACACGTTATACATGGAATAGATCACATTTTTCACACAGCTAAAATCTATTTGTAAACAAATGCATCAAAATATTGTGCCAGCTGACTTATATATAATAGAAATAGAATGAAATAAAACAGAAATTAAATAAAAAATATCACACAAGGTAAGGACCATGTTTGAAAGCATTAAAAACCAAGTTATCTATTCCCAATTCCCACACTGTGTAGTCCAGTTCTGCATTCGCTACCTCCTCTTTCCCACTCATTTTGATAAGTTCTGCTTTTTCACAGCAAAACAAATCAAAGCATCAATGACAAAAGTAGCATGAAGACAGGCAAATAGCAAAAAGCCTTGAAAGCTTTGCAAAAGCTTCCAGTTTCTGCCAGTTTGCATATAAGTATGCTGTGCTTAAACACAGAATACATGCTTGAACCCTGAGAGCACGCCACTTCCTCAAAGTCCGGCTGACTGGGCTCTGGTCCCCGAGATCTACAGACTCTGAGCAGTCACTGATGTTTCAGGTCAACTAGGACTCTTTGACCAGTACCAGAAAGCAGCTGGCAATCACCAGTGCTGCCCATGGAACAAAACTACACTGGTCTTGCTCTATATCTTATTTTATAAACCATCAAACAGTCTGAGCAAGCAGCAAAGCCCTCGTGACTGCACAATGCAGACCCTGACAGATAGTACTGTAAATAAATGCAACTGTAGTGGAAAATTCACTGACTCACCATGGAGCAGAGGACTCCATGAGGAATGCTGTAACTTACCTGTCAAAAGCAGCAAACACTTTGGCATGTGGTCATCTGCTAACAGTGTGTTTTAATGGTTGTCACCCATCAGCAGAGCTATTATGATGACTCCTGGCTTTACTTTTAACCCACCTTTATTGTCTGATAAAAATTGCAGTTGCTTAACCCACTTTTACAGAAATACAAGCCAATGGGTTTTTTTCTCCAAAAACAGTCAGGCCAGCACCCACATATTTTTGGTAAAGTTGTCACAATGTTTAAAGGGACCTTGGTAGACATCCTTAAGCACCATCAGGGGCAGCGTGGGCTTTCTGTATGACACAAGTAATTGTCATGCCTCTTTTACCACTCTGCCTTTTTCCAAATTGCAGCTCAAGTGACCAGCAGGAAGTTGTTAGGAGGCAGTAATGGGATGTATGCTCCCAAAGCACAGCACATGTCCCTGCTATGGCCCCTTAGAGTTGCAGCAGTGCTGGATAGACAGTAAAGACACAGGGAGAAAAAACCTGACTCTACTCAGTTGCTGTGGTAGGCTTTTGACACCTCACTTCCCCTACTAAGCAAAAAGATGGTTTTCAAAGCTTTTATCCTCATGTCTTTTCTAGCTGTTTTGTGATAGCTGCCCCATCTGTCTTACACCATCAATTGCTATGTTACAATTAAGAGACAACTGCATAGAAATTAACAAGGGAAAAGAAGTTTTCTGCATGACCAAGCAAGGCATTTCTAGGATAGTCTTGTCCTCTTAATTTTCAATAAAAAGATGAAAAATAAGGGAACATGGAAAAATGCTGCTTCAGACATTTACAGTCATTTTACAGTTAAACTCAGGGTTCTACTCTACAATGCAAACCACCTGCTATTTGCAATAAAGCCCCAACCATCGCCTGTACTTCAAAAATATTAGAATATCTGCATATAGAATATGCAGAGAAAATTATTTTCAAGCCGTGGAACACTTTGACATTTTTGGACAGGCTTAACATTTGCCTAACTCCCATCCAAGACCTATCGGCTTCCTTTGACATATGGTCTTTATCTTAACTTACACACCAATGCTAATGAAATTGGTAGTCTCCTGCTAAGAATGCAGCAAATAAATAGAATATGTATGTCCTGTGCTCTGTCTGAACAGGAAAGACCTGTTTGATGACAGTGATGTCTCATTGTGTAGGGTTAGATAACCAGCCTGGACTGCAATTAGGTATTTCACTTTTATGGCTTTCTTAAAAAATGAATACTGAATATGGATATGTTGTAACTGTCTTACTGAAAAGTATACAAACATGACTGACTAGCTGGACTGTGTAGCCCAAAGTGTTATGATTAAGATTCAATAGAGCTCTTGTTCACTTCTAATGAAATTATTTACCTGAGGCTATATTTAATTACCAGAGTCTTTAGCCCCTACTGCATTCAACATTGATACTTCTCCATGATCGGCTGTGTATTTCCTTTCAGCTGTTGTGACAGAAAGGCTTTTGGCAATGGCATCAACAATAGTCTGATTGTCATGTAAACACTGAAATATTATTATCACATGATTAGAATTATAATTATGATTTTAAAGAGGTTATTGTGGCCACAGTTTGGAGCACACACAAGGAAGCATTTCTAACATGAGATTTGCTATGAATGGAGCAGCTCCACTCTCATCACATGAGGCAACAGTGCCTTACAATGGTACAGCGACAGCAGGGAGCAGAGTGGTAAGAAGTGATTTAGCACAGGCTGGAAGGAAGCAGAGAGATAGGCTGAAAGAGGCAGAGCCTTTTCTTTGCCTCTGACTGTGAGATATGTAAGGATGTATGTAGATATAGGGGGTTTTTTTACAGAATAGCTTTCTATGGAGGCAGTGATGATCTATATATGTTCTTTCACTCCTGTTTGTGGCAAGCCTTTTTTCTTTAATGCAATATGTGAACAAGCAGTTTTAATTCTACTTCAAAAGCCATCTCTAAGTCAAAAATTTCTTTATGAACAGAGGACTGAACCTTGCATTGAGAAAGCAGAAAACAAAAGAAACTAGTTGCAAGCACTAATGAATGAGTAAATCAGCCCAGAGCACATACCACCAAAGGAGAGTGCAGCATCTGCTAATTAGAGTGAGATAGGAACAACTGATAGTAGGCTCTTTTTTTGTCTCTTGCATATAATTTCTGTGAGGCCTTTCATAGCTTATATTATTAGTACAACACAATGAATATCCTCAGTAGTCCCTGTGTCTAGGTCCTGCTGTGATTTCCCTCTTGCTCTGAAGCTTCAGGCTGCGTAGGCTGCCAGAGGCGACTGTGCTCTTGCATGTGGATTGGTAGAGGCATTAGCCTCAAGAGACCAGTTTCTTATTTTCTTAAAATAAACAAGATCAAGGATAGGCTCTTTCAGAAGGTGCTTTATATTCTCAGTTTATGTGACTGGAAACTTGAAAAACATTTCTATATTATGTGTTTCAGTTTTCTAAACAAATATCTTGCTCTACAAACAGTGTGAAATCAAAGTGAGTGCAATAAAATGCATGAAATTTCTTGTTAATCTGTGAAGAACAATTGATTTGGTATTATTCAGATTTTTATAACCTCTCAAATTTCAAAGGCTTTGCAATCCAGTATATATATGTGGTACAAAGAATCTGACATCTTGCCTTTTCCACTATAAATGACATAGGACTCTAGAAAACTTACTAAAGATAGCCAAATTTAAAACTGAGGGTCAGGGAAATACTTCATTGATTTAACTGTGAATAGGATAAATGAAGTGAATAGAAAGAGCTATCTCCACATGGATTTAAACTAAACAGAAACTTCAGAATTTACTGTAAAATATTTCCACTGGAAGACTTCCTTCCAGCACCAGAAAGATCCTTCATGTATTTGTGATAGCTGCAAGGTAAATTTGCTAAATCTATTCAGTCTGCAAAAAGTAGGAGACTTTAGCAAATGCTGGAAGTTGTAGTCCAACTGGCTTGCTGTGTCTGTCAGACTTTTGGGAAGAGACATGAAAATGAGAGCTTACCCCCTTGAAAACTGGAGGGAGTGAGGGCACTGCCTCAGAGAGGATGGTCTCTGAGTCTCTGCACCCTGTGTGCATTATAAATTTGGTGTTGCTTGGGTTTGAGGCATCAGATAGAGAGAGCAAGACCTGGGAGGTTCCCACTTCGCCAGTGGATTTATGGTGGGTAGTCCTCTGTGAACTGGGGAGATGGACCAGCTCAGCATCACAACAGACTGAAACATGGCCAGCATGCTAGAAATGCCCAGTAACACACCACAGATCACACTGCAGGTGTGTCCAGGATTTAAAACCTTTTAAATTTAAATTTCAAGTCTGATTTAAACATTGATTTTTAAGCCTAATTATGGCAAGAGTTGCTCTTGCTTAAACCCACTGAGTTCTTGTGTGTGTAGCATGACAATAAGTCACTTCATTCTGACCTGGCCTTTCTTCTTAAGCACTGCAAATAAGCATGTATTTTTTGATTGATGTAGGTGGATGCTTGCACTGCTCAATGGGAGACTGACTCCTTTTGCTATGACAGCAAAATGTCTGAAAAAATAGCAAGTGAACTGTATTGTTCAGACAAACAGTGCTGACACTTCCTTCATTCAGAAACCACAGGCTCAGCTGGGATTTTTTGTGTTTTTGAGCCATGGGTTTTCTTTTGAGTAATTTTTTGAAACTTTTCTCCTGAGTCATGAGAGAGAAAATCTTGCTCTTTCAAACAAAAATGCGTCATTTAAGAATTGGACTTTAAGAAACAAGTCAGATGTCATAATTTTGTGAGACTTGTGACTTAGTAGCTGAACCTGCAACACATCATGCAGCAGAGAAGCTTCCAGGACTAGACAAGTACCGCTGGTGCTGGTTCTTACTGCTGGGAAAGGTGAACATCTCTTAGTCTTGGTGCCCGTGTTGGTAGAGCACAGTGTCACACTACACAGAGATACTTGCATCAGCTTTGCATGAACTAGTTTGGCTTCAAGGAGTGGACAGGAATGGGACAATCACATTGTCTTTTTGGTCCAAAATTCAGCAAATTAACCCAGGAAGAACATCACAAGTGGAGGACATCTTCCAGGATCCAAGCTACTTTAAGTTTGGCTGGGTGTTGACTTGTGACATGGTACGGCCTTGAGCTTTCTCCTGGAGACCAGAAAACATGCATTTAGTGAGAATACCAATGATTCACTGTCCAGCTATCCCTCTCTGTGTGTGAGAAGGGAGAAAATCCTAAAATGGGATACACTTTGATTCTTGATCCTGCTTCCCTGGAATCTTGGCTTTGACTCCTTGAATTGGTGGCACAGGAGCAGTCAGTCCTGGAATCATAGAATAATTTGGGTTGGAAGAGACTTTTAAAGGTCATCTAGTCCAATTCTCCTGCCCGAAGCAAGGACATCTTCAACTAAATTTGCTCGCTCCAAGCATCACCCAGCCCATCCTTAAAAGTTTCCAGTGATGGGGCACCCAGCACCTCTCTGAGAAATCTGTTTCACTGTTTTCTCCCCATGATTGTAAAAAATTTCTTCGTCATATGTAGTCTAAATCTACCATCTTTTAGTTTAAAACCATTATCCCTTCTTTTATAACTGCACTCCCTGATTAAAGAGCACCTCCCCATCTTTCCTGTCATCCCCCGCTAAGTACTGAAGGACTGCTATAATGTCTCCTCAAAGCCTTTTCTTCTCCAGGCTGAACAGTCATTTGAAGTGCTGTCAAAGCCCGGCTGTAGTTTGGAATGACATGTAAGAACTGAGACTTTTTGTTACACGCTTCTTACCTCAGAAGGAGGGATGAGGCTCAGAAGTTCTGCAAATCATTCCACCTTCCAAACTGGTATTCGTGGCAACTTTTATTCTACCTGTGTAGCACCTTGCTAGATGCAAAAATTGCACTGGTGAAATTCTTTATTAAAACAACATGAATAGTAGTAAAGCTAGATCAAAGAAACAGATAAGTGTTTCAAACGTGGCATAATTCTGTTAGAAGTTCAAAGATCTCTTTTTCAGCTTGTGAAGAATGTAGCAATTAAGTTTGAAGTTCTTAAGAAAAAAGAGGCAGGAAATTTTTAGCCATTAACATCAAGTAATTACTGAAGGTTCATTACTTGCCAGAGCTGTGCTTCTTGTAACTCTAACAAGCAGTGAACACTTTGAGCAGACGCTGGATGACCCTACCTTACGTGTGGCTGAGGAAAAGGAGGGGAGGGCACAGGCTTGGCTTTCTAGTCTAAGTACTGAGTGGATAGGCATTTTCCTTTTGGTTCTGAGATGGTGAAATCCCTTCAGTTCCAGCACATCTTTCAGAATCCTTTTAAAACTTGGAAACAACTATAATAACTTCAGCTATACCTTAGTAATATATTATGATAATAGTGGGAGGGTAACAGGGTTATCAATCTGAAAACACATATTCTTTCAAAATCTTTCACAAAACCTCCTTTGTTTTTGGATATTTTGTCACACATATTATACTGGACATCAATTGCTTTGAACTGTTTTTAACATGGGATTGAAGTGCTGGAAGGCAAGGTCATTGAATGCTTTTCTTTGGGTGATCTTATGGATGTTTACTACCTTGTTTATTATCTTGCTTGCATGCAATGCTCCTTCCAGGCATATGATGAGATGTGCTCTTCATCATTTAAACAAAAGATTTTTGAGTTTTATGGAACTATATAGACTGAAGATGTCCAAAATATTTCCATAAATCATTCTGTAAACTCAGCCCTTTTCCCCTGAAAAAACCCCATACCAAACCCACCCTTGATTAAGAATAAAAGACACAAACCCACTTTCTTTTGGCATTTTCTAAGGGAATAATTTTTTTATCTTTCCATCTAAAATGAGTAACAGTTTTAGTAAATTTGAGTAAAGAAAATTCCTGAAGTTAAAGCAGTTCAAAAGAAGTGGAAAAATACTAAGAATATTGCTCAACACAAAATACTGTGCCTTTAACCCTTCTTTTCAACTATCATTATTGAAAAAAATTTGCTGAGTAAAAGTTTGATTTTTTCCTCATGGATTCTGATGCAGCAGGAATTCAAAATACAATAAAATAAAAACCCCAACAAACACCCAAACTCCAGTTGTTTTCATAGTTTTATTAAAAATTACAGAGCAATACAAGAAGGATGTGAAGGTACTCAAATGGGTCTAGAGGAGAAAGCAAAGCTGGTAAAAGGGCTAGAAGGAATGTCCTGTGAGGAATGACTGAGAACTTTGGGCTTCTCTAGGTTGGAGAGAAGAAGGCTGAGGGACTACCTTGTTGCTCTCAACAGCTTTCTGTGGATGGGAAGTAGAGAGGGATCCTCTGATCTCTTCTTCTTGGCATCCAGTGAAAGGATGCGTGGAAATGGGCCAAAGCTGCACCAAGGGAGATTTAGACTGGATGTTAAGAAACACTTTTTTACCAAGAGAGTGGTAAAACAGTGAAACAGGCTTCCTAGAGAGGTGGTCAATGCCCCGAGACTGTCAGTGTTTAAGAGGGCTTTGGACAAGGCCATTGACAACATGCTTTAACTTTTGGTGAGCACTGAAGTTGTCAGGCAGTTGGACTAGATGATCCTTGTAGGTCCCTTACAACTGAAATTATTCTATTCTATTCTATTCTATTCTATTCTATTCTATTCTATTCTATTCTATTCTATTCTATTCTATTCTATTCTATTCTATTCTATTCTAATAGGTAAATTTTCTGTGTCCCTTGGAAGAACAGAAGCTGAGTGTTGATCCCTTAGAAGTTTAAAACAGCATAAAACCAGAACATTCTCCTCACACAGAAAAACTATTGGTATTTAGAGACTTCTCCCCTATTTTTCACTGAGTTTGATGAGATTTTTTTCTATGTACTCCAGAGTTTAAAATCAAAACACTAACCTTAGAGAAGTTAGTATTTTTTGCCCAGCTTATGGCTTGCTTTTCCTCTTTGACAGTGTAGATGTTAGCATCTTCAACTGACCTTCTCTAAATCATTCAGGAAGTATGTTAAAAACATTCTCTTTTTTCCAAGCTGAATGCTTTTATGAGGTGCCCCGAGCTGACCCAGAGCTTGCCAGCAGCTGGCTCTTCACCTGTTTATTTGAACCCTATATCAAGAGCCACAGAGGTGCCAGAATGAACCATGAGTGCCTTCCTCCAGTGCGAAAGAAGTATTATAAACTAAGACCAGAAATAGTTTGGAAACAGACAGGGATTTCATTCTTTCAGTGGCCTGTGTGAAGCCATGCCACAGCTACAGAAGAATGCACACACGATGTCTCTGCTTAAATGTCAAAGAGAAGAAAATCCATTTCAGAAGGTTAAGTGGAAACGTCAGTCTGATTGACTGATGTTTTTAAAAGATAAACTCAGTATCTGATAGAAGGACCCAAACTGGCTTTTACACTTCATTTGTTCCCATCCTTTGGACAGCAGCATGTCTGTGAGGGCAAAGAGTTTCCCTCCCCTCCTCAGTGTGACTGTGATGACTGTCTGAATGACTGCCACCTTGTCATTTATGCTCCGTGGGAAAACTATCCACAGTGTTAAGATCACTGGCTTCATGGACTTACATGTAGGATGAATTCGACCAACTGTTTCCATGTGAAGGATTACCAAAAGACCTGCTGTCCTTATGTGTATTGTAGACACACGTTTCATATAGCCAGTGAACTAAGCTTGAATCTTAGTTGTGATCAAAGCAGCCAACAGGTTGCCGTGGTCTAAATGCTGCAAAAAGCCCTCCCTGTGAAATATTCTTTTTTTTTTTCCCTTTATGTAGAAAGCTGGTGAATAAAGAATATAAAACTAATTGAAAAAAAGGCTGATGTACTTTTTAATTTATTGCCTTACTGTCACTGCAAGTCTATTCAATAATCCATTACAAAACGAAGTCTCTTATTTTTTTCTGCAGTGACAGTGTTTAATGCACATCTATTCTTAATTTAGATGCAGGTACCAAGAGTAATTACTACCCAATTTATTAGATGGTTTGACGGGGGTTTTTTCATGGTCTAGTCTATTTTCAACCTGCTAAAACAAACTAATCTGTGCACAACTGTGGCACACCCCCCAAGCATAAATTTTCAGTATCATGTATGTACATGTTCTGTGTGAAGCAGCTTGAGTGAAAAAAAAACATGGGTGAAGGAGATGAGACTTTTTTGATAAAAGTACATCTCATGATACCTTGGGATTTTGTCACTGAATTAATCCTTCCAATAGATGTAAAATTCCCATCTTTCAAGGTAGCTTTTTTCAATTGAGATTGTTGGTTTAAGACTGAAAAATGAACATAGAGTTTAATAAGATGACTGCCATCTACTAGGTAAGATGCTGAAACATCAGAGATATTTTTATCTCTGATATAACAGAATAAAAAAGAAAAAATCTTCCTACTTGACCTCTAAGATAATTTTTGTGATTTGTGCCAAGCTTTCACATTTTTACCTAACTGCTGAGCTTAGCAGAACACATCACTGATCACATGAAAAGGTCAAAGAAAAGCTGGTGTATTCAGTTTAGTTGAAAGCATCAATATTTCTCTTGCACAGAAGTATATTTTCTATTGTGTCTCCCTAATCCATACTGACACTGCAACACATACACAGACACATTTTTCTGTTATCGTGGAGTTGGGTTGAAAATAAACCCTTTCTACTATGGTAAACTATAAAAGTTATTTGTTATTTAATGTATTCTGCTTGCATCCAGATATTTACTGTTTGGAGCTAGCTGTGGCAGCTGAATTTTTAAAATTTAATACAAGTGTGTGAGTGCAATAAAGGTTCTCCCTGGAAAGTGATGCTTCACCTTTATATATATTCTCAGAGAACAGCCAGCAAATACATAACACCATCATTATGACCCCATAACAAATGCTTCACACGTCCAATGAAATACTCCTGAGGAGACCATTCCTGAAGCAACCACTCTGCAGGAGGGAGTGCCCATTATGTGACACGGAGAATTAATGCTTTCCATTTATAGGCTGACCCCATGTGTTGAGGACCTTTGTATAATGCATGATGCTGCATAATTGAAGCAAGGAAAACTAGGGCAGAAAGTGTGGACAAGAGCAAGTTACAGGCAAAGGAAAACAGCTTTTCCAGTTTTCCTTAGAGCTCTATTCTTAGAAATGTGATCCCAACTAAATTAGTATTTCAGAAGCTCTGTAAAATGACCCAGTCCATTATACTGATGCGTCAGTGACTATGGATGTCTCTATATAGAGTTATCACCTTGTTATCAAGCTGCATGGACCTGCCAGGATCCGTAAGTGACCTTTAGACTCATAGTACCTCTAGTAATTTTCTTCACGGGGAATTGAGGTACCAGTTTGCAATAGTGGTCTATCAACACTGTTTCTTATTCAAGTCTCTTGAATGAGGTATTGAGGAGCTACAGAGCAGAGCATGAAGAGCTGTGATCAGAAAAATTATGTCACCCTTCTTATAGTGATATGGGTATCTATATTTATAAACAGCTGACTTGGGCCTCTGTTGCTTTCCAGCTAAGAAAGAAATGACATTAGCCCTTTTCCTCAGCATCTGACATTCTAAGTAACCACAGGTTGATAAACTGGTAATTCAGGACTAATATGTGTTACTCCTTAACACAGGATATTTCATCAGGAATTAATTTGTGTGTGATTACTGTAGCATGGATATCAACTCATGTGTTCAGCTCTTTTTTTAAAAAGTTTGAATTTATCCATATAGATATCATTTAGGGTTCTTTGGTACTTTTAAAAATCTAAATTTAGCCAAAACTTTCTGTCACTCTACTAACCCAAGATTGTATCAAAATACCACTCAGCATCTTAATGAGCTTTTGGCCATAAGTTCAGTAGGGTTTCATGGGACTGTGAATTTCTTTCTGCTACCTCTTTCAGTGGTCCTGAATTCCCCAGACACTCTAATCAGGCCAGGAGGGCAGATAACGTCCTTATGGTAGTTCCTCCTGTGGTAGACACCTCAGGATGAAGAGCCACAGAACACTGACCTTGACAGCATCCTCACAAAAATCTGTGTCTCATTAAAGTATCATGTTTCATAAATTGTCATTAAACATATCAGTTACCACTTCTACTATGACAGCTCGAAATGTTATTCGGCTCATTAATAAATACATTTTGGTTTATCATCACACATTTAACACCTTGGACAGCAAGTGAAAGCAGTGAAGGCATCTCCCAGTGAAAGGGAGGTGATTAGTAAAAGCCTCAGCAAAAGTTTTAGCCATCCCTCTCCTTTTTTTTTTTTTTCCATAATGGGTGTCCTGCTGTCACAGAATATTAGAAAAAAAAAGGTCTAAAAGTGAGTGTCAGTCTTAACAAAGGTATATCTAGCACTATCTCAGAAACTTCCAATGAGGAAAACCCCACACCTTTCCAGGTAAATCTGTTCCAGATCATTCTCCTTTATGTAAATTAGCTTTTCCTGTAGTCTAAAGAAAACCTCTTTTCCTGTATGTTAAGTTCATGACTTTTTGTTCCATTCATGAGGGCCGTGGCATTTCGCTCTGCAGCAGCTTTTTCATACAGAAAGACTGACTTGATGTCTTCCTTCAGTCTACATCCTAACTTGTAGAACTAAATATTATTTGTTGCTTTTCTCTCATTTATGTCTTTTCTGAAGCCTGAGTCCCAAAAGTGTTTTAGATGATGTGTACCTAGTGTTTACCAGTTACAGGAATACTTTCTGCGTGCTTTACATGCTGTATGCTCAGATATATTTACCATGAGTAACCTTACCTTTTCAGGTTGTCCATAGCACTGTCATCTCATTTTCAGCTTCTGATTTACTAAAACCAGCAGCTTCTTTCTGCAGGGTGCCTTTTTCTCACCTTCTCTTTGTATGACTTATTATTCATGCCTAGATCAGAATTTAATTTCACCCAGTATTTTCAGGCTGTAACTTCAACTGATCATCACTATTTTAAATGCTAATCCTGTTCTTTAATGTAAGGTCATCTTATAGTACTCCTAAAGTTAAAGGTGAGAGTTTCCTATTTCATCATTGTTTTCCCTTTCTGTATGATTAATGAAAGTAATGAATAGTTCATGAGAACTCAATAAAACTCTGCCCAATACTTCTGTTTTGTTCCATGGTGACCTGTCAGTATCTCTGCCCTACGTGTGTTTATACAAACTGTTTTGAACTCCCTTATATTAGCTTCATCTAAACTGTGTTTCTTAATTAGCATGTAAGAAAGTCAGGCAAAAGAGTTTGTATATGCTTACTGGAGCCTAGTGGTGTCACATTGCTGATTCTTCCCTTTTCTTTAGACTTATCACACTATCAAGAAGAAAATCAATAGTTTGATATGTTATTTAGAATTTCTTGTGTCTTTCTTAAATGCTTGCTATTTTTCCATCATCTGCAGCTGTTTGTTGAGTAACTCATTCCAATAGTTCTCCTGGCTCTGAAGCTGAGCCCAACATCTACTAGCTCCCCAGCAAGCAGTCCCTGTGTCTCTTGTTGGAAGATGGTGCCATAATCATTCATCTTCCACCCTCTGAAGTGTCACCTGTCCTAAGCAGACATTCTCAAAAATGACCTCTGATTGCTCTGAGATTACTTTAGTCCATTCTTTAAATATCTTACAACAATTTTCATCAGGCCCAGCTGGGCTAAAAATGCAGCTACACTGTTTTTCCTGAACGTTCCATTTACATTCTAACCCAAGTTCTTTTCTTTTTGATGCTGGTGAGAATTCAGTTAGTAATCCACTTAGAGCCACATTTTATGGTGAAAAGTGGAGGAAAAAAAGACACTAAAATGTTTCTGCCCTTTTCCTGCTATCCGTCAGTAGCTTTAGCTTGCTTTTAGAGCCATTCCCCTGCAAGGAAGCCAGGGAGAAAAGGATAAGGGTCCATATTGAATATCTGCCAGTGTCTTTCTACTCACTCTACTAGACTGATACAAAATAAGATGATGTTCATCAGAAGTGAGATTAAAACTTTAACAAGCATAAATAAAAATTATAGAAATTCTATAGAAATTTCTTACTTAAGAATAGAAATATGAATGCACATATATATTCACTTGTCTCTTTTCTATTACATTTTCAAAATTAGGTTACAAAGGGTAGCTTTTTCCCTCCCTCCCATTTTTGGAAAGTTGCCAGAAGGGAAATAAAAGGTCCCATTTTCCATGCAGAAAATAAAGAGAAAATGAAAAGAGGAGCAGTGTCTTGCAGTGGTATGATCAAATCATAGAGCTTCCCTTCAGTTTGAAAGTGAAAGGAGCTAAGTCTGAGTCAGTGCATACAAAAGATATATTCCATCTAATTTTAGCCCTCTTGACCATGGTAGTGTGAGGAATGAGAAAATTAGCTGATGCTAGTGACAAAATTTCCCAAAAATGAGCAATGCAAAGTGAAACTTGGAATTTTTTTATTTTTTTTTTAACAGGCTGCTTATTAATCTTCAAAATATCCTTTCAAGTGAGAAGTTTATCACTTAGCATCCATTTAATGACCAAAAAGACTTCATGGCAAGATTCCCCAATTCATTTTTCACACCCATTTCGATTATATAATGCATAGGAAATCCATCTTATTCATTATATCTTGGACTGATTGAAAAGACAGTAATCAGCATTCAGTTAACAACAATTGAATTCAACAAAAGTTAACCATAATTATTTCCTTGTTCAAAAAGGTTAATAATAGAGGACTGTGCATCATAAAGTCTCAATACTGTTGCCAAAATGTATGCAGGAAAAATTTAGGCTGAAAATATTTCTCTGGTATCAGCAAAAGAATTATGAGCATGAAGTGTACGTAATAACAAGTTGTTATTCAGAAGCAATTTCACTTACACTGTAGTTTTCCATTAAAAAAGCAAAGGCATAATTAAGGACTAAATTAAAACTACTGTTTTCTCACTTATAATCAAAAGTAACATTTTTATTTGTGTAATAATGACACAAACATGACAACTAGGATGGATATAGGTTTGATGTAATCACAAATAAATGGCATGAAAAGCCTATAAGAATTAGCCTATTAAGTTTGCCAAATGCAGGCTGGAAAGCAGTGGAAAATTAGAAAAGTACAATGAGATAGATGAGACGAAGGCATGTTGAAGGAGAGGATTATCCAAAGCACTGGCCTAGGACCCTGTTGTAGGATAGGAATTAGTACGTGTCTTTCTCCTCTGCTGTAATTTGAGCCTTTATGAGGAAAAACTGTTTGAGCTGAGTAGTGAAACTCTCCCCATGACTCAGTTTTTGCTGGGTTATATCTGTGATTTCTAAAGCTAATTTTGGATGGACTTTTCAGAAGCAACTCTATTAAAATCAGCAAATAACTAATTACTCCTCTTCGAGACATCAGGGTGTGTGCAGCTGATAGAACACCCTCCTGCAGCCAAAGAATGAGCAGGTCTTTGCTTTAGGAGCATGTGCTGCATCTGCTGCTCACCAGGCACCTCCAGATGTCCCATCTGAAGGAAACTGCTTCTCCTATGGTGAGGTTTAGACTACAAGCATGTTCATGCAGAGACTGCCTACCACCCCACAGGAGCCTCCCCAGCCCAGTTTGCAAGCTGTCTTAGTGGAAACTGGAGTGCATATTTAGAGAAAGTACCTGTTTGTAGAACTTAGATTTTAACCAAGTCTGGCAATTAATGCCAAGCTGGAGTTTGTGTGTGCTGGATGTGTTTCCATTGGGAAATGAACTGAGTGAGAAATTATTAATTTCACATTGGCCACCTGATGCTCAACATGGAGTTTCTTTTTTCTGCCAGTTGTGCAAAATTTATAAATTTTAATGCAGTACACTCTTCAAGAAATCTGCAAGGAATATTCCTTCCAAGTTGCGCGTTACACATCCTGTCACATCCAACCAAGGACTCTGAAACTTTACAGCTTAATATTCAAACAGGCCAAAAGACATTGCTGTTTAAGAGATGCAATAAGAAAAATAATATTCTTATTCAAGGTGTCTAGATTGAACAGGCAGGCAGATCAATGTGTTATCCAGCACTCAAATAGAGGAATGGTATATTTGTTTCCTACAGTGCTGAAATAGCAAAAGTGAGTCAGAGAATCAAACTATCCATAATTTTATGAATATTTATTATCTTGTCATATGGATCTCGCTTCTATTTATAAGATCTTTTAAATATTCAGTACTCTCTAAAGATGCCCATAGATATGTAGAGGCAAGCTCTTTCTATACACCTCATTTTATTATATGAAATCATTTTTCATAATAAAACAGAAAGAAAATTAGAATTACATTTTAACTGAAAGTGGCTAAAAAGAAAAGAATTAATAAAGGACGAACTAGTACCTAAACCAGTCCTTTTTTGTACTCTGTTATCACCAGTGTTACTGAAATTTCTACAAACCAGATATTTAAATGAAAATGGATTACACTTTTATTGGCTGTGCTTTTGACAATTTTTTTGCAAGAACCTGGGAGCAAAGACTTGATCAAAAAAATATGTTCTCAGTTTGAAAGTTCAGTTGCTCTTTGATTGAAAACAAGACCTTTTGGTTGTTCATATGTCCTAGTTTCCTTATGATACACCTTATAAGTATTACAAATGATGTTAAGAGCCCAAACTATAACAAAACATGTCTAACTCACCCCACTATAATGCTGGTAAGAAAGATTTTGAGCCCTGGGTGAATCCAGACCCACAGGTCAGGATGTTGTTGAGATCATTTTTCATATCACTGTGTTTCTCAAGATTTGTGGTTGCTTCAACTCCTACCATGTTTCAAAGCAGATGAGAGTTATTGAATTTTGTCGTGGTCTAATGGTAGTTTGGGTAATTCATGATCTTTCCCCTCTGGACCTTCCATGATTGTGTACATGCAACTGAGGAAGGTATCACTCCTCACTTCGGAATCTTTCAGTGGCTGCACTGGGTTCCACACATAATTTGTATTTCAGCAGTAAGTAATGGGCATCTTATTCAAAGCAGATAGAAGCAATTTCTTCTAGAAAAAAAAAAGGTTTTCTGTAAAGTCTGATGTTAATTGGTGTCATCCTAATGAATTAATAAGCATAAACTGTGAATGTATAAGAGGAGTCAGAATATTTAAAAGCTGCTTCATGATATTATTTATAGATACAATACTGTGAGTTAGATCTGGAGGTGATGATATTCAGAGGCTTTATGCTGATTTGTATTAGCTTAAGGATCTTGTAATTTGGAAGAATTCCATTGTACATGAGAGGAAGGCACTAATTTTCCCATGAATTTGCCCAACTGAAAGCTATAGATCAAGTTATGCATACTTTTAAAAGCAGCACTTTTGCCTTTGGTTTCTATTTAAAAGGTATCAGGAAGACTTTTTTAAATTTTTTTTTCAATTTTCCGTTAGTTTAAACCTCAGTAATTCACTGTAAGTACAGAACACATTGAGTTTAAGGCTGAATCAAATCTCTTTGGTATAGAACTTGAAATTACTGCAGGTCTTTAAAGCAACTGCCTTTTGCTTTCCAGTTATGTCTAAAAGTCCAGATTAAAGTACATAAAAGAGTACATACTGCAGATAATTTTTTTCTCTCACTTACACTGTTTTACAACAATATAACTTCATTGTTTTCCCTGGAGCTGCTTATCATTTACATGGATGAGAGAGTAAGGATTATCATGCTTCATCTGCAGATGTATAAGGAACGGAATAGGTGAAGAAAATGTACAGCCTGGGTTACATTCAGAGATGGACTAAAGTGAATGTATTTTGCCAAACTACAAGCCTCCATCAAACAACCTGCCATTCCAATTGCATTGTTTTGTACCATCTTCTGCCTGTCATCTTTTGATTTAACCCCTCTAGTAGCTGCTGTGACTTGAATTCAAGAATAATTCAGCAGAACTATAAACAGGAGGGAAGATCTCAGATGTATCACCTAGATACCCCTGATGCCTTAAGGTTTTTTCACGTATTTCTGCAACTTTAGCTTGATTGCATGGTTTCTGACGTAGGCCTTCTTGTTAGGCCTTTCCCATAATTTGTGAAGCTGTGTTTAGGATTTCTTTTGAGACAAACAGGTTATAAGAAGGACCATGTTTTTCCAGAAGTCACCTGCAAGGACATTATAGGAGGCAAGACAAGACAGAGGTCCAAAGAAAAAGTCCAGAGGGGCAGTTCCAGGGTAGGTCACAAGGGTGAAACAGGACTCTGGTTGGATGTGTTGAGGGTGTAAGGATTGATGAATGTTATAAAGGTGATTTGATAAGGGGGTCGGCATGTGTTTTTGGATCTGGAAACTTCATTAAAGAGCCTGCACTGTCTTTTACCTATTAATGTTGTTTGGAAGTTTTCTTCCTCAATTTTTAGGCAACACCCCACATGGAGAGGGATACAGCAGATTACTTTAGTTTGGATTCATTTTGACGTCTGAATTTCGGCACCCATATGGGAGTCTGGTGTTTCAGCTCCTCTTACAGGCAGTGCTGTCAGTTTGAGCCTGCCAAAATCTTCAGTTCACACTCAGATTTGGTTCAACTGT
Source organism: Serilophus lunatus (assembly GCA_013399895.1). Classification (NCBI taxonomy): domain Eukaryota; kingdom Metazoa; phylum Chordata; class Aves; order Passeriformes; family Eurylaimidae; genus Serilophus; species Serilophus lunatus. The sequence goes on from VXBA01004271.1 coordinate 201,759, forward strand.
CCAGATTTAGGCACCTAGTACTGCGTGAGGTGCCCTTGAGATCCTGTTCACCTTAGCTGCTGAACCAAATATGTGAGGTTATCCTCTTGGCTCTGCACTATGCCTGAGAGTCAACTGGGGACATTTCAAGGGCACCTCAAACAGCACTAGGCACTTGAAGTCAACTGAATCACGCCCCTATGCCTGAATAACCACCCTAATAACCCTCCTGACTCTCGTGGAAGCATTACCTATGGGTTCTGTTTGGTGTGCAGGAGTACTTGTAATGCCATGGTGTATTCCCATAGGCTGACAAGCAGGGCAAGGGTATATGCCCTTCTGAAATGGAAGCTGTAGGGGAGGGAAACCCTGTGACCCTCAAATGATAGAGCTGAGGGCATCTGCCTCATCCCCTGCATCTCCCCAGAAGCACCAGGGACACCTGTAAGCTGTGACAAGGCACTTCCACTCCAGTGTCTAAACTTGGAAATGAATCCCTCCTTGTCAAACAGCTGAGAAACCAAATCTGCATGCCATTGAGACATTTTAACTGTGTCCTAAACTAGGGCTGGAAAAGTTGAGAACATGAGTATGGGCATCTACTATGTATGTCCTCATATGTCAGGTGACATTTTAGGGCAGTGTTTTCCTTTCATCCTGTGGACTTCAGCTCTGTCTAGAGTCTCTCTGCAGTCCCTATAGGCTGTGCTCACAAAAAAGCAATGGGCTGGTTATTCAACAGCTTTAAACTCTTAAATTTGTCATTTCAAAGTCATAGAGGAGACAGAAAATTTATTAATACTAAGTAGGGACTCCACTTTGGTAGGCATGGCTTTAAAACAATACAGGAAAAGAAGGAAGGAAAAGTAGCTCATACCAGCTTAGTACTGTGACATACATTCTCATATTTTAAACAAATAAAATATAAATATTATACCAGGATTAACATAAAACATTGAGATTAAACAAAAATAAACCACACACAGTAATTGTGGTCCTGGTAACCTTTCAAAAACCTGAACATTTTAATAGCTGTCATTATATAGTCTCTGAAGAATCCATGACAAGTTCATTCTTACCCACTCCTGTTTTAATGGAAGAAGCACTGTTAAAGAGTCAAGAATATTTAAGGCCTCATAACAGCTTTCTGACAAGACTGCTCTAATGTCAGAAATTTTATGATGAGCAAGAGCTATATAAAGATGATGATAGCATCCACTGTTTCTTTTTTTCCAAATGATTGTTTAAAATATCAGCCTCATTAAAGCAGCTGCAGACAACTTGTAAGATCCGTAATGAAATGACTCCCAGGCCAATTTCTCATTTGGATCCCCAAGACCGGCACTTTTCCAGCAGAATTGCGGAGTCTGCATGCTGCTTGTTCATTTTTATTTATACTGGCATAATCTCTTGAATAGAAGATACAAAAAGGACAACACAGGAGCATATGGATGTTAAGTATATGTGTGTCAAATGTTTTTTTTCATAAGATGAAAGGTAGTTTGAGTACAATTAGGTACCTTTATTAAATGATAGAATGATAGAATGGCTTGGGTTGGAAGGGACCTTAGAGATCACCTAGTTCCAACCCTCCTGTTACGGGCAGGAACACCCTTCGCTAGACAAGATTGCTCAGAGTCCCATCGAATTTGGCTTTGAACACTTCCAGAGAAGAGGCATTCACAGCCTAACTGGATCACCAGTCCTGGCTTCAGCATTGACCCAGCTGATCCTGGGGTGCAGGTACCTGGGCTTTGTGAGGGTATCTTTTTATAGATAATTTTTCCCTGCCGTAGAGATAAGTTTTTAACTTTATATGGAAATTGGTTCTTGCAGTTCGTTCCTCTGGACCTTTCTGGAAATGGGTCAGAGGGCTTTGGGTGGGTCTTTGGTGGTCTTGATGCCCTTCTTCTAGTTGACCTTTGGTCAACAGCCCATCCCTGCTTCTTGACTTCATTCCTGCAGGCTGCTCAGGAGGACTAAAAGGATGTCATAAAATTATGCAGGGAAAAACAGCCTCAAATTGCACTATGGGATGTTTAGACTGGATATTAGCAAAAATTTATTCACTAAAATGATTGCCAAGCATTGAAACAAGCTGCCCAGGGGAGTGGTTGTGTCTCAACCCCTGAAGGTATTTGAAAGAGTTGTAGATGTGGTGCCTGGGGACATGGCTCAGTGGTGGACTTGTCAGTCCTGGGTTAGCAGTTGGATTCAGTGATCTTAGGGGTCTTTTCCAAATTAAATGATCTATGACTCTATAATTCCAAGTTTTTCCCTGAAAAAAAAAAAAATTACCTTGAGTGACTAACTGTGCAAATCTTTAATTTCAAAATTTTTGCCCAGTAACTCAGAAGGAAATATTATTCTTTAATAGGAAGTAATAATTAAGTCTTAAAACATTTATTTTCTTCTGCTTTAGGTGTCAGTTTGACAAAGCATCATTTGGCATAGCAGAAAACTATCCCATTCTCTTTAAGAGTATGTTTGAATAATACATTTTTTTCTAGCTATGGTGCTATTTTGATGCAGTTTATTAAAATGTTATAAAATAATAATTTAATAATAAGATTACTTAATCATTAAACTACAGGACCTGATGCCAGCCAGCCTGTTCACTGTTGCTAGCATCTATGACTTGGTGTTCACCACACTGCTCTTCCAGTTATCCATCCCTTTTCCAATTTATCCAAATTCTCTACTACAGGAATTCAAGAAATAACAGCAATTTTATTTCAACACAGTTATTAGTAGTTAGTTAGTTAACTAACTACTCTTAGTTTCAAGAATCTGAAATGTTATTTTACCATTTGTTAGCATGGTGTTACCTCCACTGAAGAGCTGACAGCTTCAAAATCTGACAAGTGTGATTTACTCTGTAAATATTGTAAGCATGTCAATGACATTTCAGTATGGAAAAAAAATATGGCAATTTAATATGTTTTTTTTGGCCAAGTATATTATTATTATGGCTATATATAATATAGTTTTCTACAGTTGTATATTGTCATGACCAGTAAATCTCTACTTTGATATTAAAAAATATAGTATTTATAGATATTAGTAGTTCAGGTTGGGAATGCAATTCCTTTTCTCTCAAGAATAATGATTTGAGATCCTATGTATGCTTCCACAGTGAGAATGGTCAAGTGTCATAATAAGGTGATGACTACTTAGTGCCCCTCTTGAAATTATTTTGGTGGGTTCAGCTCAGGCACAGCATCCACATCTCAGTTAACTGATATTAGCAGAAAAAATACAGAACGACCTTTTTTAAAAGACAAATAGATAATTTTGAATGTCCAGAGCTATTTCAGAATTTAATGAGGACTACTTTTACATAGTCCCAAGGGATAAGAGAGGATGACAGTTCAGATGGGACTGTTCCTCTAATGATGCTCTTAGACAATTGCTCAGATCTCATGTTGCTTCCCTTTCTCATTACACAGAAGAAAGCTTCTCAACATGAGAGATACAGAACAGACTCCAAGTGTAACGTACAGTAAAGTGAAGCCAGCTCTTTATGTCCACTTCAAGGCCCTTTGTGTCATTAGGATAGTGGAAATGAATTCTGAAATCACTCCCACTGTTCTTGAAGTGGTTATCTCAATTTTTTTCTCACTTGGGGTTGGAACGAAGTGATCTTTATGGTTTCTTCCAACTCAAACCTTTATTTGGTTCTAGGATTCTATGATCTTAAGAACTGCAAATAAATGAGTAATGTCTGACAGTGTATGCAAAATCTCTTGTCCCAAAGTTGTTCTTTAAGAGGAAATGTATCTCCTTGGGTACTCTCTAAGCAGGAGACTGCCTGTCAGCCACCTGAGGTGGCTTTGACATGGGAGATGTTAGAGGGCATGCTCATAATAGGAAAAACTACTCAGGGAGAAAAATCTCAGATGTAACTCTGATCCTAAATTTAACACCAGCCTTAACCCTTCCCTCCTTTGCAGAGCTGAGAAAGAAGCTGTGCTTTCTGTTGCAAAAGGAGGGGAAAACCCCAAAACAAAACACAGTGCCACAACCAGCTAGGCTTGCATTCCAAACGTATGTAAATGCCCAGACCTTTCACCAGAAGCAGAGAAGGGCTGGAACACCACTGAACCACAGGGAAGGTAGAAGGAGAAACACAATAGCTGGAGCATCTAAGGGCTGGGTATGTTTCTAAACAGCAGTGTGGCACAGCAAGGACAACTGACATGTGAATTTGTTTTCATGTTTTTCTTGGCACCCAAGAGAACAGTGCAGCAGACTCTGCTACTAAGTGTAGTATTTGTATTTGGCCACACTGACTCTAAGCACTTCATTGCTTTTATATCAGATGAAGTCCTTAGTGCTCAAGGATGAAGTACACAGGTGCTTTTATGAGAGTAGACAGAATATACCCTGTGAGGAGGCTTTGGATTTGATAATAGCAGCAGTCTTTTCTTGAACTAATTTATAGCAATAACATAAGAAAAAAGAAGACTTATTTTTAAGAAGTTTCTGTTGTTGAGGTTTTTCTGTGCTAGCACACTGCTGATTCTTTCATTCAGTATCCTATTCAGTTCAAGGACTGATTTTATTGTCAGAATTTGAAGTATTGATTAGAACTGGAAAAAAAATAATTCCCTGGTATCAAAAAATCTATTAAGAACAGGATAATATGAATTCCAGTCACATGTGTGCCCTTTCATGAGTTGCAATAGGCTTGATGATAGTAATATCCCCTAAATGTGAATTAGCATTGATCACCTGTTAGACTGGCACATATGACACCTTTAACTGAGATAACTTTTTCCAATTCTTTTCCTCTCATATGATAATTAGAAGTAATGGCACTGAGTGTTCACACATCAAATAGATGTGAAAGATACCAAAAAGCAAGGACTGGAATTTTTATTTGGATTTATTTTATGTGATAATCAAAAGTGTATGTAACTATCCTTCTCCGATATGCCTCCCTTTCCTTCCCTTCATTTCCCAGGCACAAATATTCAGACAATTTCTGCAGATACTATTCACATAAATTCACATCCATGACTCTTCACTGGTAGGTGTCTTATTGCTGCACTCCCTCATGCCTCTAGCTCAGGCTGCCAAGGGCATATCCAGCTAGTATCTTAGTGCTCCCTGATGCAAACATCACTAAATGTTTAACTCTGTATCTAACATAGCTGTGAGGCTGAATCATTTATAGCATGTGAATAGAGAGTCATACTCTTATGCTATATTACACTTTAAAAAGTACAGTAAAATGAGCTTAGCACCATTTTGTCTTATTCCTAGCAAGGTATAGGTCCACTATGATCTTTGTTGTTTAGCAATTCTTTGTGTGAAAGGTATGCTGGAGATCATCTCAGAAAAGTTCAAGCAGGTCTAGAAAGTAATGTACATCTGTGCTAGTCATTATCAGTATGTGAGAAAACAGTATCTTGAGGCCGTGGCCACAGGACCTGTAGGTATCCACATTGCAAACATCACCAATTGTGTTACAAACCTCATCATCATGGTTATATTTGGTTGTAGACACACAGAAAATTTGTAATAGGAAGGCACCTGTGCTGCAAGACTCTTGATGAAGTAAATGTCTGGAGAAAATAGTTCCCCAGCGACACTGAAGATCTTAATTTGGCGAGAGAACTACAGTTGGCTTAATAAGTTACTCATGTTTAGTGTCAAACTACAGTTGGCTTAATAAGTTACTCATGTTTAGTGTCAGATATTGATGATCTTATTTAGCCACAAAAATAAATCAAACTGTCCTGCTGAAAGACAAGACAATTCTGCAGAGGAAAGATTTTTTAGGTAAAAATATTAGTATCATCAAAAAAACCCAAAAACAAAAGAAAATACAACCAAAAATCCCACAAAACACCACCTTAAACTTACTATATGTATTTACACTTGTGAGGAAATTGGGGTGGCTGGAACACATGCATGTCTTCTACATGCACCACAGGTGGCAGAGAGGAGCTGAAACCTCTTCAACTGGACTCTCAGGGGAAAGTGTGGGTGATGCTTCTCCTAGGAACATGGAGATACACTAAGTCCGAGATTTAGCAGTAATATAGCTCACCACTGCTGCAATTAACTTGACAATGAAAGATAGGAATGATTGTTCCTTTCAGTGATCCATATAATGAAAGGCCTAAAGCATCAATCCTTAAATTACTTAAGGAAGAAAGAAGACATTTTTGCCATATCTCAGCGCCTGGCAACTTGGTCTTTGCATGTGAAAAAACTTCATGCATTCAATACTCTTGATGAGCAACTTAGATTTAAAAGCAGTGCCCTTTTGAGTCAATCACAAACCTGAATTTATGGCTTTCACCGCAGAGGATGAATCTAACTGGAGAAATAGGAATGAGAATTAATGGATTAGCCTTGCATTGTTCATCTGCATCCCTTCATTCATCCTCAAATCATTCATTCACCTTCTTGACCTTCCTCTCAGTTCAGCTTGGAAAATGCTTTCACTTCTTTTGACAAAGTAGACTTGAAGCCCATTTCAGACATACTTTGACATGTATTGCTTTTCTTTTGGACTCCTTTTATTTTGGCTTGTGTTCCTTAAGTGAATACAATTAATTTGATACACTCCGATGTCAGAATATCTCATTATCTCATTGTATTTACAGTTCTCTTATCCTAATAGGGCCCTCTGCCTGTGTAAGGATGTCTAGGTTACTTCAGAAGGACATCCATTTTGCCACTGAATTATACCGTTTCACTATGAACTTACATCAATTTAAAAATAGAGATATGGACTAATGATCACATTGCCAAATGTGATGCCTGCCAGTGCATGGCATGTCAGATAGGAGCAGCTGAGTTTGGCAATAGAGGAAGCCAGGAGCCTCCAGAGAGACAAAAGCAGTAGGTAGCTCTAAGAGAGTGATTGTTTTCTCTGTCATACATGAACACATGAGAATTTTACTCCACAACAAACCCCAACAGACTGTGCTGTGGCTGTTCCAGCATCCAGAGATGCAATAAACTCATTAATTAGTATACAAAACTCACTAATACACTGCATAGAAAAATAATAAGATAAAGGATCAGTTGATAAGTGAAAGTGAATTAACTTAAAAATATTGGATATCAGAGCTGTAACCTAGGTTCCTATAACAGTAAAATTTCCATTAAAAAAAGCCTTGTTAACTGTTCTGTGTCCTTTCTGACCTTACTTAATAGGCTGAAGCTCAGTGGGGAGTTCTGCCCATGAGGAAGAGAGGGTGATAGTAGATTTTATGCATTGCTGATGTGAGCAAAGATATTTAGCTGGAAAAAAAAAATGTTTGGACCTGTTTTCTCTGGCCACAGCAGCAATCAGGGGACAAGACCTCTGATTCTAGTCTCTCACAGAAATTATCCCTTAGCTGTTTCTAAGGCAGCACTGCTAACAATATTGTTAATGCATCCTGTGCTTTTTGCTACCATTTCCCTCATTGTCAGGCACCTTTCCCTCTTTCTATCACAGATGATAGACAATCACAGTTTCAGCAATCAGTTCTTACATGCCTGCATTTGTCTTGCCCTTCTCCACCACCAAATGATTCATCTTCTTTTCAGCCTTTATAACATGCAAGCCAGTGCTCGTGACAGCTTTCCTATCATTTCTGTTACCTGGTTTGCATAGAGCAGTTGAATGTCCCCTTTACACTTACCTTGAGTGAAAGGCAACTCTTACACTAAGCCACTTCAACAACATTTAGCTCAGCTCAAAAGCTTCTTATTTCACAATTAAAGGTTACACAGGCAGTCCTAGTGTCTCTCCCACTTAAATGAGTTAGATCCCTTCGACTTTGATGGGGACAGAATTGTATTTTAACATGTGAAAGTTCTCCTCTGAGGTGAGATGAGCTATTCTAAAGCAATTTTTAAATCTGCCTGTTGAACCAGGGAATACGACTGAATTTTGCTGCTCTCATTCTCTACTGTCAGATTCTGAACTCACAGCATAATCCTGCTGTTAGATTACTTTCTCAAATACTGAAACTCTGAAGTGGATGGTTAAACTGAGCTTCAAGGGGATAAGTATTATTTTAATTATTGTTATATTATTATTAAATACTAAGGGCCATTGTAGTAGCGGGCAGGTCTCTACCAAAAATCAAGTCTGAATCAGAGCCTTCCCTTGCAGTTACAGAGGAATATCTATGTCAGTAAAATGATTAATGATTTTATAAAACAGGCATCTCCTTTTTACTTTGTACTACCCTGTACTGGCTATTCTGTTTTAATCATGCTAAGAGAAACAGGCTAACTTAAACTGTCAGTGACAAAGGAACCTGTTGTATTTTTGTCTCCACTATGTATCTCTGGTTTTGTAAAGAAACTAGTCTTAAATTATATCTCGCCTGCAATTGAGGGATTCTATAAAGCTGATAGATGCTAAGGAAAAGCAGGGCACCAGAGTCTATATTTTACATGCAGTCCTGGTGTGCAAGGCTCATTAAAAAAAAAAAAAAAAAAAAAAAAAAAAAAAAAAAAAAAAAAAAAAAAAAAAACTTTTTTANAAATTAAAACCTTTGTTGCATTTCTAAAATAATTTTTCATGGATGAAACTGACATCACTTAAATTAACTTCTAACAAATGGGAAGGTTGAATCTTCTGTTCACAAAAATTAGTTTCATATTTCAATGTGCTTATAACCTTACAAAAAGCTAATCTACTTCTCTGCTTTTCAGTATAACAATCCTGCTGCTAGTGACAATCATACCACTATGAAAAAACATCTTGTCAGGTGAAAGGACAGTAGGCCTCCAGCAACTGAATGCAGGCTTGTTTATATCTAATAAAACCAGCTTTATTCATATTCTTGAAAGAATCCTCTATGTTATTGATCTTTAAGTGCACAGCTCTGTAAATATATTTTTTTGCAGTGAGCTAAAGCACTTTAGCCAGTATGGTAACTAGCCTGTGGGAGATGGTCTATTCTCTTTCCTTTCTGGAAAGATAAATTGATTGCTCAGTGAAAGGAGGAAGACCATTTTGGAATTTGCTCTGTTCCCAGTCAATGACTTCCAGAGTACCAAGTACTGTAAGAAAAATTCATTGCTTCCCTTGCACTATTTTGTTTGGCTTGCTATGTCATAAAGCCGGATGTGATAGCTGGATGTTGTGGTTTAACCCCGGGCAGCAGTCAAGCCCTATATCAGCCACTGTAAAGCAAATTAACTCTACCCCAGTCCAAACCAACACACTGGAGAAAGAAATGAATTTTTTCTTTTCTTTAGCTTTTCTTTTGTACAGCAACAAGGACATTGCTTGATCATTAGCATAGATAAAAAGACTAGGAATATTCACATATTCCATTTTTTACCCTAGTATCATGTTCTCCTTGTAAGCTAATTATCTATCTATAGATAAAGACATCCTTCAAAGTTCATGCACCTGCAAAATGTGAGTCTTTTTATATCTGCAAAGGTCTGAAAATATGTTTTTTGTTTTCTGTGCTGATAGCTGCCTTTTTTCTTTTAATTCAAATTTACACCTCTGGCAGCTGCTGTTGACTTGTAAAAATTATTGCCTATATACCTGCTGCAATGGGCTCCCTGGCAGGGATGGCTGATACAGATGCTCTAAAGATAGAAGATTCACACTAACAGTTGTCACTTCTTTTAGAGGCATTCAGTCTGAGCTGTGCATGGCTTTGTTACATTCATGTCATTTTAGACACAGGAGCGACACAGTGACTTTGTCTGTCACTGCAGTAACCATCACAACGTACAGCCATTGTCTCTGCAACCTTGTAATCCAATTGATCTGCAATTTTACTGAGCAGAATTGATTTTTCAACATTTTGCAAATTGAATTAACTGGTTCTTGAATGCATATTGGTACCTTATTACTCTGCAATGAAGCATGGTAAGCTGAATTAGGCCATATATGTTTAGTCAAAAGAACAGACTGAATATGTAGAATAAAGTCTGTATGATTTGTTTTGATTTCAATTTGATAAAGAGGCTTTCAGCATCTTATTTATAGAGTGTTTTTTCAATGACCTTACCACATTTCATGGAAAACTGTCCTGAAGTCCATACAGAGTAACCATATATGACTGAAGTATATGACTGGTTGAAGGAAGCAACCATAGGAGCAAATATATGCTTTTTTTCTTAGTAACTACAAAAGAGAGCAAATTATTAATGGACTGAACTTCAAATAAGAGGAGTACAGTACCACCTGTACTAAGGATAATATAAAGGAACTCGAATACAAAATATTAGGCAGAAAACAACAAAGTGAGATAATCTTTACTAGGGGTAAGCTTGTATGGGTGAGGAATAAAATCTCAGCCCCCTCCAATATGCTGTGAAGATGCCATGGGAAATCTTTAATTTCCGTTTTAATGGCTTAACTGCCCAGAAGCATTAGAAATTATAGGTAAAATCATGGCATCAAGTTTCTGTCTACTCTTAGTCCAGGGTTTTGACTTAGGATCAGTCCTAGTATCTGGCCAAGAAATCAGCAGTGGGGCCCACTCTGACTCCCCTTTCCACTAGGCCAGTGCTGTGAGCTCTGTGTGATGATCCTGGTGAGGCATGGAGCCACTGTTACTTCTGTGCATGAGAAAAGGATGCACAAGGAACCAAGTTTGTATAAAACAGCATTTCTTTTCACCTAACATGAGTTTTGTAAAGTCTGACCTTCTCAGTTCTCCCTGAAAGGCATGTGCAAAAGGTGATTCATTCTATATGCATTAGTCTCCAGCTCCTAATGTTAAAGTGAGATGAATCAGCTCTTATAGGCCCCTATATTTCTTTAAGCATTACTGCATTTTCTTGACTGACTACTTGGTTCTTTTTAGTGCATACTATGTGCCTAATTTGATTGACTCCCAAACTCTTTTAAGTGGCTAAAGTTGAGACTTGTTTTTCATGTAACTAAACAGGGTTCTGATTTGTTCACAGAGCAGTAAAACTGAATGCCTCTCTTTGTTCAAGACTCATGGCAAACCTGTACTTCACCATATTGAGCAAAATACCTCTGAATTCTATGATCCCGTGCCGTGCATTTTTGAAAATCTCTTCCTGCACTTCTATATGCAGATTGTTAAATTTTAAATATTAAATATATGTCATAAAATACAAATTAGAATTATGGTCCTGACACTGCAAAGTTTTTATATGTGCATATTACTAGCTTATTTGTGCCCTTGCTTAAATACTAGCAGAATAAAAGCCTATATTTCAATCAAAAATACACAGCAATAACTCCTCAGAAAACAAACATTGAAAATGTCATCTTATGCAGGAGGCATATAAATTTATAGAAGAAATCTAGTTTATAATAAGACAGAAGTCACTTGAGAACCCTCTAGAGATGGTGGGAAGAAAAGTAAGCATAGTGATAGGGAAGATGTCATCCCGTGCCACTCTTTACTATGGATGTATGCACTAATAGATGAGAGATGTAAATCTCACACAGGCCTGTCATCTCATTGACGACCTTGCTCTGCTCATTTCTTTGTCCTTGCTTGAGAGAGGACATGAAAGTCCTATTCTGTACAAGAAAGCCTTGTTAATCCTAGCTTCAGTAGAGCAGCTGATAGTGTTATGATGCATATGAAGTTGATTGACTAGGCACAGGGTTTACATCCAGAAGTCCCACTACAACACAGTTAAGAAGCTTTCCTTAATTTGTTCTGTACTGTAAACTATTAATCTGAAACTCATGGCAGGCAAGTTCTGGTAAAATTATCTACTGTCATCAATTATTTATTCTGTTTTGATTGGAAGGATGGGTGAACATGGGTTCATCAAGAGGAAAAGGACAGTATTGTGAAGTTTCTCCAGGATCTGTTGAAAACTGCAAGTTGCATTTCTTCTCTCTTAATATCCTTAATATTTAAAGTCATGGCATCTTATAAGCTTGTTAAGTAGCAGCTTCTCAGTGTCATTTGTATTCTAACAATTCAGTTCAGATCCTAATACTTAATATTTTAAACACAGTTGTTCATTGGGCATGATCCCATAAAACTCAAGCAGAGAGCATTAGCCATGCAAGATTAAAACAAAGTAAAATTAATAAATAAGGAGTTATAGGGGACTCAAAACCATGCTAATATACCTGTTGCTGTCTGCCCCACTAAGGACCAGAAGCAAGATATAAATGAAGAGTACATGGTTTACCTATCTCATTAGCTGACTGAGCAGACTGAGAAGATCATTTAAAGACTTTAGACAGAAGATCTTGTTTCTTTCCATCAACAATAGCCACCAGGTCGTTATACCTGAGAACACAAGAATACATCTAACTATAGTTACTTTCAATACCCTTTTAGTCCAGCACTCATTCTTTTCACACAGGCTACAGAGACATCTCGTGCAATTACTTCTGCAATGTAGCTCTGAAATTTTTAAGCACCATCCTCACCTAAGGCAGTACTTCCTTTAATTTTCAAGTGTCTATAGGTGAATAAGAAGGCAGGACAGGGCCTTGAAACCCAATACTTTTCACACTTGTGAAATTTTTAAATTTGCCTTCGATAATTTGCATGTTGCTTTTTAATGAATTTTGGTGGTGGAAATGAGAAGTAAAAATTCTGGACAGCTACGGCCCCACAGCTCAACATGGACATTGCAAAGCACAGTGGAGCACTGCGGACAAAAACAGTAATTTTTTTCTCAAGGCAAGTATTTGAGATTCTTGGGAAACAAACATACAAACATTGTTTTCTCACTTTGTTTTGAAGATCTGTCCACCTGCATATATCCATTTGGCACATCCAAGACACAAGCAAACATGAGCAGGATCAGTCAACACTCCAAGAGAAGTGCTCTGCCAAGATACTTTTTTAGGACGAGGCTATAACAAAGACATGCTTCTCATCAAGCCTTACAGACCTGGGCTTGGCACCATACTAGTAAAAGCAATACAGCTCAAATATATACTATTAAAAAGTAGGACTGAACTTTTATAGCATAAAGTGATTGAATGTCAGTCATTTGTTTCTAGCCTGGCTGTGCCATCTCAAGAGCCTCTAGCTCAGCAGCTTTAGATAAGTTATCAGTACTAACACTTGTTGGTTTCTTCATCTTCCACATCTTCACCAGTACCATTTTCTGTCAGGAAACACTGTTTTTCACATCCTCGGAACATTTAACTTTGGGATTGTTGAGTCACGCTGGTCTCAGCATTCTGCAACACTAAAAGCAACGTGATTCACCTCTCCTTCCATCACTGATAACTTTGAGCTGAGCCACTTAGGCACAGCATCCCACTACACTGACTTGTTATATTTGACTGATCAGTAAGCTGAAAACTACAGAAGTTCAGAACCAGCTGTATACCTCATTCTTCAGAAGTGGGAGCATAAAAGTAGTTTATTTAGAGCTGGCTGTGCAAATACAAGGAATATAGCCAAGCAATGTCTGTCTACTCTCTATGTAGGTCTTGAGGCCACTAATTTCAGTGAAAATGTCTAGACATAAAAATTAAAAAAATAAGCTGACACATTAAATTATTTGAGAATTTGATGACATCTAACTTGAAAATACATTAAATTTAGTAATCTTTCACACAAGTGTTCCCCTCTTCCTATAAGCTATCACAGATATGTATGATGTTATTACTAGTTCACATGGTCTGAGGTTCCTGCTGTTCACAAGTGTAGAAAACATTTTACATAACTTTAGATAGCTAAAAGCCACTTACCTAAAACTAAGCATGACCAGAATAACATGAGGTAACTCAAACAGTATTAGGTTCTTGTGTTTATGTACCTGAACTGAGTCCTAGCTGTCAGAAGTGCCATATACATATTTTGTATCTTCCTCTCCACTTATCAACAGCTTAATTTGCTGTAAGATCACTCATCTCTCTCACACTGTGTACAGATTGGGCAGGTTTCTCAGATCACAGTATAAACTATTTACTTGTATTCCCCACAAAATTGAAAAATCAAACTTTTTGGTACCTCATATTGATTCCATAAATATTTTGTAAATTTTCATTTCTTTATGAAATTTTTGCAAGATATTTTGGTTTGATTTTATAAATGCTGATAGAAAGCAATGCATGTAATGATACATAGGAGGCAAGTCTTAGTGTTCCATATCTTTTACATTTCACATTTAAGATGGCAAGAACTTCATATTATTGTTCATGTCTCTTTCAGTATTGTGCATAAACAAGAAGGGCAGAAAACCAAATCTGACCACTCATGATGAGCATGAGAACAAATACTTAAGTCTTTCCTGACAGCTGGCATTGTTTTCTTTCTGAATCTATTTCGATGGCAAACATGACAGTAGATTTTCACTTTGCATCATTGTAAAAAGATGGTGGCAGCTGTGTTGCAGAGAGGTGAATAATGTAATAGTTAGTCTACAAATAATGCAGCCTGCCTGGTGACAAATCTTAAGAGTTTGAAAACATTCTTCATACAGAAAAGCCACTCTTACTCTGAAGACTATTCAAGTCCTTCTACAGTTCTGCTTTGGAAATCATGAAAACAAAGTTTCTTTCTAGACAGCTGGTGTTTCTCAATTTTATCTGTAGAGAAAAGGCAGATATAGTTCTTCCTTAAAAGTGTTACTCACAGATGAAGTACTAATTACAATTTTTATTTTTATTTAATAAATGTCAGGTAAAGTTTATGTCTAGTAAAATAGCTGGAGCTGGGACCCAGGGCTGGGTTATGCCTGACACAACAGTGCTGCTGCACAAAACAAGACTGAGAACATATTGTCAAGGTCAATTTATTGTGTGCAAACCCATTCCTAACTAGGCTGTCAACAGATAAATGCAGAAGATGTGGTAACACTTCAGTGGTTTTTAGCTTCTTTTCCCCATGCATCTGTAAAATGTCAAGGAGATTGTGGAAACCTATCCAGTAAATTCTCCTTTTGCTAAGCTGCTCTTGTTTCCATAGCAGTTACAATTCCCTGCTGTGTGGCAGGAGGCAGCTTATACTCTCTGCTCCTTTACTTCTGCCTTGAGATCAGTTACAAAGATGATGATGTGAAGAACATGTAGAAGAGAATCGAGTTATAACATCTCTGAATGGGGTCTGGCTGTCATGCCAGCTACTGCTCACCAAGGCAATTAAATGAAGTGCTACTTCTTTCCTAAAAATTTGGTGATATATTTGAAGGTTCAATGATATCCAGACAGTCTGTACAGCACTTTCAGACAGAAGTAGCAATATCAGCCAAATCCTGACATAGTTCTGAATATTTACTGCCTCTTTAATAAACTGGGGGGAAACCCCGTATGCACTGCAATGTGCTAAGGGCTCAGGTTTGATTGAGTTTGGGTGAAAAAGTGGGTTTTTAAACTCTTGTTTTCTTGGAACATGAGAAAATAGTGTATGTACATAGGATAAAATTAATTGTAAAAGTGCCTCTGAATCAGAAAAATCATTTTCGTACTTAAATATATTTGATGATTCAATTAACCTATATTTGGCCTAATTTATGGGGAAAAAATGAACTCAGAAAGATTATCAAGAAGATAGGTCATCTTCATCAAGAATCACATATATTGTTGGTATCAAATCCAGTTTAAAAAGATCTCCCTCACTTCTAAAACTAATTAGTGTACTAACATTGAAGTATTTAACAATACTGGATAGCATATTCAAAGTTTCTCAACTCTTTCTTATTTACACTAACAGGGTATTTGTAAAACAGCCAGGTGCCATAACTGGAGGAAAAGAATTTCAGAACTAATGAATTTTTGCATGTCATCAAGCAGAGGAGAATAGAGAATAGTATTTCCCATCTTCCTTATCCCTCAGAAAGCTTAGAACTAGAATTTATGTCAAGATAGACATTTTTCTCCCTGGTGCACGAATGAGCCAGTCCACTATTTTGCAGCTTTTCTGTACTGAGATGTTGACACTGATACTTCCTTAAAGTAGAAACAGGAAATTCAAAGCTATTTCTGTACTGAAGAAAAGGTAGAGAATCAGAAATTTAATGAGTGCAGATACAGGAATAAATACAAAAATGACAAGTCTGGGGTTTTAAAATATCCTTAATTTGCAATGTCATTAAAAAAATAATAGTATTTAGAATGTACTGTTCTTGTTTGCAGGCAACTTTATTATCATGGTGCCAAAACCAGACTTTTGATATTTTGCAGAGGAAAAATGTTACAAACACAGGTCACAATTTGCTCTAATGATTAAAATATGGGCAGATGACTACACACATGCATAACCACAACTTACACACAAAAATTGTCAATTGGTTGAATGCTGATGGAGTTTCTGACCCTTATGGTCTACTGTTTAACCATTTTAAGCAGATCATTTCAGAACAAAAAAGCAGCTATAAAAAGTGTATTACATCAAACTACAAATCCAGCCCGTGATCATTCCATTCTTGTTTGTAGCAGCTGAAGATACAGCTGTTGATTTTAGCACCTGTTCAAGATTTCAAAGATTTTGTAACTTGGTATACATTGGTCAATAGTGCAGAGCTAGCTTTGGGGAAATTAGGTTCTTTTCCAGTTCCTTTCAGCACAAAAGTTGTAAAGGAGATTGGATGCTAAATTGCATGACTTATACTATGGAGCAAGAAGAGCAGGCTAAGAAGAAATCTTCCAGGAAGTCATTAAGCTTCTACTTCACCATCCCTAAGTCCACCTCCACAGATGTCCTGCCAAGGCCATTGCTGTAGCCATCATAGAACATTTCAATAGAAAGAGTGAAATTTCTTTCCTCAAAACTATTGTCTTCCATTGCAATCTAGTTAAGACCAAATCAAGGTCAATCACAAAAGTCATGGGACCATACAAAACAATGCCTGAGTCAGGGGAGGAGTAGCAGGTAAATATGAGGTTCTCCATTAAGCTTGGAGTTAGCCCATCTTGATCTAGAAATATCAGAGAGACTTGCTCAAGTCTCTACCAAGTTTGGCTGACTTGAACATTTCATATTGGCTTAACAATATTGACAAGATTTTGGCAATTGAAGATTTAAATGATTATTGGCGAATTTGGATATCTTGGCTATGTAAAGCAAATAAATTCCTTCATCTGCAAAAGACTACAAATGAAACTCACCAGAATTTGTCATCTGATTTTTCTTTTTCATAGCAAACATTTGTCATGTCATATTGCTAATTACTGCATGGCACATATACAACCTGCATAAAAATGGAGTTCTTCCTCATCATTTTTTCCTCAAATTAAACCTCAGAACATATTTTAAACCTTTGTTTAATGAGAAAGGAATGGTCCTTTCTCTGTATGTTTTGGAGAAAAAAATAAAGAATAATTCTGTAATAGAACAAGACATACAAAATTTTCAAAAAGCATGAGAAAGTGATAAACCCAACATGAGAAGTCATACAAAAATATAATGGCACTTTTTTTTTCATTAGGGAACTGTTTTTTTGTTTCAGGGTAGCACATCGGGTTTTGTCAGAAACTCTCATTTCAACAATACCATTTTGTTGCAACCAAGTAAAAATGTTTCTTCAATGGGGTCATTTTATCAGTTCTATTAAATTGCTTGTTTTTGCATAAATTATTTTATATTTTTTTCTTATCTTTCCAGAAGTCACAACAACCGTGTCAGTGCTATCTTTGGAGGTTTTATTGGAAAGTGTTCCACAGTCTCCCAAATGATAGCCCACAGTCCAAACAGTACCATAAGTAGGGATCATCCCCAAATATGTGCTAATCTCCTGTATATATGCATGCAGTTTGTCACTCCTGCTTGATTTGCTTTGAAGACAATCAAGGAAGAGCAAAGCTGTGGCCACTTATTTTCTAATTGCAATAATTATTCTTCGTACCTTAATATGACCTGTTTAGTTTCCTGAAGATGATTTGGGCCATAGGGTCTGAAGAAGTCATAGCTAGTTTGGCTTATAAGCAGAAACAAATAAATGCCAAATCTTAAAATTGCTGGATGCACAGTCAAACGCACTATAGATGATTAATTGCATTGTTTTTTCTAGATGTTTCTAACACAAAATAAACTTTGAAGTAGCTAAAAAGAGCAGCAAGGGGCCAAACTGAAGTGTTATCCTGGAGTCTGAAACCTATTTGATCCCTAGATTTATTATAAACTTTACAGAAAAAAAATGTAAGTACT
Organism: Serilophus lunatus; assembly: GCA_013399895.1. NCBI lineage: Eukaryota > Metazoa > Chordata > Aves > Passeriformes > Eurylaimidae > Serilophus > Serilophus lunatus. The sequence continues at coordinate 219,779 of VXBA01004271.1, forward strand.
CAAATGCCAAACTGAGTGCCTTCATAGCTTTAAGGACCTGGGCTTTGTCCAGAGACTCATTCAGGTGTTGGCGTGTATTATACTGGTTTAGATTTGGCAGCTCTTCTGTCTTTCTGTGAATTGTGTGTGAAAGGAACAGAAGTTTGGGAGATCTAGAGTGAGGATTTTATACCATATCATGAAAGAAACATGCTTAATTTGTATTCATATTGCGCTCAAGTAACACAGAAACCCAGCCAATTGCTGATATGGGCACATCGTCTTGCTTTGCTATTTAGTTTCAGTGATGCAGCTTCCACTCCTGACTTGCACTCAGTAAAACTGAAAAAATAGTACTGTAGCTTGGTTGAGCTGATCTGCAAGGAATGCTTCCCCTTGGGAGGACAGTGCTGACTGATGGTTGCATATGAGAGACTCCTGATTGCACTACAGATGTCGGATCTAACACCATGAGGCAATTACTCTGTAAGATGTTTTTATATCCATAAACATGGAATCATGGAATCACAGAATATGCTGACTTGGAAGGGACCCACAAGAATCAGTGAGTCCTACTCCTGGCCCTGGATGAGACCGTGCCTGAGTCACACCGTATGCCTGAGAGTATTGTCCAAATACTTCTTGAACTCTGTCAGGCTTGGTGCTGTGGGCACTTCCCTGGGAAGTGTGTTCTAGTGCCAAATGACCTTCTGGATGAAGAACAGTTTTCTAACATCCAGACTAAATCTCCCCTGACACAACTTTAGGCCTTCCCTCAAGACCTGTCACTGCTCATCATAGAGAAGAGATCAGTGTCTGCCCCTCCACTTCCCCTCACGAGGAAGTTGTCACTGCACTGAGGTCTCCCCTCAGCCTCTTCTTCACCAGGCTAGACAGACCAAGTGACCTCAGCTGCTCCTCATAAGGCTTTCTCTCAAGGCCCTTCACCATCTTTGTTGCCCTCCTTTGGTTACTCTCTAATAGTTTAATATCTGTCTTATATCGTGGTGCCCAAAACCACCACAGTATTTGAGGTGAGGCAACACCAGTGTAGAGCAGATCGGGACAATCACCTCCCTTGACCAACTGGTGATGCTTTGTCTGATGCCCTCCCTGGACATGGTTGGCTCTCCTGCCTGCCAGGGCACTGCTGACTCATATGCAACTTGCCATTTACCACGACCTCCAGGTTCCTTTCTGTGGCATGCTTTCCAGCACTTCATTCCCCAGTCTGTATGTGTATCTGGGATTGCCCCATCCCTGGTATAGAATCCAGCACTCTCCCTTGTTGAATTTCATACGATTGGTGATGGCTCAGTCCCCTGATTTGTCAAGGTTTCTCTGCAGGGCCTCTCTGCCTTATAGGGAGTCAACAGCTCCTCCTCCCAGGGTGTCTCCTCTGGACTTGTTCCAACAAGTTTTCTTTCACCTTGTTGTTGCCTCCAGTAGTGTCTGAGTTGCTCACAGGTGGAGTTTGCTTCTCCAGCTGATCTTCCCCACTGTCACTAGCTCTCCACATCCTTCACAGTCAAACAGTGACTTCCACCCAGGCACACTGGCCAAGCTCACTGGAGTAACTCCCACCGCTGGACTCCTCCTCAATTAGTGCAGCTGGTGTTGCCTGAAGGGCAAGATAAGAAAATTGAGAAACATGGAATGGAAGGGAGAAGCAGCTTTACTGGCAAAGTCAAGGATCCAAAAAGGAGAATCATAACAATCTCTCAATTTTTATAACTTTCAGAGTGTCCTCCCCCTATACTATCCAACTAAAGTCCGTCTTACTGCATGTCCCTTTAGCATCCAACAGAATCATCCCTTATTACCTATCCCCTCCCAGACCTGCCTTTGGTAGGCCTGGAAGCCTAACTTTATGTTTTGTCTTCTACCCCACTTATCTATGCAGAAGAATGCAAACATGTGGAACACAGGCTGGTTTTGTCCCTTAATATTCCATTTTATCCAGCTACCTAGCTAAAGTGAATTTCCCAAATTATTAAGCATACCCCTTAAGGCATCATTGGCACAAACACCTCATAGATACAGGCAAACGATCACTGAGTGATAGCTGTAGCTGATTAAGTTCTGATCACATCACCTCCCATGTATTTCCTGCTGTTTCCTGGCTTGAGGTTAATATGTTAGCAACAGAGCTGCCATACTCAGTGTGTAGCTCATTGGGAGAGTTTACACCTGGTGTGTATATCTTCAGTACAGATAAATATTCCCGCATATCCCATAGTTTGACACCTGAGAAACCATTTTGTTTTTTCCCTACTGTGCTCTTTCTAGAGGAGGTTTGTGTTGGAATCTCCAGTCATCTGTTTTTGAGTTCACATAATTTTCTCTGAGGCCCTGGAGGCATTTAAGAAAGGGGTTTTCTAATTGTTTTCTTCCTCCAGAAGTGAATAATTACCCTATATAGTGCAGATTTGCTTCTATTCTTCTCAACTTTGGCAGGTTTGCCTCTGCAGCTGTTTTCCATTAAGGCAGAAAACACTCCTCAACTAAGCTCCCAACGTGTAACTGACCTCCTAAGGCTCATCTGATGAGAAGCAGCAGTGTCATTTATCAGAAAGTGCCAAAGCATTTTAGACTTCTTGTTAATAAGTTTACAAAGAAACCCCAGCCAATTCAGTCAGAGGAAAGATTGCAGAATTGAGTCCTTCTTGAAACACTCTTTAATGTAGGCCCACTGATTTCCATAAAACTCCATGATAAATTCCAGTCTTGTTCCAAATTATACTCCTCTCACTGTTTTTCCATGCCAATGGTGTTCTTATTAAAACTGAGGAGGAAAAGACTGTTGGGAGCAGAAGGAGATAAAATGTTGTATAAGAGCAGATTTTAACATGACTGGATCCACTTTTAAACCTGCATACCTAATCAGTTCTGTTAATTGCATATTGACAGTGTTGGCACACTGGAATGCCTTTTTTCCTTGTGTTCACACCGCACAAGCAATACATGTGATCCAAACTGCACATGAAATCACGTGCCCATAGCTTTCGACATTTGTCATCAAGGAGATACATAGAAAAGGGGAAATGTCAAAATATAGATAATTCTTTGGCAGAAAATTTTATCTCTCTCTGTCTTGTGCACAATGAACAGCCAACAGCCTACACAAATGAACCAGCAATTCAAAGTTAATTAGGCATGTAAATAGGGGTAGCCAGAGCCCTCCATGCCTAAGAAATGAAGAGGAACCTTAGCATTTGAAAAGGCCATTTTTGTACTTTGTGCTGAGCAGTGTTTCTTCATAAATTTACACTGACAGCAAGATACCTTGTATCTTCTGAACAAAATACTGTATATAAATGTAAAACTAGAAGGGAAAAAAACACAAATGAATTCTAGTTCCTGATATAGAATCACAGAATGAGTTGCACTGGAATGGATCTTAAGATCATCCCATTCTAACCCCACATAATGGGCAGGGAAACTTACCAGAATGCTCAGAGCCCCATCCGACCTGGCGATGAACATTTCCAGGGATATGAAGGGATAACATACAAGCATAAGTAATACAATATATAATAAAAACCATAAATAATAGAGCCATGGAGATATGGCATATAGATGTGAGAGTGAGCCTTATAAAGCACTGCTTTATACAGTTCTGCTTCAATGGAAGTGCAGTAAAGATTTCCCCTGTCATCAAGCATGCTATCCTGCCTCAGCCCATGCAACCGGGGCACCATGTCCCTGCTACCCTTCACAGCATTCACCAGTATCCAGCCGCATCTAATCACTGTAATTAAGCTGGGTTAAATAAGAAGTCAATTATAGCTTCTGTCTTGAGGCTCTTCTTGACTGTGCACAGTACCATTTTCTTCAGACAGATCCCTCTAACAGCTGTATTTTGTGTTCCAGGCCCTGTGAGGAGGGGGAAGACAGAGGGCAGTGGGACTCAGTGCAGCTGCCACTTCCATGGTGGCTGGGCATGCTGCCACTGCCAGGGTGGAAAGTGGGGTCCTGCCTGCCATTGACAACTTTTTTCCACCAATCAGTGTTACAAGTGGAAAATGACCCTTTCTGGGGGAGCAATTCTGCCGAGTGTGAGGCAGGTCCTGGGCAGCAGAGTGCAACCATTTTATCATTTGCGTCAAGGAAAAGCAAACCGGAACAATTTCTGGAATTATCAATTCCCTTTTTTTTTCCTTCCCATGGGGACAAGATGGGTCAAAGAGTCCACATCAGCCCTTATTTCAGTGTAATACAAAGAGAGAGCAGTCTCGTGAGCTTTTCAGTGCCCTGCTGACATACGCTTTTCTGCCTTCTATCATCAGAAGTGGTGTGAAGGCAAATGAAGTATTCACAACATCCTGGCACAGCATGATCCCTTGCTCTGTACTCTCCAACAGCACCTCTTCAAACAGACAGGAGGACAGGAACCATTTTAATTACATTTCAGCACTGCAGGGTGGGCATTAGCTCCTGTTTTTTCTGCCCGTAGCCACTTGGATCCCTCTACATTTGGAGCCTGTCTGATGCATGGTTTCCTCAGCACTGTATTAGTAAAGTGTCAAGGGGGGCGGTGGTTGATCGACAAAGGGATGCAACTCAAAGTGAGACACAAAAGGCAAGGGACTGCTTAAGAAATTGTTACCTGAGTGAAAAAAATATTGGGTGGCTCCTCGGAGGGTGTTCTGAGTTTTATGTCCTCTCAGAGACCCTGTCAGGACTAGTGAGAAAAGTGGCAAGGAGTAAACTAGTCCTTATTTTTGTAGAAGAACACGTCTGCCGTAAGTATCTGGGGCTTTTTAAACCCTAAAAAGTTTGTTGATACTTTCCTGAAGTGTACCAATGTTATATTTCTTTGCAGTGTGCCCAATCAGTCTATCTGAAATATGCATCTTCATTTGTGTGCATTTCTAAGAATGATGCTGGAGATTTTTTTAAAAGAGTTAAACTTATAAAAATTTCCTTTCAGTGTTTATGACAGGTAAATAAGCATGACAATATAAATTATCTCAAAGCCATTCCATCGTGCCAGATATAGTATTCTAAGATGCCATGGGATCTTCAGAGCTGCGATTGGCTCTATAACCTATAGAGTTCACGTAAGGTTCAGAATTCATTAAATCTATGTAAACTGGGGGGAACTACAACTCTGCTTAAAACAGAGGCATATCTGTTCCTAATTTTGGTGCTTCAGGTGTCATCCTTATGAATTTTGATGAAAGCTGGTCTTTGCAGGACGAGGAATAGGCCTCATGGTCAGACAAGCCTAGAAAGTTTCCTGTTCCTGGCATACATACCGAAGCTCTGCACTTCATGTAATTACTTAAGCTAATGCTTTCCAGCCAGAAAAGTGCACAGGAATGCAGAACTCATTCCAAATGATACAAAATAAAATACCTGCTTGGGCAGAGATATACATATCTTGGCTCCCTTTACAGTCTGTGTAAAGCAAGAGGTGTCTATTTCTCTCTGTTTATTGTTAAAGGAAACTAACATGACCATCTCAGATGCAGGCACTTACGCTTGCTAAAATAAAAAGCTGAGTTACTCAATACTCACATTAAATTGGTTGCAGCAATTTCCAAGTTAGCAGTCCATGCAGCTGTAGCGAACTGCCTGCAATACGAAAAATTAAAATGTACAAGCTAATGCAACTACAGTGAGGTCATGTGCAATGACAGTAGAGGGTCAGAAGTGACTACGTATTTTAAGTTTCCAGAGTGCTATCCAAAAATACAGAATAGTAATCATCAATGTTATACTGCAGCATTGTACATATTAGCAGGAAACAGTGAAACAGAAAATGGATCTGTGGAACAATAGACTAGTATTAATTTCCAAGCATATGTTTTTGCCTCTATAACACGGAAACTTAGAAAGCATTGCATCCTACTACAATAGGCCATGCAACAGAGACTAATAGATCTCTTTTTGATAGAAACCCAATGTCAAGAAATCCTGTAGTCAGATATAATATACTTTGTCTATTTAAGTTTTATTTCCTGCATAGTGAACATTATAGAAGGCTCTAGTTCAAGTGCAGGTTCTTGACAATGAGGACAGAGCTGGATGTTACACTGCAACACTGGACAATTACAAAACGACAAAACACTAGTCAGTCAGCTTCACTGTCTGTATTTTCAAGCTTCTGTGTTTTTGGGGGTCTTTTTTGCGTAGTCAAAGGTAGACTAGACAAAACTCACAAAGATTACTGGTCTTGTTTTGGGATATTTAGCATTATTTTCTTTGAGGTGTGTAGTGATATTTAGCTATTCCCCATTTTCTTTCTGCCCCAGTTGTTGCCTAACCTTTTAAAGTGTATCCAATGCATGTGCTGCCTATCCTGATACAGACTGGGATGTCAGGGGAGTTGGAACTAGATGATCTTTAAAGTCCCTTCCAACTCAAGCCATTCTATGATTCTCTGTCCAAGAGAATTTGTGAGACACTGTCGAGTTCCACCATAGGGCTGGCTAATAATGCGAATCCACTCTAAATCTGAATGATGACTAACCATGAGCTTAGAAACACACTATTTCTCTCAGCAGTATGTTATGACACTCTAACTGTACACTAAAACAGGAGATCACAGTAGCTCAGTTAAATGTAGCATAAGCTCATTCTTTGTCCCACTTCTGTCACTGGCTAATGTTGATTCCAACCTCTACTTCTTTTCATGGGAGGAACATCTCATGGACATCAATAAACTATTGATTGTGTGACAGTGAGAAAGGTATATTGACCCCAGCCTTAAAGTGACATGTGGGCATTAGGAATGAGTTTGTTCCTTGAGATGAAGAAAGCACCTAAATTTCCAGGCTTCTATTTCTATAACTTAGTACACTTATTGTTTTAGTCACATTCTCACTGTAAGGCATCACCTAAAAATTTCAGGCTCACCAAGAATCTGAAGGAATGGTAGGTTCCTTCACCCCATTGGTGCAGTGCATTGAGGTATCTCTTCTATTACACAAGGGAGAAAGGTTTTGGGCAGCTCCTCTACCCTCCCCTCAATCGCTGTTCCTGCACTCACGTAGGGTCTGCAAAGCTGCTTTGGCTGCAAAGTGCAAAGTGCTGGTAGAATCAAAAGTTTTCCCTGTTTATAAGTAATGTGCCATTTACGCAGAAAGTTCTGTGAATAGGAACAAATTGTGTGGGATGGTTATTTGTGTTTTCTGTTGCTGAGAAACTGAGAAATACAGACATGTTCATCAGTAAGACAAAGGCCCTTAGTCATACGTCTGCTACTGAAAAGGCAACTCTGCTTTGCAGTTGTCATGACAACACTGGTTATATAAAGAGACTTATCAGAAGAAAGATCATTTGCTCTGTGCCCTATATTTCAGTGTAGGAATACATCCTTTCTACAATGGTTTTGTTTTGTTATAGACAAAAACTTATGTTTCTAGCAAGATAAGTAATGCTTCAGAAAGCTGTCTGATGACATGATGCAAAAATGGCTTCCAAACAAGTAAAACACCTTGAATGAAGACTACTTCTATAATTTGTGGATCATTCGGACCATGTTCTGCTGGATGTGGAGGTGATGCAAAATATTCAAATAAATTTCCATTGCAAATATATTATTTTTGTCAATAAATATTATCCTTGAGTTAGTAACGTCACCGTATTTAATAAGGTGAAAGTGCTAGTCTCAAAATGCCTATAAAATTACATCGTCTTAAAAGTTTCAGCAGAATCATGTGCATGGCCTGAAGTTGACAAACACAGACCATATCTACTGCTCAGCTAAAGACAGAAAGAAAATCCATGTGTGACTCTGCAACTTACTCACTGTCTGAGAGCTAAAACTCACAGAACAGTTTCATGGCTATGTCTGATTTTGTGATATTATGTAAAATGGCATTTTTGAAGCAAAGAAAAAAACAGTAAAGTAAAAAAAGAAAAGTAAAAAGTAAAATACAGTGTGTAAACCACACTAGTTTCAGAAATCCCTCTTCTTCCTGGGGTGATATTCTTCATTAATGAAGAAGTCCTTGTCATCCTCAGAGAGACCAACAGTGATGCAATGTGAGGAACTGCAAATCTGTAAGTACCATATGAACCAACAGAATTGCAAATTAATTTTGAGAATTAATGCAAGGTCAGTGCAAAAACATAGACTTAAAAAAAGTCTTTTCAGGTCTGCACTGTTCTTCTGAAGTTAACCTAGCCAAGTTTTACAGCAAAGAACATTCCACTAATTTTTCCATCAGAAACAATGCCTCTAACAATTGAATCTCTACAAGTTCTCTGGTTTCCCTTGTAACCCAGAGGGAAGGTATCTGGGCCCCCAGGGTGTTGTAAATGAAATCTGTACACCCAGATCCTACTACTGTTGACAGGAGTAATTTCACCCATCAGCAAAAATAGGTTGGCCCTTCAAACTCCATTTTTTATGTAACAACTGAGTTCTTCTACCTAGAATCTCTGGCAATACAAAGGACTTAGATATCCTATTCCAGTCATGAATTTCCATCTCTTGTCCCATTTTACTATTTACTCTTTTGCCATGTGTGCTGTCACAGAAATCTCACATCTGTGCCCTTTTCAAACCACAGAGCTCACTTAGTCCCTCTGTGTGGTTCTCTCCATGGTGACCACCTGGCATGCCCTTTTCTCCACTATTTATTCCTGAAAGGCTGGCAAAACAGAAGGCAAAGGGCAGAGCAGGGTTTGATTCTCTGTAAAATTATGAAATAGGGCTGCAGTCCACTGCCTTGGCTGATAGAAAATGGAGGAGTAATAATGGGGTTTGAAACAGAAGTAAATACATGATTGCCTTTAACTTGACTGAATCAATTTAACTCTTAAAATGAGAAATCCCCAGCAGGTTTCATGAGACAAATTATTAGAGACTCAGTAGAGCAAATTGTGTGTTTGAAGAGTGAACTTCACGGACTCACATTTCTGTCACGTGTACTGTGCTCAGCAAACAAAGGAGATTTTACTTCCAAAGCTTTAATGTACACAGCAGTAGGATCCCTAGGACGTATTTAGAAGCTGATGGACTGAAGTGACTCCAGTGTTTTTTCTCTGCCTACCTGTAATAACTGTCTTTGTCATATCTAAGCGCTTCATGGAAATGCAAGCTGTTAACTGCACAACATTCCTGTGGAAGCAGGAAGGATTAGCTCCCAATCTGATAGATGTGGTAAATTAAGCACAAAGAGTAAATGCTCTTTCCTAAAGCTCCTTCGTAATTCAGGATGAGTTACTCACAAGGAATGAGAAATTAGGAAACTAAATACAGTCTGGACCTGAGAGTCTCTTCCAGGGTATACACAACGATCCTTTAGCAGGTTCAGGAGCCAATTTGGGGAATCTTAAAAACTGGCTGTGCTCTTAACCAAAATCTTTCCTTTCCTAAAGAAACCCAGACCTCCAAGGATTTTTTAGCAAGTGCTCTTCTCCTTTTATAGTTACTAACTCATATCCCACACTTCTCTCACACTATTTCCCACTTTCTATCCTGCAGGAATGGAAATAGAGATAAAATAGCTTATGTCTCTGCTGTGATGAGGGAGAAGGCTGTTGGAAGATTTCCTGCCTATCACCTGTGTGAGGAGTCTTCTCTGCCTTGATACCCATGGGCTAAAATTTTAAAAAGTCACAAAACCTTTAACTGAAAGGTGAGACTTGCCAGAAGCATTTCACACAGCTCTCACCACAAGGATTTTAACTGTTCATCAGAGAGAAACCCCAGAAGTGTCAGTAACTAACTTCAAGTTATAAAGCATGCCAGAAAAATATGTCTTAATCTAGCAAGAAATATGGAGCTTAATGGCTTCATTCACCTATATTTATAAATCTAGCATATCTCTTCAGCTACATTTGTTTATAAATGGGTATAGAAGAATGGGAGACAACAACTGTTCCATGCTGAAGTTAATGTATTTTATCTCTTGAACAGAAATAAGACTTAACTAGAATACAGTTGAAAAATATTAGAACCATAAATGGAAACTTCATTTTCAAGATAGGCAGAGTTAGATATTAAGAAAAAAAATTAAAAAAAAAAAAAAAAAGCAGCACTTATCAGAATGTCCTAAAGACATGAAAAACCCCTCAGACTTTCCGGAAAGAAATTATATCTGGGATTCAAATTGGCTTTGTTCTCGTTACCTTGAACCTTTAATCTTCCATTAGACTTCTGGAAAGTGAAAGAAGAGCTTGAATGAATCTTTTAAATCAAAGTGGTAACCTTTTACATCCACTCAGAATAAATGTGAACACCTGCTAAATTACTGCAGACATTACTTTATTATTGCCACTAAGAAAATCAGTGCAGTTCACTGCATATGCAAATGAATTCAGCAATTATATTAGGAAATGAAATCCTGTTGTTTTCATAAATTTCCACACATATTAAAGCACCAATTTCATTGCTTTCTAGACATTTCCAGGAGACATAAAAATAAGAGAGAACTCATGCAGGTAGCCCTTTTCCCATTGTTCTTGAAGTGAATCACAGCACTATTTAGAGAACTAAACAATAAAGGAAATAAAAGAAGTGCTGGAGTGCTGTGGAAGTCCTTACAGGTTATGTCTGAGGTAGTAGCTTTCACACGTGGTCTCAGTTAGTGATTTACTTCGCCACTGTACATTGCTAAATCTCTTTTAGATGACCAAGTCTTTACAATGTGACCTTAAGTGCATGTGCTATCTCGATTCCCTTTGCCTCACAAATCCCCATGGCTTACCAGAATAAAAGGGGCTGTAGCAGTTGTGACCATGTCAGCAGCCAACAGCTCTAGTGACTACTGCCACTGCTGTTGCTAATGGGTAGATGAAACCTGCCTCAGGCTCCACACACGTGTAACAGCACTACATGATGGGGGATTGCTCGTCTGATGACTCCTGAGAACAAAATTTCTGTCTGTCCTGCCTTTCCCTACATGTACTATCCCTCACAGATTGGTGCCATCTGTAGATTTAATAAGCATATTATCTTTCATCATTAAGTCCATTAGTCAAAATACTAAAAAGCATTCTATCCAAAACAGGACAAGATAGGCCACTGCTGCCCTGTATTTGACATTGTACCACTGAGAATTACTCTGTAGGTAGAGATTTGTACCTATGCCACAGAAGCGTCTTCCAAGCCATGTTTCTCTAGATGCCTGAGAAGGCATATGCTGCTTGCCACCTGCCTTCAATCTATGGGGGCTATAGATTTCAAGTCTGGTACACAGGATTTACTTGTCATATGTCGCAGTCGCAATACATGTGCCCTATCTGTGTCCTATTCCTTAATACAATTTGCAAGCCCTGCCAGAGTGCCAGCCTGACCTTCCATCCTCTTCCATGGATTGGCATTTTTTGAAATTCCAGAGTAGCTTCTCCTGGCTTTCTGACACTTTTGCTATTTAATGCCTCTTCATTACTAGTCTTGAAAACTCACACTTTTCCAACTCCATATTCAGTGGATGACTGTATTTCTGTACCAGCTGTGTGTACATTAGGGTTAATCCAGGCTGCAAAGGCGTGTCCAAATTTAATCCAGATTTCCCATATTATATATTTATCTAACTATGTTCTCCAACCTTCACCTCCTTGCAACTACATTTCCAGGAAAAATAAGTCCTGGCAAGCAGGCCAAAAGAGTGTTAAAATAACCTCTACCTGTTCCTTTACCTGGAAAATCAGAGGACTAGGATTCTATAGGTCTTCCTAGAAGGTGAGTCTAGATGCAACCTATGAGTATATACCTTTGACTGAACCCTGTCTTGCCAGTTCTGCACAGAGAATAAAAATAGAATCTCTTCTGTAACTCTACCTCTAGTCTTCCATTACTGTATTTTGTAACACACTGGTAGGAGAAAAGGCTTTATGTCTGTAGCCTGCTTTTCTTTCTGCAATTAATTCAAAGCTTTTGCTTCAATGTTTTTTGTGCTATTGGATTTTTTTCAATTCAGAGCTTGTAATTTGAGGTTTAGTGCCAAATATTTTTTGCTTTCTAAAAGCACATAGCCTGTAAGACAAATGACAGGCATCCCTCAGGATTAAAACTGCCACAAGTGGTGTGATCTGTTCCAAACCTTTTCCTGCAAGTCATTTATTTCAGATAATTCACTTTTCATCTCTTATAAAGCAGAGGCAATTTCTGCATTTAAGGGTCAGCCAAAATAATGTTAAACTGGGTTTTTCAGCATTTATCGATGTGTAATGTGGCAGATAAATGACTCCACTAGTCTCTATTGGGAGTGAATGCCCTTGAAATACTTCTGCAGATGCATATAAGGACTTAAAAGCAATTGAACAGTGAAGCTGCAAGGACATCATAGACCATCTTTGGAAAGAGGGCACTGAATAGATAAAAAAAAGTGGGGAAAAGTAATTAAACGTCAGCTTGAACAAGGAATGTTTCTGTACTAATCAGAACAAATATTGAGCTAGTTGATGGAGAACTCCTGGTTTTGGGTTTTGTTGCTGTTGCTCGTTTGAGTTTTTTGAGTTTGTTTTTTTTTTCCCTGCAATGTTTGTGAATTTTGCTATATGGAAGGAGGTTAAGTGTAGCTTCTACTAGGAAGCTCCCATGAGTCTGGGCTTGGCTCCCCAATCAAATGGGCAAGACTGGGCATGCTGAGACTGCTGTGCGGGATCTCCAAGGTAGTACTGCAGCTAGAAGCTGTATGAACCCATAAGGTAGGGCCCACAGAAGTCATCTTGGTGCACTGTATCTGGGACCTGAGGTAGCATCCATGCTGTGCTACCACGAGGATATGTCCATGTAAACTAACTTGATTGTGGCTCTCTACTGCACAATCAAAACTTTGCCTCAAACCAAGACAAGGAGGTCAAATTAAACTTAGAAAACCCAGTTTCAAGGGCTCTCAATTTCTCTCCCAATTCCTCTGCCACATCTTCTCCAAGTTTTAAAGATAATTTTGTGTATTCTGACCCAACAGAAGACTGATTGAAGCCTGAATTTTAGGATGTTTGTTAGAGACCTAGAATTCTCCCTAAATCCATGTCCCATTTTCTGACACCATTATGGTACTATATTAATATTTCTCACTAAAAATAGACATGGTTGTTTTGCTCTGAGAAAAGAGATGACACATTGAGAGGCAATTAGCAGATCTGTGCTTTCCAGTTAACTCACTTTCATTTTAGATATATGAGAAAAAAAGGCAATCAAGAATCAGCTTCATGGAAAAAAAAACCAAAACACCTTTTTCTGTTGTCTGTCATATGATGCCGTACTGAGATTATCCCCCTCAAGCCAACTGCCTCATGGAAGAATGTCAGAAACATTTTGAAGATCTAAGGTGTTAATATACATTCAAATGTGTTCCATTAAGCACTCTAGAGACATGCTACAGTGGAATTATCCAGCAGAGCAAAGTCCCAAACCTGAGTTACTAGTTTGATGCTTGATACAAAATTAGGTCCACTGTTAAACTTTTTCAATTTCCATATATTCGTCTTACTAACTGTCCAAGGGAAGATGGTTCAAATGGTTCCCAAAAACTTGTTCTCTTTTTCTGAAACCCACAAGTGCATTCACAAGTGCAGCAGCACATAGTTGCTGTATGCAGTCAAATGCATCCCACTGATTCACAGTCATGAATGAAAACACCTGCTAAACCACTACAATGAATAAAGCAATAAATATCTTTTTTTTTTCCTCCCCACTTCCCTGTACCTGAAATGCTAGAGATGCACAGAATAATAGGCTTTGCAATTAGGCAGACTCAGCCTCAAGAATACTTTTGATATTGATGACTACAAATAAATTTGAGCTTGTTAGCTTTCCTACAACAGAGGGCTACTGCAGTAAGTCGGTAACAAGTTACCATAGTGACCTATTGCACACAGGGAAAGTAAATTTCTCTGCACTTATTTTTTGAGCTTTCTGTAAGGCTATATTTTCAACCAAAGGCTAGTCTTAAAACCTTTGTATGCCTCTCACTTCTTCATTGTGCAATGGAGAAAGACTCACATGTTTAGGATGTAACACAACGAGGCATCTCAGTGAGACTATTGTGTTTTGGTGTTTATCTGGGTGTGTCATTAGTACCAAGCAACCTGCACCTCACTTTCAGAGCTTAAGCATCGCAAATTAAATGCCTTAATGCTTGTAAAACTGTTCTTTTCTCTCCATGCTTTGCCTCACATCAAATAAAATCACATTATCTCACATCTTGAAAACATTGCTTTTTTTTCTTTGTATAGGTTTTAATACCAGTTAATAGGACTGCAGTCTTCTGTCTCTCTTTCCTGACCTCAAGACTTCAGTCCAGAGTGAGTTCCAGCATCCTCATAGCTCTCTTTCTCAGTACCAAAATCTTTCACTTCATTCACGGGGCATTTTCTTTCTTCTCTTCACTTTTACACTCAGGTCAGGCTGTAGCAAGAATGTGTGAGAACATGAGGTGCCTTTGGATGTTTTGGCACTCAATGTACCTCTCTTTGTAGACAATCTCACAGTATCACAGTATTAACAAGGTTGTAAGAGACCTTGGAGATCATCGAGTCTCACCTGTAACCCAACAGCAACCCATCATCTAAACCATGACACTAAATGCCTCATCCATTCTTCTCTTAAATACCTCCAGGGATAGTGACTCCACTACCTCCCCGAGCAGCCTATTCCAATGGCAAATCACACTCTCAGTAAAAAATCTTTTCCTAATATCAAGCCTAAACCTCCCCTGATGAAGCTTGAGACTGTTCTGTCACCAGTTGCCTGAGAGAAGAGACCAACCCCATCTGACTACAACCTCCTTTCAGGTAGTTGTAGAGAATGATAGTTTCCCCCAAGCCTTCCCTTCTCCAGGCTAGCACTGCCAGAGCAGACCTCCATACTTTTTCTGGGAGACACGCCATGTACTGGGATAAAGCCAGTGTGTTGTGATTGCTAACACACAGTGCAATCCCAGTTCTTGGCTCCCAGCTGCTCACCCACACGTCCTTCTGCCCCCAGCATGGAGGGAGAGGCTGTGTGGGCACTCTGGCAGTCCTGCGAAAGAGGAGCTTGGCTGACTCACCTCTCCTATTTCCCGTGCAGCTTGGAAGTCCTCACATCTGTTACTGAGATTCAACACCTGTGTCTGGTGCAGGGCAAAGAGGCAAAGAAAAAGAAAGCAGAGCTTTACCATGGCTGTCCATTTCAGAGTTTCAAGTGCTCCCTGGACAGCTGAGATGTGTGGTATTTGGCACTGGATCAAAATCAAACAAGTAATTTATCCATCAACCCTGAGGCAGCAACATTTAGCTTTCCTGATGAAAGAGTCTGAACCAGCCCATTTTCAGTTACCTTAGTCTGTGTTGCTCCTCCCCAGCACGAGTTGTAAAACACAGGTTGTTTCACAGGTTATATCCTCCCCCTTTCTGCTCACTACTTACACTTGTGATGTTATTTCTCTCACGAGGAAATATAAAATATATCAGGCAGTAATATATCAGTAACAGTAGTAGTAGTAGTAGTAGTAGTATCAGGCAGTAGAGCCATTGCCAATGCCTATCTCTAGCCACTTCTCAAAGGGCTAATTTGGCCTCTGAAAAGTGGTGAAGAAAGTGAGAATCCAGCTCAAGGATTAGTTCACTTAATGAGAACATGTTTCCCTTTAATGCTAAGGAATTTCAGAAGCATTTAAATCCAGTGCCATATACATGTAAAGTGTACTCTAAACTGAAATGACTTACACATTTCACACAGCAGAAGTAAGAAGACAGTTATGACACATTTCATATACACACAAAAATGTGGAGATTAAAGTAACCCTAGGGCAGCAATTATGCTCTTTGAAGCATATCTAACTGATCAGCTGAAACTCTTATCTGTAGCAAACACTGGTGCCAATCTGGATGTGTTGCTACAATTATAGATAATAACTATGTCACATTAAAAGAGGGCAGTTAACTTGGACTCACCGAGTTGCTGCGAGTGTATGATTCATTATGTTGTGACTTGAGAAACCTGTGAACATCTTGTATTAATTTTAGTAATTTAGAATTTTTCCACATGCAAAAAAAAGAAATTTGGAGTGCTGATATAGTCTAATGACCCTTTCAGTAATTTCTGGATTTGCTTAAAAGGCTTATTCAGATCCTCTATATTTCAAAGGCTACATGTGTTCAATTAAATGTGAACCTGACAGCAAGATCTTTAGAAGAAATGTTAACTTTGATGTATAAGTGAAGCAAAATTCAACCCAGTGAAATTACTTCTCATTCAAACCTGCTTTAATGTACTCCAAATTTGGTCCTCTGTCCTTTAAAGTTAATATAAGAAAGTGAAAGAAGTCAGCCTCTGGAAAAAACCCCCAAAACAACGAAATATTTTTCATTGAAAGGAACAAAGCTGTACTTTAAATTTACCCTTCTCATCAGTAACAGCTTCCTGATAGTGCAATCTTTGTGCTTGTTTGGGCATATGATGTATACATAACCAAGCATGATTTGCCCTTAAATGAAAGCAACAGGCTAAAATTAATAGTCACCAATGAGAATAATGTCTTACCTCACCCTTCCGGGGTTTGTTTTCAGCCAGGTGCAAGCTTGCTTTGATTTACATATCACAAGACCGTGAAGCACCTATGCTTTTTTTCTGTACCCTGTCACCCC
The DNA here is from genome assembly GCA_013399895.1 of Serilophus lunatus. Lineage (NCBI taxonomy): Eukaryota > Metazoa > Chordata > Aves > Passeriformes > Eurylaimidae > Serilophus > Serilophus lunatus. The sequence continues at coordinate 236,297 of VXBA01004271.1, forward strand.
ATGAAACTTCCAGCGAATTTTAACAAAACTGATGCCAAGGTTTGGGACAAAACTGTTTCCTTCTCATTCTGGTGGAGAACATATGTCCTTAAAATTGTCATGTTATTAGATAACTACAGTAGTCTAACCTCCAAAGACAAGAGCATAATCTTCAAATATTTCAGCACATGCCCCAGTGCCATTTTGTGTGTCTGATGATATTTGAGACATCCATATAGGACTAAATTTGACAAAGGAACCTCGAGAGACTTAGACTTTTCTTGTAGGATGTAGAATAAACCTGGGCATTTGATATAGCATTAGAATCTTATGTGGAAACAAATTAATCTCACATGCTGAGTAGTGATAGTGTCACATTGCCTCTAGTTTTTGTTTCATAATGCAGCAGAAATTTTATCCAGCATTTCTGAGCAACATGGGTAGAATTCCTCTTCTGCTAGAGAGGTTTCAAAGTAATTTCTCACATGGTTCTAAGCATGATGGATCTCTGAATTCTTCCAGCCAAAATTATTGCATTTTATTGTATTGACCCAAGGACAGATTATTAGTTCATGCTATTGTACATCCAGTGCAAGAGCTCTCAGTACCACACACCTCATTATAGTCAAGCCTTCTGCATCTCCTTGTAGTCTGGCTTTCTGCTGGAGGAAGCTCTCTGTGACCTGCACCTTCTTCAAAAAGACCCATATTGGTTGAAGTGTGGGATTAGGATAAAGGACATCTGGAGAAGAAAAGAAATGGGAAGGCAATTTACATTCTCTGATCTAATAGCAATTTCATATAAAATGCTTGAAATCCCCTGGAGGAGGAGAATGGGGCAATGATGAATAGAATGGGCTGATAAAAGCCTCATTACTGGGTTAGCAAAGTCGAGTGGGTAGGTCACAGTGTATGTTCAAACCCCTGAAGGAGAAGCTGGTCAAGAACACTTGTATATCAATGTGAAAGTGAATGTCTTAATTTCTTGGCTGAAGAATATCCTTTTGTAGAGTCTCACCATTGTGGTTTCGCCTTAAAACTGACTGGGAGTGCAGATACCATGCACTGTAAAATACAGATGCAGATACAGTGCAGTGTAGAACCATCAGTGAGAGGTGATTTAGGAAGGTATTGTCTTATTGCCAATATAACAACAGTGGGAGTGATCTAAGCATATATATTATCATATTTGATATTCTACAAGGAATCCCATGAATGCACCGAACGATTTTTCCATGCTTATGGATTTGAAGTGCTGAGCTGAGCTTTCCAGGTCATGGCTGAACACAAGGCTGAGGTTCTCAGTTTTGAGATTAGCAACAAAAAACAGAGGCAAGTCTCTGCTCCCTAAGTGATGTTATTTCTTGACCCCCTAGTGCAGAGATGTCTTCATGCTCTGCCCCCATTGTTTTGTGTTGTCTGATGACACCGAACTATTGGAAAAGGAATGAAACCAAGCTCAAATTACCAGCAACTAAGGCTGATCAAATTCCAGGGAGACTTAGGGTCTATGACCTCTTTTGTTTTTTTTGTGGATTGTCAATGCAAACATAGAAATTTTAAATTTTCTTTGGTTACTTTTTAATGCAATCTGTCACTTTCCCTCGGTGGAGAGGCAGCCATTTTGGTGAGTTCAATTGATGGTATATGATGGTATGGAAAAATTGTCACAGTGTTACAGATATTGTCTATGGTTCCAAAATCCAAGGGAGTCTTCTCTTACTCACAGACTGAAACAAGAGCCTTTAGGTGCTCGGGCAAAATAAAATGTTACAGAGTGAAGAGTTCAGTTGTCAGTGGGGTTGCTTAGTGGGATACGTTCTTGGCCTTTGATTTGAATTCAGTGAGGACTTTCTTTTCTGTGTACGAAGAATCTTGGTCACTTCAAACCTATATCATTACAATAACTCTGAGGCAGTAACATAAGATAAATAAGTCTGAATTATAGTATGGTTTTTGGAAACCTAAATCTAATAAATCTTTTAAAGTGCAATATGTATCTGAACATATGAAAAGTCTCCTAGAAACACTTTATTGGTATGAGGTCAAGGAACTTCACCTCAAATCCATTTAAGTCCGTAGAACTCGTTCCAACAACCTCATTATAACGTTTTAACTCTAACTTTGTATGGAAATAAAAGTGTACTCTGGTCTTGAGTGACGGAACCACTGATTAGATGCCTATCTTCCTTCTTTAACCACTTACTGGCAAGCAGTCTTGGACAGGGCACTTGTCATGTTATTTAGCAATTAATTGCTTAGAGTCAGGATTTATGTCACTGTGGCTTCAGTTCTATTCAAAGATTTTTTTATAGACATCCAATTAGTTGTTCTACTTTTTCTTAAGAAAAGCAGCTGCATTTGCAGAAAATTACTGAAGAGAGCTTTACCAAATATACCTCATGATTGTGAAAATAAGTCCAAATCACCAGCTCATCTTCTGTTAGCAGAAGTACCTGTGCAGATCAGTATACTAAAAGCAAGTTTGAGCTTCCAGTATAAGCCACCTGCTTTAAATCTCATAATGAAGGAAATGTTACATTGTTTGTGTATATATATCGCATCACACATAAATCAAAACTCTTTTCAATATAGTGTGATTTAGACATATGTGAGGAGTGTAATATGCTTGTGGAAAGAAGAGCACATAATGACAGGTTAGGACAACATCTCGCATTTCAGTTGTATAAAACATTTTGAAATCGTCATAGATGCATATTTCTTCCTAGATACTGTGCCACATGTACCCCAGAAAAAAACTCAAAACCTAAATGTAGTATGTTTATGTCAGCTCTTGTGTGTATTACTGTCATCTGTGCTAACACAGCACTTGCAAATCTCCCTCCAGTCTTGCAGAGGACTTAAATAAGTTGTTAGGCACTGCTCAAATACACAACAGACTGGCTTCTTTCCCAAACCATCTGTCTAATGTGTGGCTTATATTCCTCCCATTTAACTGAAGGCACAATGACCAAGCTTCTTAGGCTTCTCTGTCCAGTTTGTAAAGACTAACACAACAGAAGACAGAGAATTGTAGTCACATACAAAACCCCTGACTCCGTCCAGCTTCCAGCAAATCTACAACTCTGCCATTAGATGTAACAGGTTTCAGCATATAATACTGCCAAGCAGCTACAGGCTTTTCCTGAGAGTGTGGGTATGATGCTGGCAGGGATGCTGACTGCCTAGCATGTTACTTCTGTGGGGTTTTTCAGCTCTATGTGTTTTATTCATTCTAATATGGAATGGAATGGATGCAGAATTTTTTTTTCCCCATTAAATTAAGCTATCCATTTTTGTCCAGGTCTAGAGGAAGGCAGAAAAAGGCTGATTTGAAAATCTAGTGCCCTTGAGAAAGGAAATGAATAGGTATGTTACTGCTTTGGACAGATAGGAAAAGGATGGATTTCAGGGGGAGGAAAGGAGGCGGGAGATGACAAATGACGGGGAAGTAAAAATCCTCAGCAGCACTTTTTTTTGCCAACAAAGAACAAAAGTAGTCAGTAGGGTTTTGCACAGCACAAATCTGCAAGAGATAAGGTCAGCAATAACACTGAGTGGCCCCAGAAGTTAAATGTCAATGCATTTTTTTCCCTCATTTCTACCATAACTTGAACACAGTCCCTAGAGAAAAATCCCCTTATTTGAGTTGTGAATGAGTTTCTTTCCTGAAGATTTGAGTATATATATGAAAGGTTTGAAACAATAAAGCCCATGAAGCGAATTGCAAATAAAAGGAGAAGCAAACAAAATCTTACTCTTCTCATGCAAAAGTGCAAGACCTGTACCTGCTGCTGGCTTTGCAAATAGTGCTGTGAGTGCACGTATTCTGCACTGTGCAGAGTCTTATGGGTGTCAGTAACTTTTGTATAGGCATAAAGTGTGCCACACATCTGCACAGCAGATGTAAAGCCCTGAAGTATTTTCTGTAAACCAATTTTCTGATATGGAGATGCTGCAACAGCATCCAGGGTAAATTATAGTTGTAGTCATGAAATTGGTGTACATCTTCCACTTCAAAATATCAATGCAAAATGATCTGACTTAAAAGCAAGATTTAATTAAAAAAAGAATTAGAGAAAAAGTTATCTAATGGCATTTTGCATTTGGTTATGCAAACTAAAGTACAATGTCAAAGCACAGAGTAAATTACAATAGAAGGCAATTTTCTATCTTCATTATGATGCCTTAAGGGGTATTGGGGAATTCACTTTAGCAAGGTAGCTGGTAACTTGGAATATTAAAGGCCAGAAGAGCCTGTGTTCCAGGGCGTTTGCATTCCTGTGTATAGGTAAGTGGGGCAGTAAGTCAAAATACAGAGTTAGGCTTCCAGGCCTACAAGGGGCAGAACTGGGGTGGAGATAGGTAACACGGGACCATCCTGTCGGATGTTTAGGGGACACAGTAGTAAGATGGACTTTGGTTTGATAGTATGGGGAGTGGGCACTCTGAAAGTTATAAAAATGGAAAGATTGTTATGCTTTCTCTCTTTGGATCATCGGACATTGCCAGTATAGCTGTTCTCTGCCCTTCAATCCGTGTTTCTCAATTTTTTTGTCTGTCGATCTTCAGGCAACAATTATAGAGGTTTTCCCCAAAATTAGGGTCTTTTTCTTTAACATGCACCTTTAGATACCACTTAGGTAGACTGAAAGACACCTGATGCCTTTGTTTCATTAGGTTAGAGCAAGAGAATCTGGAAGTGAAAATGAAAGGTAGCAAATCATACATTGCAGATGAAACAGATAGCTAGAAGGGAAGAGGTAAAATGTGAGGTCACTGATTAATACATTCATAATTTGGGCTTTAAGATGTTTATTGAGTTTTCTGCTTATACCACAGAACAACACCTCGCTTGCACGTGTCTTTTCCAAATACGCACAACTGACAAGAAAAACCCCAAACAAATCTCCAACACCTTGAGAAGAACAACTGTGGGGCAGGGGAGGCTGCAGGGAAGCATTCTGCCTATCAGAGCAAATCTCCACATACCCTCCCCCTCTTTTATAACTATTTTTAAAATTCTTTTACTTTCCACACTAAGTCCCAGTTTCCATTTGAGGGCTGGCAGCACAATGCCCCTCATTTTCAAAGTGCTCAGTCATGAAGCATTCCTGAGCAAACAGCAGGCCTTTCTACAGTTTCAAAGTGTGTGTTTTTTCGTGTAGCAAATCATAGCAATTTATGCCATAAACACACAACTTTCCTCTGTTCTCTGTTCCCTCTTCTCTTTCTCAGAAGGTCTCCAGCCAGCTGGTGGGGATTAGAAAAATCTACCTGAAGGTATGTGACATAAGAGAAAAGCCAAAGCAAAGTTTGTGAAGATGCTCTGTAGGATAACACATGTTCATCCAGATATTATCTGTAGAGACACCACTACTTGAAGGAGGATTGTAGTAGAAAAAAAGAAAAATAAATTTCATTGTGTAACCAACTACACACTTACCAAAATCATTTTCTCTCTCTGACAACAATAATGAGAGTAATCATCCAGTTGTCTATGTAACTGATTGAGATGCTCTAGGGTACTCCAGCTGAGCTACACCTGCCCTTTTAGAGAAGAATAGATTTTCCTAATTTCTATGACAAATCTGCCAGCCTATGCAGGTATCTCAGACACTGAGGACATCTCTCATGGCACTGGGTTTTGTTTGTCTCTTGACTCCTCTCACGTTATCCACACAGTAAGCAATACAGCTGCCCAATAATAGATATCCAAAGCCACCAAAGATGCTCTGGGGTATCGCAGGACAGTAAGTATAACAGTAATGGACACTCATGTATTTCTGGAAAGGCACCAAGGAGCTCAGGAGGGGATGGCCTACTGCCCAATCAGCTCTGGACAACTCTATTGGAATTGCTCTCAGTTGACTAAAATGAGACCTTAGACCCAATATTCATGACGTACATGACATGGCCTATACATGTCTTACAGTGTCTCATTTAAAAAAGGATATTTTGGAAGGAACTAAGGATTTTCCCTTATGCACAAAAGAACTGATGAAATAATCTGAAGAAGATAAATCAGCAGTGAAGGAAGAAAGTCCTTTGGCAAAAGAGCAGCTGTGCCTTTGTTTTTGTTTTTAGAAAGCTGTAACTTTATATAAGATGGTTATTCACTCTTCCCTGAAAGAGTTTTACTAGAGAACATTCCAAGCAAATGATCAACCATGAGTACCATAAGATATATTTCACTAGACTCGATATGTTTGGCATAGTGGACTACCTCTCTTTGAGAAAATTGAGCACAGCCTGGGAAGATTCCTGAGATGTGTAGCTCTCTACAGTAAAATTCTTGCATGTGTACATTGCTGGCTTATGATCAACCATGATTTCCACCAGGACCTCAGAGCCTTTTTCTGGAAAGCTGCATTGAAGCTGATCAACCTCCAGCGTGTACTGGTGCCCAGGGTATTTCTTGCCATTTGCCTCTGTTGAACTTCATAAGATTCCTTTCTGGCCAGCTTTCCAGACTGTCAAGGTTGAAGAGCAGCAAAACCACTTTATGCAATGATCACTCCTCCCAGTTTTGCATCATCTGCAAACTTTGTGTGTTGCATTCTGTCACTTCATCCAGGTCATTAATAAACTTATTAAAGAGTATTTGTCCTGATGTTGACTTCTGGGAGGCACCAACAGTGACTGGTCTCTGCTTGGACTTTGTGCTGCCAATCACAAACTTCCGAGCCCAGCAATTCAGTCAGTTTCAATCCCCCTCACTTATCTCTCTATTTAGCCCATACTTATGGGAAACAGTGTTGAAACCCTTGATAAAATCAAGACAAACAGCATCCACTGCTTTCCTCTTGTCCATCAAGCTAGTCAGGTTGTCATAGAAGGCTATCAGGTTGGTCAGGAGTAATTTTCCTGTCATGAAGATTAACTAGCTTCTACCTTCTAGACCTTCATAGATTTGAAAGTAGTTTCAGAGTTTACTTATAGTTGCACTTGTTGCAAAATGAAATAGTTCTGTTTCCAGCAATAAAGAAGCAGGTCAATGAAATAAGGTTTACAAACCAAATTTGGTCAAGAGCCTCATAACTAATATGGAGCTGTAGGGGTTCAAGAACATGCCATTTATAGACTCTTTGACTCAGTAAAGCCAATCCTCAAGACTTGTGACAGCTTTATATGTTTTCTGTTGTAAACCAGCAAAGTAGAGCCTGAAAACTAGTTTGACAGCCTCACAGAAGAGGTTGCTTCTGAGTTTCTTTTTGCATCTGGGATATACCAGTGGTCAGAGTACTTTTAATCAGACACCGTGTTGAAGCCAAGCCAAGCAGTGGTTAGTGCTGCCATGGCTAAGGCAACACCGGAAGCAAACACAAGGAATGCAGCAGTGCTTGCTAGACAGGCTTCTTGTTATGCATAGCAATAGTGAGATCTGCCTCCCAGGAGCTCCAGAATGCTCTTCTGTCCTCTGTAGCTGATTCTGAATACCTTTTAATTATGTGGATGTCCAGTTTCCTCATATAAAGTGTGGTATAGAATGTGGGAAGGCAGACATTCCTTCAGCTAGGGAAGGTGTGATTTCCTGTGTTCAAATAGACATGAATAAACTGTGTGATCTGGGCCTTGAGTAGGTAACACAGGAACGAAGATACATAGGCTTTCTTGCAGCTGAGTTTATTTTTGATCAGAGGAACAGCACTGACGATTTAATCCATCATGTCAAAAGTCTTCAATGTCAATACAGAAAGAATAGTAATTTAAATTTGTCACTGACAACTGCCCATTTTCAGCTTTAGCCAACAGTGCAGCTCAGAAAAGAAGAAATGGAAAATATACTGTCAAGAAGGGAGATGTCTTTGGTAAATTTCTGGTAACAGTCACTTGCCTCTCACTAGAAAGGGCTAATATTTGTTTTCAGACACAAGTGTCCACCTCTCCAGTGACTCATGTAGAATTAATTTTATCACTTTCTTTAATAGCAAGTGGTTGTATTTCCCTTACCATAGTAACACTATTAGAGTTTATTCAATAAAACAAAGACAAAATGGACTGAATTGGGAAAGTTTCTAGGTTTAATTGGCTTGATTTTGCTGACAGAAGAATCTGTAGTAAACTGCCACTTTCACTGGGTAAAAGCTAAACTGTATTGACTATAGTATGTGTGTTCAGCAGTCCACTCTGTGACTACAAGGATTATAACCAGAGCTAATAATTAGCCAGATAGAATCCGCTAAAGCCATCAGCGCTGCCATAGAGACATCAGCATGGCCTAAGTGCCAAAGTGTTTGCTCAGGATGTGCTTTGTATTTCCTAGATCATTGCAGCTTCCTGGCTACCGCTATTCCAGAACACTAGCTTAAGCTAGCTGATGTGTTCATCTGAGGTGCAGTTGCAGCAGGGGTTAAGAGCACAACCTGACAGCCATTTGCCAGCCTCATGCTCAGCCTGGGTTTAACACTAGCCCTCCATAAAGCATTAGATTGTAAATTTTTAGTGAAACAGCGAAGGCCTATGGTTCAAAACTTTCTTACACAAATTAGTCAAGTATTGCTAGGTGGTGCTGGGAGCCACACAGCCTACCTGCTGGTCTGAGTGCTGGGATGGTTTCTCCAGACCTGTTTCCACAATATGCAAATAAGGAATGGAATTTACTGCCACAAACCAATTTTTGTGTTCTTTAATTCCCTTGAGAGCTGTGAGCTCTAGAGGTGCCTTGTGAAATTCTGTGAAACAGTCAGGGAGGAAGATATTACCTGTTTCTAGTCTAAGTGTGAAGAAAAATGGGTGTCACTCAACAGCAAATACTGATTTACAAGCAGGCAGCACTGTGAAAAATTTAGCAGAATTTTCAAAATACATGAATGTAATAAAACGAGTAACATGCTACACTAATTTGTAGAAAACTACATCATGATAGAAAGTCAACTCCTTACTGGCTACGTGTTTACTTTAAGAGCGCATCATTACATGTGTATTCTTCTAGTTGCACCACCCAAAATAATTTTCCTATAGAGAAGATTTATAAGAAACAGGGCTTACTTGCATGCCTTTTATACTTTAGTGATTCTGAACACAATTTAAGCAGTATTTTTTTCCCAGAGTTACCTCTATCCTCTGCAATAAAGACAGGCATGCAGAGCATGTTCAAGACTACTAGTTCTGGATGTCAACGTGAAGTGGTACAATATTTACAAGTTATATATTTGTATTTGGCAAAATATTTTAGACAACTTACATTGAGCATCTTTGTTACCCTACTATCCTTCAGAGTAAGAGCTTTTACAGAGCAAGTTATAAACCCTACAGAATTTACCTAGATGCAAGCTCAGGAATATGTTATATCAGATGACTCAGGGATGTCCTTGTCAAGTCAAAATTCTGATCCTGGGATCCTCTTGGATGGAGAAACTGAGCACATATTAACCGGACATATTTCACGTTACAGAAATAGGAACAAATGTTTCTTAGTTTGCATGTGAGTTCTCATCACACTTTGTATTCTTAATTTTTTCCCTTTTAGACTCTTCTATTTTCAGATTGCTTATTTCTGAAAACGGGGTTTTTATAGGGCTTTAAAATATGTCCTTGGTATGCAGATGGCATTTTTAATACAGCTCTAAAGGTAGAGATTGCAAGCTGGACTAGACGAGAACTGAAAACAGAAAAAGGAGCATAGTTTTACTTCATCTAGAAGCACCTTCTAAGCTTTATGGACACACAGTTCTGTAGTCACAGAGTAAATTGCTGAAGTCATAGTGACATTTGGAACAACTTTTATACAGTGGTTCACAAATTATTTATGGATCAAACTCACTTTATGATGACAACAGACTCTGAAAAAAGTGGTTTCAACTTTCATTGTAAGTATATAACAGAACTCTGCAGAGATGCCTATACTACCCCAGGAAAATATCACTAGCACAGTCCTGGGGATGGAATGAAAAATGCACATATCAATGCTGTGTGCATACAAAGGTTATTGGCTATAAGAAGTATGTTAGTTCCTCTAGGACTGACCTATGTTTAATTTTTTTATATGCAAGATATAATATGCTACTACAACAGAGTGTACACTAAAACTTGCAAGCATCACTAGATCTTTATAGGTAATACACGAAATAAAGTGAGCACACATACACAAGGTGGTGCTGCTGGGCTAACACAGTGAATGTTCGGCTAAACATTTTGTGAGAGAAAACCTTATCCATGGAAAATCCTCTTTGATTTTCTACTTTCTGAATTCTCCACTCTTCACATTTCAGTTGGCTGGGAAATAGCAGTCTTATTTCACAGAGGGAGTGCAAGACTGACTTTTGCCTTTGTTTGGCTCTCTAGTATTTTTGACACTATTGTCAGTCGTGTCTTACATACTTGTTTAACTTGACTGCAAGTACCACGGAAATCTCTCAGCAGAACTTTAAATGACATAAGGTAAAATTTCAAAGTCCCTGCATGAATGTCACAGGATGCATATCAAAGGTCCAAATATTTTTTTTTCAACTGAGGTCTAAATTTCTAATTCATGTAGATACCTTGGAAAATTTTATTCAGTCTCCAGTTAAACTTCTTGGAATCAAAACAGGAGACAACTTAAGCAACTTCTTCAATTGAGGGTGGAATTCACACCTGTGTTTTTAATAAGCACTTGCATAATACACGCTGAGATTTAAATGCAATAAAACATTGAACAAGTAAATTTATTTGATATAAAGTATTAATACAAGCAAATATGGAAATGTAAAGTCTCACAATACAAACATTTGTGGAAATCGCATGTATTTCCATTAAGTAATACTATTTGATCCCAATTGGATTATTTTCCATAAATTTTCAGATGCTAAGGGTTGAGTTCTGGAAGCTTATGCTGATGTGAGCTGGAAAAAATCTGGAATTTCTTAAGGTTTACACCTTAATAATACATAGAAGATTGCCAAATTGTTTTGTTAGCCATTAAAAACTAAACAAAACCAAGAATTAGAATAGCAATAGACATGAATGGCTCCTTACCTGCAAGATAGTTCTTAGCAAAATTTTAAGTATGGAGGAAATCTTGAAATATTAATTGTGTTCTCTAAAGTATAAGTTTCCCTATATGATTACCTCTTCACTGACTATACTAGCTCTATTGCTGAGTAGTCAGTCTGTCCAGAGAAACCTTTAAGGTCTCTTAAGGATAGTTAGTGTTTAGATAATCACAAAGTAATTAAGGTTTGCCTAGCCATCAAGTGGATGCAGGTTATTTATTGTTCTTTGAAGACACAGAAGTTGCTGTACTTATGGGGTGGTTGCATATACTGGCAAAAGTAAATAGGCACTGCTTTGCTAGAGAACAAGCTCTGTGTTGTCTGTGATCAATTCAACAAAACTTGTTTGAACATTTTATCACAAGAGCTTTTCTTCTTTAATTAGCACAGTGTGGCTAGGCAGGACACTTGCTGTGATTATGAAGAGAGCCTCTCCTCTTTCTGAAGATTTCAACGTGAGTGGTCAGTTTGTGGTCTCAATAGTGGTGGCATAAAAATCTGTAGTAACTCTTCAGTGTCACCAGGGTTCATTAGTTAAACCACTGTTCTTATTCGTAACTCTCATTCTTGATGATGAGATAAAAACCTGGTCCCTCGAAGCTGTATCTTGAATTTTGAGTGGTTGATTCTTCAAAATATATTTTCCTCCTTCATCATTTGTCTCCAAAAGCAGATTTTCCCTGTAACAATTGTTAGTTTATAGTATAATTAGAAAGATAAAGGCTCCTACTGCTTTATTAGAGCAGCAGTCTCTCTTGTTGGTGAGCTACATTTATACTTTACAGAAATATTGCCAAGTAACTTACTTGATTCTTTAAATAGTGTCCGCCTTTCTATTTTTTGCGCTTTGACATGTGTTTTTTTTAATAGTGTACTGAGTTTTAAGTTGCCTGTTGATTATCGTTTTGCATTATTGGCACCTCCTTTTTATTTTTGAAGCAAATAAATAGTAAAATTCAAAAATTCTCTTTATTTCCCCAAGTCTGTGAATTTTTTCACTGCCATTGCTTTTTTTTTCTATAATTCCTACTGTAAATGTCCATTGTAAGTCCAAATATTTACTATAGATGGAGTTTTAAGATTTTACAAGAAGAAATCCATTCACTAAGCCTTAGAGATGCCTCAGGGATAGGAGGAGGGAACGACTCAACAAGACAAATCAGGGATTGGGATGATGCCAGGTACATTTGTGATTTGGATTTGTACTCTTTACATTTGCTTCTAACAAAGTAGCACACAGAAAACATGGACTCAGGAAAATCTTGTCTTTATCCTCTCTGCAATCCCCAGAAAAAGAATGAGAACTTGATTGGAGTTCTCCTTAGAGCAGGGAACCATAACCCATAGAAAGCAGAGACATTTTTTCAGCTGATGTGTTGAAAGGAACAACACAGGCATAGCAAAGCAGAAGAATTATAATCAAATAAGTGAAAAAGATCCCTTCAAGCCACAGTCTATGTGAAAGGTCAACGGCCAATTCTAATTAATATGATATTTTAATGGAATTAGTCCTAGCCATATGTATCAGCAGCAAGTGCAGGTTTACAGAAGGAAAACTGAAGTGGGAAAGAGGTTAATTATGTAGGTAGACTGCTCAGGACTGCTTTTAGCAATATCCAGAAAACAATCTGCTTATTTTTTAAAATGGTCTTACTCATTTAAAAGTAATTTTCCCAGTAACTCTCATTCAGTTGGAAACAAGGTTTCTAAACATATTTACTTCAACTTTACTGAAAAGCCAGAGGATCAGGAGCTGCTGTGTTCTAGGAGAGTGATGGTGATTCATGCTAGAACAGTCTGTATTTGTCTGTATGTCTCTTCCCTGTCTACCCCATACACACACACACACACACACACACACACCACTTTCCCTCTAACTAGCAGGCCTACCCTGTAACATGTAGGAAATAAGTACACCTTGAGACCAAGAAGACTGGATTTAATCTAGCGAGGTGATTTCATGCCAAGCAGCACTAACTGCTGATCTCATACTCTAGGCACTGCATGATGAAGACCTAGAGTAGCCCAGTAGTCAGGGAAGGCTATATCTCACTTGTCTTTAAGATGTAGCTGAAAATACTTCGAAAGCCCACTCTTGCCTAGTGTGGAAGTACAGAGATAAGGACAGCAAGCCCTGAGTTGCAATGTCTCCCAAAGCAAATGAAAACTGAGTAAGACTTTGCTCTGCTTGCCTTTTAAAAGTGGTCCGTGAGGTTAGGGGTCTTTGCTTACACAAGAAAAACTGCATCCTCACCCTTGGGGAGCTCACATCCTTATCTCTTATCTGCAAAGGAGCAGATAGTAAGAACCTGCATACACCCTCTCTCCTGATGTATTACATTACAGGTCCTTTGTGTTAGAGAGAGGAAGAATATGTCTGTACCATAGTAATGCAGAGACTGACTGAAGTCTCTGAAGTCAGAGCTCCATGAGTTCCCCATGAATTTTTATTAGCTAAAATACTGCACCAGTCCAGAGACCAGAAACCAGTGCTCCTGCACAGCCTCATTGCAGATAAGGGCACTGAAAGACATTCATATTCATATTCATGTAGGTGGGCTCTTCCAACCATTTCTCCAGTAGGACACCTGTGCTTGCCCTCTGCTTTTACATCAGGAGCCCTGGCTCTTGTGTCAGGTGATCTGACTTTTACTTCCACCTCATATTGAAGTATTCCAAACATACAGCCAAATCTCTGCAGGGAATGCTGCAGTCATCTGGAGTATATAAATTTAGCTTACCTCTATCTACATTATTAATAGACATTTTAATAAATTGCTGTAGTCCTCTGGAGCAAGACCATAGGTGAACAAGCTGTCTTAAACAATAGCTCATCTCCACCTACTGCCTTCTGTTGGGATGCATGTATCTATCTATTTATGTCTGTAACATGCTAGCAACACTAATTAAACCTCCATAAAGTATTTATAGGTGTTCCTTTTATATAGAAGTGTCATCTGAAATGCAAACACAGGTTTATCACCCTCCACCGCACTCCTGACTTGCAACAGTCCATGTCTCAAGGTTTAGATTGACAGCTGGCCTCCTTTTAAGCACACCAGGATGTGAGCCTCCACTTTCTTTCAAGATTATTCAGGCCACTCAGAGGTAGGTTTTTAAACCAGTTCTGTGGGGCTCAGCATTAAAGTGGTGGTTTCTGTGTGCAATAGGTGCATTCATTAGGTGTGCCAGTGCATAATGAAGTTACAGTGTCAGCCAAAACACTGTGGTAGGAAAGGGATCTGTAAAAGTACAGTGTATTATACAGTGTATTATTTTAAAGGCATTTCTCTCTTGAAGACCCCTACTTTTATCAGATTTTGTAATGTCATTAATAGTACCTACTGCAGCTTTATTTGCAATTGCCACCACTTTTTTTTAACTTCCATTCTTCAGAAGCAGAAAAAATCCCCTAAATTAGATGCATCATTCTTACTGTGAGATGAGGTCTCTATTTTATTGTTTCCTGTAGAATCTGTAATGAAAACATGTATTTTCCTTGGAGTCCAAATGAGATGCAAGATCAACTTATTCTATTAGACGTGAACACTGTGCAGTATCTTACCAATGATGCACTTTAAATCACTCACTTCTGAAATCCTCTTTGTTCAGATTACTACACAAGCATGACAGAAAATAGAATAAAGGCACTCTGAAATCCCTCTTTGATCTACTTTCAAAACCAGTTTGCCGTAAGTTAATGCCAAATTGATTTCAGCAGTTAAACATCAAATAAGCAAACAACATCGATCAATACTATTTATTAGAAAAAGTTCCCAATCTAACATCTAAAAAGACTTCAGAAACACCCTCATTTCTTTAATATTTTGTTATGAATCATAAATAATTATAAGTAAACTATAAATCTTAATTCTGCACTATAAATAGGAAACTTTTATAACAAGATTTTAAGTCAGAGTTTGCAGTGTTGAGTACACACTAGAAAGCTGCCAGTTCCCTTTAAAAAATGCTGCTTCTGCTTTCAGTTTTTCTTCTGCAGTGCTAATTACATTGTCAACTTTTCCTCTTGATGACAAGACACAGCCAACCTGTTGTATGGGTAATACCTGATTAGTTGTCCAAAATGCTGCAGAAGTAATGACACCAGCTATGATCAGATCATTTTGTACCAACTTTAAGAGTGCTTCAGATGTGTTTAGATTATGTTTATTTGTATCACTGGTTTTTGTGACCCCATGCTGTTTTAATATAACAGTAACATCTGCAACTGCCTCATTATTTAAAAACAAAAAAGCGCAGCATAATGAAGTGTTATCTTAATAATGGATGCGCATTGTGTTAAGAAAATGAAAGGTTATCCAGTCACCTTAGCATTGTACCAGGGAACTCAGAGCTTTAAGCACCAATCAAGATTTTGGCACTCATCTGTGAGACTATTACTCTGGCTCAGTTTTAAATAAGATAAAGGTTTTTTCTTGTACTTGTGGTTTGTGATTTTTTATCTGCTCATCTGATAGACCAAACCTGCTCTGTGTAATGTCTAGAGAGTGGCTCCCTGCAAAAGGATGGTCTAGCAAACTGAGAAAATCTTGCATTATCTTGACATCATGCAGAATGACATACAGCAGACTATGCAGTAAGAGGTGAAGTGGAAAGAAATTGTGTGTTACTATCACATCCCAAGTGCAGACTGGACTTTGTCGTGCTACATCTATGTCTGATTTTTCATAAGAAAACTAAGAAGCAGCTCCATCATGTCTATATATATTTCATACTTTATTTTGTCGATACAGTGTGTTAACAGCAAGCCCTCACACTTGATCTACCAGAGCACTTGCACATGGCAGTACTATTTCAGTACCACAGAGAGCCCTCAGTCCTGCACTGGGTATCCAGTGTTCACAGCCAGACTATGGGTGTATTTGGTGTCCTGCAAGAAGAATTTGTCCTACCTAGCAGCTAATGGAATGGATGAGCAAACTGGTTGAAACAAGTGAGAAGCTTCTGGGAGGGATGTAGCTCCCAGGGCTCAGACGCCATCTACTGGGACTTGTGATTTTGCAACCCAAGAGGTTTTTGCACTTTATGCAGACCTTGTCAGGAAAAACAGATGAAAGACAATAAAATATTAGCCCAAGATGTGAGGGATGCAGCAGAATGTCTGGAAGATAACATGCAGCATCAGAACCTCACTCTCACCTATAACCGAGCACAGGGTAGCATGGCTGCAACTTTACTACTCGATAAAATTACCTAAAGCCTATCATAGTACAGCTTCTGAGGTTACAACTACACTCTTGAACCCTTCCAAAGATGGGTGCTGCGTACAAACTGCTCACGGAAAAAGTCCTTGGAAGACTGACTCCCTGGCCCTGTCTAGTTTGTCAATACAGTTCTTGTCCAAGTGGCCAGGCATTCAGGAGAAGCTAGTTCAAAATTTACTCTGCTAATGCCAATATGGTGCTATGGAAATGGTTACCTCTAGTAGAAGTCAGAGAAAAGGACTGTGCAGATCCTGAAGCCTGGCTGCTAGAAGATTCACATGGAAGATGTGGTTTATAGCCTCTCACTTCTCCTTTAAAGATTAAATTATTAAGACATGAATATTAGATGTTACTATTGCATACAAAGTATTTATTTTTGCTGGGGCTGGACCCCAGACCTCATCTTTCCTATGTGGACATTTGGACTACTCTTTGTTTTGTTGACAGTAAAGAAGAGACAGGATATGAAAATTCTTTGCATTAAATAAGCAAGGTCTAAATAAGGCTGCTGAATATAAACACAGTATTTTTGAGGCACCTGTGAATGAAAGTTGAAGTCACATAAGTAAGAGAGTGGGTGTTAGCTGAATTTACTATTGCAGTTGGTGTAATAGAGTGGTTAATAAACAGTCTTTTGCCACACTGAAGGTGAACATTTTGGCGTGACGTCTACAATATAGCCTCAGCATTTCAAGAGGTTAATGCATGCTACTTATGAGTTCCTTCTGTTTGTCACATGTTCCTTTCACATCCTTATCATTGTTAACATGCAAGCAAAATGCACTCACTTTCCAGTAAGATTGTTCATTCTCATCAATACATTTTTGCAAGCTCAAAAAAGCACTCATCTACACCAAAATAACTTGCCCAAACTGAAAGAAAAGCCACAGAACATCAAAAGCAAGAGTCAAGTCTCCAAGACAGAACAGTTTGTTTTCTCTACATGCTAATGATTTAGCACAGTCAAACAGTGAAATGAATGCTAGCTCAAATCACTTCAGACCCAGAAAAATGTAAAGGCACAGAACACAGAAAACTAAATATTTCTTAGCTTCCTAGCACACACGCAATATGGCACATTTCCAATCTCTAAATTTTATTGCAGTGATTTATGGAACAAGAAGTAACTGTGTGTCCTCTTTATAGTTTCTTTTCTTTAATATAGATCTCTACTAGAACAGCTTTTCCCAAAGGTAGCTTTCCAGTGGGATGTATAGAGCTTGGATAATACAGTTATCTGCTTTTTACTACATATGCAGTATGGTGTCAAAGCTTACGATGGGATTTGATTTGCAGAGTAATGCCTTACTGATGAGCAGTAGCACCTCAGCTGCAGTGCAAGCAAGTCACAGGGCTGTGGGCGACTTGCTGTGCAGCTGAGAAAAAATTTCTAAATAAAACCTGCCATCTTGCTGCTCAGTGGAACGAAGAGTCTCTGCTTTTTTTTTTTGCCCTTTTTTTTTTTTAATGGAGAAAGCATCTTGTCCCACATTTTTCTGGAGAAAAGGGACCATCCTGTGATGTGGAAGAGGCTGATAAAAATTTCTTGGTCCTCGTGTCTTGCTGTGGTCTGGGTTTCCTGGCCAAATGGACTGGTTTTATTGTCCTGCCTGTAACTGTTCATTCTCTTCACAGTCTGGGGGGTCTGATGATCAAGGGGCTAATCACAAACTCATGGAAAACAGAGAAATTTGTACCTCTCGGTCTAGTGTATGTTGTGGGTCCTGACTACTTTCCAGCTATAGTTCACAAGCTTTCTGCTCTTGTGTTGCAGGTGACCTCTCTTGGTAAACATTTGGCTGAACTTTCTGAGCATTCGACAGCTGCTTTTCTGGAGTCTTCCTTGCCTTATTTTTAAACACAGAGTGAGGACCCCAGTTTTTAAAAGAGGAGTACCCTCAATCCAAGAACATAAATGATAGCAGCATCACTGACAACACATGGTATTTCCAAAACACCATTTCTGCCATACTTCCTATCTGATGTCCATTGTCTGGCTGATAAAGTTAATGGGGTTTTCCTCATCTTAATAATAAAATGCCTGCTAACACTGACACATTCTTTTATCCTTATTTTAACTACACTTTGGGATACTATTCTTTTTTATTTGAAGCTTATAAACAAAGTGACTGGGGAGTATTCCAAGAAAACACGTCATTTCATCCACCATTTTAGGGGCATGATAATTTTGGTTAAGATATATTATTATTGCTATCATCATTTTCATCATCATCAGTATTATGTCACAATTGCTTTTTCCTTATTGCCCATTAAAATATTCTCCTATTCCGCATTTACCTTAAAAAAGAATCAGTCGCACACTTTACCTCATCTTACCCTATAAGGTAGGCTACTCCTGAAACAGCTTGAAACAGCTACTCCTACCTGTGGAAGGATTGTTTTTCTTGAAAGGAAAGTTCATGCTACAAAGAAATCTGTGAAGTTTGTGTTCTTATGCTCAACTCATCCAACTGAGTGGATATTCTAGCACATTTCAAATAGGAGGGGGAGGATATAATGCAAAAATAATATTCTGATTTGCAGTTAGTAGATGGCTTGCAAGGTCCCTAATAGCTTCTAGTTTAGCCTCTTTGGAAAATTGCAGATATTACCATTCTTTATGGGCTTTCTATTGTGACTAAAAATGAAGAAAAGGGATAAGTTTTCTAATAGAACCTAGTAAATGCAATTTTGAGTACATTGTTACCAAGGGAATTAACTAGAAGAAATAAGTACATTCATCTTTCAAATGTGCTTTCCAACACACATCCAGTACATCTGAGAAGATACAGAAAAGATACACAGAATCTCTCTCTCTATATACATGCATATACATATATAATCCACTACTTTTATATATTTCTGTATCTGACTTACAGACTTGGGTATTTCTACAGAATCAGAATGGTTTGGTTTGGAGGGGATCATCTAGTTTCAATCCCCCTTGCCATGGGCAGCAGCACTTCCCTGCAGGCCAGGTTGCTCAACCCCCATCCAAGCTGTTCTTTGACACTGCCAGGGGTGATGTGTTCACAACTTCATTGGGAAAAATTCTGAAAGACATAGGTAGAAGAGAAGGGAAAGTCCATGTCCTGTGGTGTACAATTAGACACATAAGAACTCGTTCACACGAATGTTCTTCCTTTCTGATTACTCTAATGTCAAAGGTGAAAGCTGTTATCATTCCCAGTCACTTCCCACAAGCCCATTTTCTATAGTTGCTCTTATTTGTTACCACAGAAAGGGCTGTACCAGTAATGTAGGCACCAGGAGGACTGGCCCACACCAAAAATGTGAGAAATGTCCCTCACCTTGATATCCATGACAATCAGGGCTATCAATGACCTGTTGCTCTTAACAACATTGCTGGTTTTGATGCTGTTCTTAGAAATAGCAGGTTTGATAGACTTGACCTTACTTTTGTAAGGTGTTATGAACCTGCCCTGATTAACTAATGCCATGAAAACGAATACACTCTGGGATATATTGGGACATTGATACAGTGATTGAATGCAAATTCTAAGCATGAAAAAGATTTCAGATGCGATTTTTAAATGACATTCATCTACCATGGTGTCCATGAGCTGTCAGCCAGGTTTATACAACACTCTTCTCCTGCAAATCTCTCTGAATCAGTATGCTTATTGAGGCTGAATAATTAGAAACGTCAACCTTTGTCCAGTCTTTGCCAGGTGAACTCAAAATAGCACTTAAACACATTTCCTTAATTATAATATTTCCTAATTAAACACTAAATATTTGTAGATCTTATCAGACTCCAATATAAATATTAATGAGGTGTAACTAGTGAATGCACAGAATTTCAGAAAGCAGTTGCAGTTTTCAAATTACTCAGTGCACTGTCTGGTATGCAGTATTGACATATTCATCTGCTGACACTCCTCCTGGGTTTGTGAACCTATTTCTAACACTGATAAACCTTTAGAGGCTTAGACCATATGAGCTCCCAACTTATGTTATATTCATTTTTCATCTTATTACTTAGCCTCACCTTAAGCCCATTAATGCAATGCAAGGTTAATGTGCTGTCTCAAGATTACTTTTCGTGATCTATTCCAAGTGAAATGCAAAACCCTGAATCCAAAAATTTCCTTGCAGCAATTGAGTTAAAATTAAAAACACTCAAACACATAAAATCATGGATCTCTCTGTATTCATTAACTTTCTGAGTTCCTAAAGCATGTTATATCTGTCACCTCTTTTCCTACTGTTTCAAAGATGACTAAGGAGTATAAAATCTATAACATGGAGAGCACATTATAGGAGAAATTACTAGGGTTTGATAAGAAAGCCCTTCTGCCTGAATTCTCTGATTTTTTGTTGTTGTTTTATTTTCTCCCAAGACTTCTGAAGAGGGGAGACTGCAGTCATAATCTAGTGGACATTGTCACCTCATATGAATTTTTCCACTCACTGAACAAAATAAAAAATGGTTAAAAAAATGCAAACCTGATTTTGTATAATAATGATCCTATTTATATAAGTGTCTTATTCCAGAGTACTATATGATTCACACTGGCACTTCATGGTGTGGTGTTAGCTTACAGTTTTGGTCATAAGGCAATTCTGTTCCTGTGAAATTCCACATTACTACATGCACATATTTAGATGTTGAGCATTATGTGCCACTGAAAACATGTTTTATAGTTTTCTGAGGTGCAGCTGGGTAAGTCCAACCTAGATATACAGGTTCAATAATGTCTACTGTGTACAAATGATCTGCAGGGTGACATTTGGCACCCCATGGAAGACACCCCACTCTTCCGTTCAATTCCACTGTTTCAGATGTGTCCTCTCTTTGCACTAATTTTTGGGATTCCCTCTGCATATTTCTTCCTTAATCTTGCCCCTTCTCCTGGTGGGGAAGCCCCACTGAGCCCCCTTGCCCTCCCAAAGAAATAATTAAATACATTTCTCAAATAGTTTCAGCTTGTTTTTGTCTTTAGCCTGAAGATCTTGAAAATCATAATTTATAATCAAGCTGTACTACCAATCTATTGACTTGGGTTCCTTTGGGATATCAGATCACAGCAAGTTACACGGAGTTTGATCTTTGGGCATTTTGTCAAAAAAAGAAGCCTACAAATGGGAAGAAACAAATGGTGGTTGAGATGAACATTAGAATTAAATATGAAAATGTCCAGAACTGCTTTATTTCACTTTTTTAGTGCTCTTCCATTAAAAGATTTCAATCTGTTTTCAAGAACAGGATGAAGTCAGCTATTCTCAGCTATTCTTTATACCATATGTTGGCCACAATCAATTGTGTTGAGAGAAAAAATTACTTTTCAAGCAACTTAACCTGCCATGTCCACAACCTCCTAGTCTGTAGCAGTTTGACAGTGGTATAGAAACTATTTTTAAGACTTGAACCACCTAAAAATTCTACCTTAACATTCTGTGGCTCTAAAATCCTTACCAAGTTGTAAAATATAAAGATAAAATATAGAAGAATTTTTTTTAAAATAAACTTTCTACTGAATCTTGGCACAAGCACCAAATAGCTCAGAAGGATATAAGAAGGTTGTCCCCCGATTCACAAACCACATGCTTGTCACAAGTAGGTTTGAGCTGCAGCAATCCTTGTACACTTTCCATGCCCAAATCCAAGGTGTGTTTGCTTGGTATAGTTTGTCTTCCAATGAAAAGTTTAGCGTCCAATTATTATATCTTTTCCCTGAGATACACACAGGGAGGCGTGCAGTAGCTCAAGGTATGTGCAGTAACTTCAGATCTGGAGATGGAATATACACAGATTTTTTGGGAGGCAATGATATATCCCCAGGTGAATGTCTCATGGCTCCCAGCAGTAACTGACTGCAAAAGGCTTTTACATGTCCGAGGTGCTTGTGACAAATATGTCGCTGGGAGGGCACTTTTTTACTGTCAAGTGAAAAAGCATTTACCTCTACAAAAATTCCCTGAGTGTTTTCTTGGACACTCATCTGAGGTATATCTGTGCCTGTACAGATTTACTGGGATGTGATCTTATCTACTTGTCTTTTGTATCTTGAATTGTAAGGAGAGATTCACAGGATTGTTTATGCTGAGAGGGATTCTGAAGGCTGTGTATTCCGACCATCTGCTCATAATGGTAAAACTTAGACGAGATTTCTGAAAGCCTTTGTGCAGTCTCTGTGGGTGATGAACCATGTAAACTATCTGGACAACCCCTTCCAATGTCTGGCAACCCTTGTGGTGCAAAATGCTTCTTCCTACCAACGCAGAATTTCCCTTGCCGCAACTTGTGCTCACTGCCTCTCTTCTTGAGGGTTTTTTTTTCCTGTAGCCTCCTATTACAAGGTTGAAGAGAGCTGTAATACCTTCTCACACTCCTTCTCTTAGTAAGGCACAGTGAACTCAGCTGTCTCAGGACAGAAACCTGCACTGAAGCATGCTGGCTGCAGTCAGCAGCTGGGCACACACACACTGTTTCCCCACAGGAGCTGTAAATTCTGCTATCCTTCCTTTAAGCACTCACTTCTTTTAAGCAAGATGTTATTGCAGTCAATGAATGTTTCTCCAGAGGATGAAAAGTGGAAGCAAGTCAGTTGACCTAAAAACAAGCAACAAAAAAGACAAAAAGCAGGTATAAACAAAAAAGAAATATCCCGCTGTCAGTGGGCATAGTCCAATTCCAGCTGAGGTCTCTATCAGGTCAGTGCTTCAGGCACAAGTCTGCCCAAGTGTTTACAGCTTAGATATATATGTCTAAGCATATATGTCTAAGCAGAGGCTGTAATTAGTGTGTAATTGAATCATAGCTTGGATTTGCTGGAGTAGGAGGAAGCCTTCCATTCCAGGTGAATCCATATCCCAGCTGTGAATGGTTTATCAGTGCATTTGCTGCTGCACAGGGAAAGTAATAAATTGCAGCACTGGAAACCCCAGTGATACCTTTAGCTTTCCTGTTCAAACTCACACACACACTTTCAGACTTTCTGCCCTAGCTTCTTCTGAAACACAGCAAGGGCAAGGAATGGAGGCAGCTGAAAACCCAGTAATGACTTCTTAGTACTCAGGCTTGGTTTATATTCATACCTGTGGACACGGATGATGGCTGTTCTGTGCCTCAGCTCTGCCTAGAGTCTGAACCAGTTGGAAAAGGAAAAGAAGGGTTGGGACAGCTGCCCGTTAAACTGGTGCCTGCTCATCTCAGAAAGCCCAGGAAGGGGAAATGTAGTCATCTTCCTTTTCTTCTGCATTGCTAGTACTTGCTGCCTTTAATGTAGAGGAAGTAATGTCCATCACGGTATCGGTACCATTCTCCATGGGCTGATATGTTTGGAAATAGGAGCCGGCAACCTGTGTTCGGCATTCAGTACCAAGGAACAGCTACTTTAACAGTGATAGCAATTAAGAATGTTTTAAAATTAGTAATCAAGCAAGTTAACTCAATGATCAAAGCTTTTGAGTGATGTCCAGAAGGAGAGTCATGAAAATCCTTGACTCTCCTGGACCGCTACTTGTGGTCCATGTCTGGCAGAAGCCCATTGCTCTCAATCTTGTGCCTCTCAGCCCCAGCAGAGCTGGTCCCTTCTGCCTCATGGCCAAGGAACTTGTGGGCTTTGCTCCTCGCCCAGGGACTCAGCAGGCTTGAGAGCCCCAAGAGACAACTATCAAGGAGACCAGCTGTCTGGGAACTAGGACACTCCCACTTGAAATTTCAGCAAGGGTTTCACCAGTTTTTCTCTCCTGAAGATTCATCTACAGTGCCTTAATCTGAAGGCATTGATTTTTTAATTTTGTTTCAGTTTCTAGCTAACCTTTATTCAGGACTGAATTCCTACCAAGTAATAATAGAGTGAGATGTTGTGTTTTGCTGTCATTTTCATGAGTGAATTCCATGTAATCAGCAACAGAGTATCTGAAGACATTAAATATTAATTCATCTTTCAAATCTTCAAATCTGATTTTTCACAAATAATTTTCATCACCTCTTTAATCAAATATGTAACCTTATAGTGCCTTATTTTAAACTAGATACTCTAAAAATTACTGGATTTAAAGATTACGAAATGAGCAGAAAGCCCCAAGACAGTAATCTCCTTACATGGTAGAAGATGAAACTACCTTTGACAGCAACAATCTCTCATTACTGCATTGCTGTGCTGTAGTAATATGCATCTAGATTTTATGCCACTAGAAACAGTAAAGTGGACTGGGTGCATTATCAAGACAAAATTATCTTCAAATTGATACAGTGTGCTATCTGGCTAGAAATGGACCTGTATCCCATTTAAGTGCCGGAACACCAGTATCTCTTTTCCAGACTAACATTTGATGCTGTACAAACATGCAGTCCCCGTCAGTGCAGATGTTGGACTCACCCTTTGGCATTTCTCAGATATATCTTCTTGTGACCAGTACACTCTCTAAATGGCTGGGCAAAATAATCCTGACAGTCGTCTTCTGTATTGTTTTCTTTCCTCTTGCTTTCAAACTATAAAGCAATCTAATGAGAACTTTCCCAAAGTGTTGTAATAGTGATTTTCAGTGAGAACTGTCTAAGAAAAGGCCAAGTTTTTAAGTAGGCACCCAAGAAGGTTTTCAATAGTGCATATGCACGAAATTCTTCAATGTGCCAATGGATGTTAAGCACCCAAGATTCTTAGCATTTGGGAAGCGAGTCTTTGGTTTCATTCAACTTTTATACACTTCAAGTACTTTAAAACATATTAATTTAAACACGTTTTCCTCCAATATCCCAACTCCAATCTTTTGCCTCCAAATGGTACACAGGCAATCTTTGGTACAAGGTATTTAGAAGTTTATTTTTTCCTAAATAAGTTCCAGAAGGGCAGCTGATATAATCCTCTTTTAAGTCACAAGTTTAGCTGATTAATCTATTTTCTTCTGCAATGTTTCATGGCATTGCTGGCTTGAATTGCTACATGTAAAGTCTTGGCCTTGCTGTATTCAAAGATAATTTTTTTCACTTGCAGGCATCAAGATTTCAGTCAGTGCATCTATTTGACACTTCACTCAATCTCATCTGGGCTTCCCAGGTGCTGTCAATGTTTTCAGCTACTGTTCCATGATCATCAGATTGGAAGAGAAATAGGAGTGAGAGGCATGCAAATCTCCATGGTCAATGTTGCTTTGAAGAATCCATACAAACCACTCCTGAGCATTGCCTGTTTGAAATTGAAAAGTTCACATTTGGAGCAGGATCGCTGAGAATGACTTGCCTGTATTTCACGTCTGGCTTTCATTCAAAGAGATGCTTTGCTAGCGTTTGCAATAAATGCATTACTCTTTATATAGCCCTGGTATTTAAAAACATGGCTCACAGAGGAGAACTCTACTGTGATAAATGCTGTGATAATAGCTTGGATCTAGCCCAATGACTTTGTAACATGGGACAAGTGATATTATAGAAATGTAGACAGTCTAGAGAATACTAAGGCAAAATAAATCAATATTGGTCAGCATATCAGAATGTATTCCTAGCACTCTGATAGTCTAAAATACATCAAGCATTTCTGCATAGTTCAAAACATGACAAAGAATTAAGGGGGGCTTTCTAGAAGAATGCCGTGTGGCACTGGTACAGAGAGGGCATCCCGTGGCTGGAATGTTGATATTGTTTTAATGTGTAATAATAATAATAGTAACAAAACCAAGTGAATTATAGACACTCAGACATACAAACCATCTTCTTATTTATCAGTGAGAGATGTCAGAGAAGTGAGGTAGGCCAGAAAAAATGTTATTTATTCTCTGTGTCTGAGAAAAAGCTGTAGGCTGTGATTTCATTCTGGCTCTCACACAAGTCCTGCCTAAACCTGGCAGCCTTGACCTCATGCCTAACCTCACGTCCTGATCCCTCAACCAATGCCTCAGCTCCATTTTGTTGCCCTGCACCTGGGCAGATACCAGGAATTGAGCAAAAAAGTAAAAACATGGAGTGCAATTACATTTGCAAAAGCATTTCTGTGTGCACATGAAAAGCGAGGCTGGGGATCCAAAGGTGAATGCATCATCCTGCAGATGCTGGGAAACAAGAGCAGCATTGGCCTTGTGGGTGGGTGGCAGCAGCCAGGTGAAGACACACTTTGCAACAAGAGCCAATGATGCTGAAATAAATCTGGGAGTAAGAGCCTTATGTGAGATTTGACTTGAAGAAGTTAGCAGGTAACAGAAGTATCTGCTATCAACATAATAACTGAGAAAATTGTGGAGGAAGACTTAGTAGGAAGAAGACAGAGGATGAGTTTAGCCACGTTGATCAAGAGCTAATAATTGAATCTCCAAAAGATAAAGTGTTCTTCAGACATGCAAAGGGAAGTCTAAAGTTGAGGGTTAGGAATCAGACTACCAGTAAGCTACAAAACATGACTTATAGCCAGGAAAAATTCTTGAAAAATTAATTATATCTCTTCACTAGGAATTCAATAATTCCATTATTCCCTGAAAGTAAATTATCTTGCTGGTTTTAATTTTCTGTGTTGACTGTTCTTTCTTCTGAGAATAGAAATACATGTACTTAAACTGTTTTTATTCAATGAAAATGCATTACCTACATCAAGATGAGCTTCTACACTCGCATCCCACTGTTACCAATTTCTATCTCAACAGTTGCTCATCTGATCCTCATCTTTTTATTTTCCTAAATTCTTTGAACAGAGGAACAAACGTGTTTGATCAATAGAATTTTTTCATTAGAAGAAAGTCAGATTATGCCTTGTTTATTAGATTTTGTTTCGAATGAAAAGTGCATGTAAGTATTCTTAACTTCAGTAGGTACATGCTGCTGCTGACTTACTTTCCTCTGAGTCAGTAGAATTTTAAAATCATAGAACAGGCCAGGCTAGAAAGGACCTTGAAGACCGTCTATCCTGCCTTTCATGGGAAGCAAACCTAGATGTTATCATCTATTGCCCTGTCCAATCACATCTTGAAAACCTCCAGTAATGGGATCTCTACCATATCTCTGAGGAGGTTGTTCCAGTCAATGAACAACTGTAAAAAATTTCATTTGTCAAGGTGAAACTTTTTCCTGGGCAACTTGTACCTGTTGCCCTTTCTCTTCTCCATGTGGCTCCTTGTGTATAGAGAGCCTCCATCCTCTTTGTAGCATCTCAAAGTACCAGAATACCATAGGTACACGTTATAGGAATGCAAATAAAATTAAACTCTGCTTCTTATATTAATCTACTTTGCAAAGAAGCAAGTTGTGGCTACTATTTTGCTCTTTCTCTTTAGAAATTTTAATATTTCACCCGGGCATTTTATACTGAACAAATTTTATGAGAAAAAATACCCTTTTGGAAAATCACTGTATGATTCTCAAGAATATTTTCCTTCTCGTTCTCAAGTGGATGAATTGTGGTTTGTTCCTATTAAACAAAAATTTCACCAGGACTCATACAGTTGTCTCAGAAGGAGACACAGGCAAATTTTTTTAAAACTTTCATATGTTTATATTACTTTCATTTTTTTTATAATATCTTACTCTGGATTTTTAATTGTTAGTGCTTGCCAGCAGACAGATATTCACAGATACTTAATTAAAGTCTGAATCTCTTACCTCATCAAGGAAGCGTAAAGTGAATTCAATTGTTTCCTATAAGGTCCAAATGTTGTGACACAGGATGATTCCTGGTCCAGGCATTTATTTAGGATTTGTAGTTTTCTGAGGAGGGGAAGAAAGGGGGAAATATTAATTACTCATAGAAGATACTCAGATACAATTATATTTGGATATTCAGATAAAATGGAATTTCTTTATTAGCATAGGAAGGATATATGAAATTGTCATCCTATCCTGTTCCCTTCAACTCTCAAAGTAACAGCAAACAGATATTTTACAAGCAAGTATTCACAGACATGGAGATGCCAAAATCTATCATATTAGCTAACAAGCAAAGTCAAAGGGTAAGCCTTCAGTAGGCATTTAGCCATTCAAGCATTGTGGTCACTAAAAGGCATTGCTGAAGGTGAATGCCAGCTCTCGTAAATCGTGTTTCCATCCAATAACCCACAGTTCAACAGATCAAGCCCATTTCAGCAGCGTGTTCATGCCCTATGTTTGTGCATGGTGATCACAAAATAAATATGTGATGAGTTACAGGGAGGCTGTCTACTTCCACTGCTCACCTGGGATAATTATTATGGAGCAGTGCTGGATACTGCTGATGCCAACAGGCTAAGATAAAAAAGAAGCCTATTATTCAGAATCAAATACACTCTGCAAATGGCCATATATGTTTTTGCAAGTTATCAGAAAGATCGGAGATCATTTGCAGACTGGTATAGCTCAGGGAATGGCAAACCCGTCATAAGAATATGGGCATTTTTACAGGTAAGTGGGTGTTTAAGACATCCCTATGCATTTAATCATCAAACACTCAGTAAAATAATTTAGAGTACATGTAACCACTTCACCGAGGGTATGTGTGGGTGTACATAAATAAATCATAAAGTTACAGAAAGATTAATTTTGGAAGGAACCTCCTGGGGTGAACAAGTCCATCTGCCTGCTTAAAGAAGGGCCAACTTCAAAGTTGTGTCAGGGAGCTTAGAGCCTTCTCCAAGTGAGGTATGCAAATCTTCAGAGAGGGAGATGACACAACTCCTCTGCATAAGCTGTTTCAGTGTCAAGCTGTTGTAAACATTTTTCTCCTTATACCCAGATGGAGTTTTCTTCTACTGCAACCTGTAACTGTTAACCTCCTGACCATGCACCACCATCTTTTCCCTTCAAGAAGCAGAAGACTGCACTTATTCTCCTCCCTCAGCTTGATGTTATTCAGGCTACATAAACCCTTTTCTCTCAGCCTCTTCTCACATACATCATGTGCTCCACTTCCCAACCAGTCTGTTGTGGGACTCTGTTTAATTTGACAACATACAGGTATTGAATAGAAAAGTGCTGGGGTGAGGGCACCTTGAGTTCCTGCTGCTGCAGAATGAAGTCATGCTTGCTATTTGTGACCAACTGTATGGTTGTGGTAACACTGTTTTCTTTGCCTA
This sequence comes from Serilophus lunatus, assembly GCA_013399895.1. Classification (NCBI taxonomy): domain Eukaryota; kingdom Metazoa; phylum Chordata; class Aves; order Passeriformes; family Eurylaimidae; genus Serilophus; species Serilophus lunatus. The sequence goes on from VXBA01004271.1 coordinate 265,476, forward strand.
TTTACTTGTATAATATATATTTGGGCAGTAAGTGTGTTGAGGTGTGCAGTGATGACCTAACATGTGGTGTTCGTATTCACTCTGCATCCATCAAGGCACCTCTGTGAAAATCACACCCCTTGTCTCCCGTGTCCGAGTAAGAGTGCAGCCTACTGTGAATTACACAGTCTGTCATTTACTCAGCACAACAGGTGGCTAATTTGAGACAGCCTAAAGTTTATCTGATGAGACACAACACCCTATTTCAGCTAAATCTAAATACCGAAGAGATTAATTCAGTTTAATTATATTCTGAAATTCTTATCTCCTCAAGGAAGTGTAAAGTGAATCCAATTATGTTTCTTATATGGGCCAGTTGTCATGACAAAAGATGATTCCTGGTCCAGGCATTTATTTAGGATTTGTAGTTCTCTGAGGATGGGAATAAAGGGGAAAACATTAACTGCTGATACAAGAAAACACAGAGAGCTGTAATATTATATTTCAGGTCTTTGTACAAACCAGAGACGGATATTTTTTCCTCTGCTAATCTGAATTTAAGCATTAAAACAGACTGATGACAATATTTATCCATCTGCCAGACCTTTACTTAAAATAAACTGCTCTCACACAAAGTTAACATAAGAATTAACCTACAGCAAGATCTAGCTCTGACCTTTGGAATATCATGGATATAAAAAAGCTTAAAAATCTTCTAACATGTCACCTTTGGCTGTTTTTCAAGGCTTGCTGTGCTTCTCTGCAGTTCCTGGCATATATGCCCTCCTTATGCATTCTGAAGCTGAACTGGATGATAGCTGCTATTCAGCTGGAGAAGGGGATATCCAGTCCCTGTACATGACACCCTGTTCACAGATGTCACCCATCCTATCCTGTCTTCAGATTGGATAAAGTATGTCCTGAAAGTTGCTGCAGAGCACAGAGGAAGGATCTCAAATTAACCAGATAGAGGGAAATAGACCTGGTACCTAAACCCAAGCATTTAATTCAGACATCTGAGACACATCTGATAGGCCAGCAGATATGGCATGGGACCTACATGGTCCCTTTGATAGCCTGGAACAGCACGAAGAGACCACTCAGGATGTGTTGTCTCAGGTGGCATTGGACACCTTAGCGTGGGCAGCTGAATCTTATTCTGTGAGGCACACAACTCACAGACCACAGCATTTACACAGGTGTCACATGCTGTTGTCCTGTGTAGGTGTCAAGCACAGTGCTGATTTGCTGAAAAGTGGGAAAGCCTTGTAGAGGGATGTGGACAGGCTCAGCCAATGGGCTGAGGTCAATTGTATGACATTCAATAAGGCAAAGTGCTGAGTCCTGCACTTTGCTCACTGCAACCACATACAGTGCTCCAGTGCTCATTGGATTAGAGGCTTTGTCCCCATGGAACTGGCACAGCTAATGCAAAGACAGTCCATCTCCAGGGCCTGCTCGAGAAGCCAGTCTGTGCCTTTCAGTGGAGCTGTGCATCCAGGTATAAAAGTGAGGAACTTGCACCACTCGCTTTTGATGGGGTAGAAATAGAACAGAATCACAAGTCCTGAGAAGAGTGCAATGAAGATGAGCTGGAAAACTACAATTTGGCATCTTTTCCTATAGAAATCAAACTTCCCAAAGCTAATGTAGGGCAGGAAGGCAAAGGAGAGGAAGAAACCACTGATAAATCCTGAAATGTGAGCAAAATTATCAATCCAAGGCAGGAGGCTGAAGGCAAAAAGAAAGAGCACCACAGCCAGCAGGCTCGGGGCAGAGTGGCTGTAAAGTTGCTTGGCAGAGAAGGTGATGGTCAACATTTGGCTGAACATGAGCCAGACGTGTGTCCAGGTGGACAAGAAGACCAATGGCATCTTGGTTTGTATCAGCAGTAGTGTGGCAGCATGACTAAGGCAGTGATTGCTCCCTTGTACTCGGCACTGGTGAAGCTGATGCCTTAAAGGGTATGCTTAATATTTTAGAGAATTCACTTTAGCTAGGTGTCTGGATAACTCGGAATATTAAGGGCCAGAAGAGCCTGTGTTCCAGTGTGTTTGCATTCTTGTGTATAGATAAGTGAGGTATAAAACAAAGCACAGAGTTAAGCTTCCAGGCCTACTAGAGGCTGGACGTAGGCGGGGTTAAGTAATAAGGGACAATTCTGTTAGATGTTGGGGGAACATAGAAGTAAGATAGACTTGAATTAGATAGTATGAGAGATGGGCATTCAAAATGTTATAAAAATAGGAAGATTGTTATGATTTCTCTCTTTAGATCACTGGGCATTGACCATTAAATCTACTTCTCCCTTTCACTCCGTGTTTTTCAATTTTTTATCTGTTGCCCTTAAGGCTAATGCCTTAAGGGACAAACCCACACATCAAATCCTGTGTTCAGTTACAGAACTGAACTGAACTGAATCCTATGTTCAGTCACAGTCCTTCTTAGTTGGAAGAGACCCAAAAGGATCATCTAGTCCAACTCTTAAGTGAATGGCCTGTACAGGAATCAAATCCATGACTTTCTAGGCAACTCACTACAATAAAGACATTGGGATGCTGGAGCTGGTGGAGGGGCTGGACCACAAGTCTTATGAGGAGTGGCTAATGGAGATGGAGGTGTTTAGCCTGGAGAAAAGGAGGCTCGGGGGACCTCATTGCTCTCTACAGCTACTTGAAAGGAGAGTGCAGCAAGGCGAGGTTGGTCTCTTCTTCCAAGTAACAAGTGACAGATTAAGAGAAAATGGCCTCAAGTTAGGCTAGTGGAGATTAGAGTGCAAATTAGAAAAATTTCTTCACCAAAAGGTTGTTAAATATTGGAAGGGACTGTCCAGGGAGGTTATTGAGTCACCGTCCCTGGAGGTGTTCAAAAGACATGTAGACATGGCACTTAAGAACAAGGTAGACTTGGCAGTGCTGGGTTAATGGTTGTATTAATTGGATGCAGTACCCAGAAGTCACTGTCTATTTCTCTGTGCCAGTGGACATTTGTCAGAGATGCCAAAAAAGCTCAGACTTGTTGAAATCCAAAGAGGAGAAAAATAGTCATTGCTGCTGGTGTGGATTTTCTGTGACTCTTGATCCTCACAGATAGCTCCTGATGCTGCCTGAACGTGTCTGCTTCATTGCCAATATTAAATTGACAGTTCTTGACCTTCTTTAATCCTTTAGGTTTAACTTTATTTACAGTTCATTTAAATTTAATGCCTTCAGGCAACCATGAGCAGTCATGCCTTACTCTCTTTAGAGTTTTTGTTATGTGCAAGGACTCTCTGTCTCCTACTGTTATCAACCTTCCAATCCCAAAGGCTCCTCAGAAGGATCACGGGTGCTGACTTGAGTCAGAGTCACTCATTGTAGCCACAGTCTGGAAAAACACATAGTAGCTCCAACCAATTTAGCTTGCACAAATCTGCATTTGTTTTTTTAATGGAGTCTCAAGCTTGACTACTCATCCTTGTCATTGACTACACATGAATAATACATCTCACTTGAACTAGGTGAGACGAATTCCCAGCTGCTTTCAGTCATCATCTACCTGCTTCATGCCTGTGGAATATAAAACATGCCCATCTAGTTTCAACTACTCAAGACTCAAGACTAAGAACGATATAATTATATATGTAGAGACTAGTGACTCATTTGCCCTGATTGCCTATATTAATGGGGGTGAGGGCTGCCACTACTAGATGAAGTATTGTTGACTGAGAGGTAAGTCAATGCCAAAATCATCTTGTATCAATAGCACACGAAATGCTGCTACTAGGCCTTTAATCCTATGGCATGCAAGAGACTACACAAAAAGGCTACAGCCTGAGACTTCTGGCGTGGCTCATCAACAACAGGGTCCAGCTCCTTGGACGTAAACCACTTCCCAGGTGCATCCGATTTTTGGTATTCTGAGTATTGTATGCACCACATTGTATACCAGGTGGTACTGTATGTAAATATACATGCTACATTGGGCTACATTGGGCTGCATTGATATATTCTGTCAGTGTGTGTATATCCACATATTTCCATGGCACAAAGAGGTTGGTGAAAGGAGTACAAAAGTAGTACTTGAAATCAATACACTCTGACAAACAGAAAAGGGTGATGCAGTTAGGGCTCAGGGATACACTGGGAGGTTTGATGGAAATCCAGAAATCACCTACCATTTTGTTTCTCCTGCAGCTTCCAGTTTGTCTTTCTTTGTTACAGATCAACAGGGGTGTTTCAGAACAAGAAGGCCCTCGCCTTTTCAAGTTTTCTGCACCTTTCTGTTACTTTTCTGGATTGCTAACATTAGGTTTGTAGTATATTTGACTGGCTGGTAGGTGGGCTGAAGACAGTAAAAGTAGTTTAAAGTCCTCTGATTGATCACAGAGGACACTCTTTCAGTGCAGCAACTACAAAAGTTATCACAGAACCTCCTCTCAAACTCTTCCATAATCTGGAGTTGGAGTTTCTGGCATGTTGCAGAAAAGGCACAACAGTTCACAGAACCCCAGGAATTGCCAAAATAACACAAAAAGAAAGGCCGTAGTCCTCAAAGAGTAGGTCTCAAATCTGGCTACAAGTATTCTCTTTTTGCCTGAGTTTATGAACTACAGGTTCTGTGCTGGGCATCTCAGAGGAAAATAAAAGTATCATAAACTGATGATTGCAATGATGGGGAAGGAATGAAAGAGGAATGAACGAATTCCTGAGCAAAATGTTTCCTGTCAGGTTGTGGTGAAAGTCGACAGTGCAGGTCTGGAGAGGACTTTCTACTCAAATAACAGCAAAGAAGAGGAAAACACTGATTTTTTCATTAAAAACAGAAAGATGATTTCATTGCTAGGTAGTTTCCAGTTCACAACACTGCTTTGAGCAGCAAGAGCAGCTGAGAGGGAGACCATGTGCCAGGCTGTACTGCCCTGGGAGTACAGGAGACACAGTGCAATGGCAGAGGCAAGGTGAGCTGTGATAGAGGCAGAGGAGGCTGAAAATGGTCCCTTGGATGCAATGGACCAGAGTGGCCTTGCTCCTTCTGAGACAGTGGGAACATCTGTGGGGCTAACCTGATCTGTGACTGGAATAAGCAGGAGCCCATGAAAGGGGAAGCTCCACTGCATAGGTCTAATTTAGTAAATACCCATTTCCTAGCTGTTATTCCTGCCTCACTGTCAGGATCATCTCACCAAAGGGAAATAACTGCTAGGATAGTGGTAGTGTGAAAGGGAGATTTTTCCAAGATGAACATCAGAGACATTTTCTGGATGACTGTGCTGCTAGCAGATCCATAAGTTGAAGTTCTGACTGCCGTAGCGTTACTTCAAAGCAAACATTTCTAGATTATCAGTAAGTGAGGAGGTAGAACCTGTAAGCATACTGACCCAATTCGCCCTTGGGCAGTCACTTTTGTTTTCTGCTCCCCACCTCACCTGTGTCCTACAGACTCTGAGGTACCCACTAAGACAATGGACAGTACAGGAGTGAGGAGGGGAGTCCTTTCTAGCCACCCTTTATGCCAACCTTTCTCCTTCTTCTCAAAAGATACTTCACATGCAAACTCACAGAGATCATTAGAAGCATTTGTGTGAACTTTATGGATGATATAATTATTCACTCACTCCAAGCTTGGGCTTCCTTTTCAGGAGCTCAAGTCAAGCAATCATTATTTTCACAGGCCCTGCCAGTTATCTATCAGCAGAGAGCTCTTTCATCTTCAAGGACCTCATTTTCTTGTAAGATCAAAGGTATTTCAACTTCAAATTAAGAACATTCATTAGTAACACCCTCTATGTAATGTAGGTTCAGGAGAGCTTTTCCAGTGAAAATAAATTGGTTTATATACTGAGTTGCCATACAAGCAGCTTCAACCAGTGTAAACAGACTTCTAAAAACTCTACATCTATACATCTTGTCTATCTGGGCCTAGATTTACAAATAGAACAATGTTGTTGTTTGGTGTTATGCTTGTAGGCCATTTTCTTGGTATTGTTGGTGGTATTACATGTTTAGTGCTACAAAGTTCTGCCTCTATGAAAGAATGAATTTCTACATGAAGTTAAGTGATTTCTGTAATAACAGCTAATGAGATCTGACAAAACAAAATGCACGATGACCAGAAGAAGAATTAGAAAAATAAACTAAAATATAAAAGTCAAAAATATAAATCATAATAAAAAATAAAAATATAAACTTCATTGTGATTTCATACTCAGCTAGACTTTCAGAGGACCAAATTTGTGTGACACTGTTCCAGTGGCTAAACTGCTGTAGTGGGCACAGGTGGCACAAAATTAGTCTACCTCTTGGTATGCTGTACTGCACTGTGCAAGATGGATGGATCCAAAGAAAACAAATCACTTAAATAAAATTAAATTGAATGTATGCAAATGCAAGCTGAAGAAGTATTTATAGACCAATGGGAAAAAAAAGAAGCAAGAATTCTTTTAGATGCTTCTTGGAAATTGCAGATGTTCTTTTAATTTCCCCAGTTCTTCTTGCATAGTAGCAATGTGAGTACCTAGCTCTGAAAGTCATAAGAACAGAATAACAGAAGGTCCTCTATTAATGTCATTTATTATTAATTAAGGACACACACATCTTTGGACTCACTGCAGCACCTCAGTGTTCTTCTTGTAGTGAGGGGCTCAGAACTGAACACAGGATTCAAGGCTTGGCTTCACCATTGCCAAGTACAGGGGAAGAATCACTTCCTCAGTCCTGCTGGCTGTACTATTTCTGACACGGGCCAGGATGCTATTGGCCTTCTTGGCCACCTGGGCACATTGATGGCTCACGTTCAGCCGGCTGTTGATCACAACCCCCAAATCCTTTCCTGCTGGGCCATTTTCCAGCTGCTCTGACCTCAGCCTGTAGTGTTTCATGGAGTTATTGTGGTCAAAGTCTAGGACACAGCACTTGGTCTTGGGGAACCTCACCTTGTTGGTCTTGACCCATCTATCCAGCCTGTCCAGGTCCCTCTGCAGTGCCTTCCTACTTTCTAGCAGATTAACACTATGACCCAATTTAGTGTCGCCCATGAATTTGCTAATGGTAGATTCAATCCCTCTCACCCAGATCAAACAGAAACCTTTCTACTAGAAGGCATGCCAGGAGCTCAGTACTAGACTCAGTTAAGCAGTTTTCAAAATCATCTCTCAGTGATAGGAATCCAGAGCAGCTGGATGCCCTATTTAATTGAAGTTTTCCAGGGAAGAAGCACATTTCTATAGGTGCAAATTTCTCCTTAAGAAGTCAAGGAACCAGACATTGTTTAGATCTCTTCATTTTTTATAAAAATGCTTTGAGCTAGTTAGCCTAATTTGTGACATTTCCACAGCTGCTTTATTAGGAGACTGTGAATCCATATCAGTATTCATCTTGGAGTAAAGTTGCCTTTATCCCTGTCCCTCACTGGCCTCAGGAGAAATGCCGCTGAAGTCAATTGAATTGCAACTGAGTAAAACCAGCATAAGCAAAGCCGAGTGCAGAATGCAAAACACCATGACTCACTAGCTGAGGGAGCAGTTGGATGTGCCAGGTGTAAAAACTAGTAAGGGATGAAGAGCAATGTGGACATCGCCAAACTGGTTTGGGTGGCAGGGCAACTTACCCTGGAGCAGAGCAAATTGGCCAGAAGGGAGCCCTCTGCTACACCAGCTGGGTGGCTTCTCATACTCAGGGATGTTGCTGGGAGCAGGCTGGGGGATCCTTGCCTGACTTACTGCCATGGATATACCACAACGTGAAATTGTAAGGGGAAATGAAGTAAGCTTCTCTCAAAGCTAGTATTCAGGACTTGGCTATTTTTTTCAGTTTTATCAATGTGTCCAGAAAGAATTATAAGAAAAAGCTTATTCAGTCTTTAGGGCATCTTTTTTAAGGCATCTGCCAGAGTTTCTTCTGACCTAGAAAGTGAAAAAGAGCAAAATAAAACTAACAATCGCCACTGCACAAGACCATCTTGGAGTTGAAAATACCTCTTGTCTTAGGCATTCAGCTGAGAATATTAATGTATGAAGTAAGATAAATAGGGAGACAACACAGCTTCTCACTTCTTTCACTATATGAAACTCTGACACTTTGAACTATGTTTTTAATTACCTGCTTTTCAAATATTTATGTTTACCTTTAATGCCAGATTTGGATTTTGGAACAGGTCATTTTCAAATGAGCCTCAAATTACCTCATAAAATAAATAGTGATGTAATATAAATTCAGGACCTCCCTGAAAGATTTTTATAATTTCAGAGAAATAAAACACGTTTTCTTGAAAAATGTAAAATGTATTTACTTTTGGAAGGCAGAAATCCTCTCTGCTTATTAAGGGACTTGTAGGAACTCTTTGACAGTACACATGCTCCAGCGATGGATTATGCCATGGCACCTGAGCATTGTCAGTTCCATGGCAGTCTGATATCAAAATATGGCACCAGGAAGGATATACTATTTACGACTGAAAATATGCAAAGAAAAAGACCTTCATGATGTACTAATCTTTTTGGATATGTGTTTAAAGTTGCTATTTTAGGAACTCTCTAAGATGCCAGTTTCCCTGAAGATATAATAATTGAATAGTAGAGCCAAGTCAGGGAAGAAAACATTATTCATCTTAACTGGCATGGCACAGCAAATTAAAGAGTTTAAAAATAAAAGGGACCATTGCATTCCCTTATATTAAAAAAATTTATTTACATACTATAATTTCATGATCAGTACCATATATTTAACAGAAAACACTCTTTGTGGTTGCCTACACTGAATGGCTGCTTTTCACAGGTGAGGCGCATGCCTCTAATTTGTCTGAAAATGCTGGGATAAAATGGCTTCAGCAGCACCATCTTATCCTGCTACCAGCTTCTTGCCTAGGACAGCAAACCTCCCCTCTGTATTGTTCTCTTGCTTTACTGCAGATTTTTAGTTTCAAAGTATTTAATCTCTAGACAGACTTCAGCAGCTCAGTTTTCTGCTGGGTTAATTTGCATTACAGCTACAATCCATCAGCCTTTATATAATAAAGAGATCTGTGGGACAGTGCAACTAACTTTGTTGAGCTAAATGTTTTCATAGCAGGCTTCCCTCCATAGCAAAATCATCAAGAAGACTGATCAGCTGTTCAGAGAGTTGTTTTAATGGCTAAGACTCATGATGAGTAGCTGAGAAATTCTGAAATAACCTGTACTGGACTGCATGCTGATCTCATGCTGCTGAGGAATAACGTGAGAAATTGCACAAGAACTAAACTCAGATATATTTTCTCAAAAAGACACAAATACAACTGTGTTAGATTCAAGTCTGGCCCTCTTCCTTCAAGTGGGAGGTGACTCTGAAGACGTGCCTTCTCTGAAGCTGAGAAAACGGGAAGTGTCTTTTAGGAAGGACTAACACAGAAGACATTAGGACTGTGTAGGCATGTGCCAGCAGCAGCCTGGCCACAGGCTGGCACACAGATGTTTTATCAGAGGGAGGAGAGGAGAGATGAGAATAATTTCATCACTCATCCCATGTGGCATGAAATCATGGCTGGTCACTGGCATGTCAAGAGAATATGAGAGAGTTGTGAATTCAGAGTCCAGTTTAACCAACACTTATTTCAGACAAATTTCAAATCTGCATCCAAGTATTATTGGATAAAGTGTGTGACACAGTGCATCTAGACAGATGGCTGAAGTATACGCAGAGTAATGGACTCTACCATGGACTACATGTGGAGGCTTAAGGAAACTAGCATTGTGATCCTGAAAGCTTTAGCAGTAGACAGGTAGTGTGCCATGATCTCTGGGCTGCAACAGGCATTAGAGGTAAACTGATGGAAGAGGGAGCTCTCCTTCTGAGTCAAGAAAAAATTAAGTACTTTTTCCCTTATGGAGTCTAAACTGGAGAACGGTACTGTAGCCACAAGAAGCTGAGCTGAGCGCAAAATGTCTCAGGGAGTAGGGCAGAAACCTCTTGAAGTACCAGCTTTGAAAGTTTGGGAACTGCATGGATGAAGCCGTGTGCAGGGAAGCAGAGGAGTCACCAAGAGAGGATGGGCAAAGAACTGGGAGATGGCCTAAAGTGGATGGCACAGCAGGGCTTTTCTAGGCACTGACTGCAGAGGCTGACTCAGACCTGAGGGGCAAGGAAACTGTCCCTCATTTTTATCATTCTCAGGGGAAAGGATGAATTTTTGCTGACTAATCTATTTCTTCAAGAAATCTCTCACTGCTGCCAACTTCCGAAGAGAATCAGATGGGACACACATGCTCAATAAAAACCGAAAGTAAATAAGATACAGCATCATAAAACTTGGCAAAGCTTGTACGTTTTAGCAACACTTCGCTTTTGTGTTTTCTAGAAGTCTTTGAAGCCAAAGCTTCTGAAACTACTTAGGCACTGGCTGCTGTGATAACAGGCATACTTAGACTGTTATGCAGCTGGACAAAGAATCAATGTGTCAGATTTTAGTTTGTATGAATTGATATCTTTCTATGAAAAATAATGGAGCTGAACAGCTTTCCTCTTGAAGATGTTGCCCATTAGTTTCAGCTTTTAAACAGAAAGAACAGTACTCTGATATGAAAAAAATCAGACATGGGCTTTTTACTTATTGCTTTCTAGTATTTTATAATAATATGGTAAGAAATAACTGAAAATATTTCAGTTATATGGAATAACTCTAGTATTAAAGATTTTTACAGTACTGGGAAATGCTGTACTTTCTCTAGTAATCAAAATAGTGTCTTAAGTCTTAAAGGAGAAAAAAATCCAATGAAAAGTGTTATGCAAGCCCAACCATGCACTGAAGTACCTCTGTTTGCCATAATAGACATACTTTTAAACTTATCAAGTGCAGAGATTCCTTTTAACAGTGCTAATGTTAAATTAATTTCACATTAAATTATTTTTAATATTTATTTATTTATATATATATGAATTCATATATTTAACATAAAATTATTCAGCTAACACCAACAATGGTAATGCTTTAACAGCTAATCAGGGAAACCATAGGGACTCTCTCTTTCTCAGTGAGTTTCTTATTCAGGAGTTATATTTCTAGAACAAAGGGGTTTTTTCCAAAATTGGTTGGCATCTTCCTGAGGATAGTGACCCTTTGCTGAGAGAACTTGCTTTGATGCTGCACCAAAAATAAATATGGTCCAGAAAGAAGAACACTGGAGTGTGCAGCTCAGCAGTACCATACCTTGTCCATACCTTACTGACTGTATACAAACTCTTCTTTTTAAAAATTTGCCATATTCCTCACATAGGTGTTTCCCCTGTATCAGGAATCAAGACATTCTGAAAAAGTGCTCCAATAACGCAAAGAAGGTTATGCAAACATTGAGCACTACTTATGGGCTTATGAAAAATATTGTGAAATTCTGCAAAAAATGCATATATTTTATATTTCATGCATTTGTGTGTGGAAAATTTAGCTGACAAAGTAAGCTAAAATTCTAGACACAAAACAGTTTTGTTCCCTAAGATATAAAAACATAATGGGTATGGGAGCATATATGTCATTGATCTTTCTACTCAGCTAGTTCATCATTATTTTCCTATATAAACTTTAGGATAATGTATTAAAGAGTTGATTTCTGCCTACCAACTTTCTACTGAATTTCAAAGTAATCTGACACAATGCCTTAGTACATGCCATCATACCTATATTTCACAGGAGTTAACCTGGCAGGGTGGCATAAATTAGAACTAAGACCTCTTTGAAATGCCAGTGAACTGTTCTTTTTATCCAGATCAGTGGAAGAGTCTAATTAATTTGGCAGAATTCTTGTGTCCTCGATTACAACATCTGCTCTGCTGTGGAATGATCCAGCACAACCATCTGTCTTTCACCATGCAGAGCAAGTGGCTGAGGGAAGATTTAATATTTTTCGACAGCAAAGGGTAGAAATGAACACAATATCAAATTTAAAGCCGTGTTCTTCAGACCGTCAAGGTTAACTACTGGAGTTATGCATAGACCAGCATATTGGATTGAGAAGAAGTGGTTTGTGCCAGAACATCATTAGGGAAGGACGAGCAGCAAACACACACTATAGGAGCTCACAGGGTTCATTACAATTTTTTTTCTTAACTAGCTAATCAGCATCATTCCCAATATTATGCCCAATACATTTCTTTTTGAACCTCTCTCAGGCAGAGTATAATACTATCCTAAATACAGTTTTCACTTTGAAATTTGCCAACAGCTCAATATCCATGAAAACGGGGGGGGGGGGGAAATTCCTTCTCCCCATCATAACAGCTATGCCAGCAAAAACCACAGTGTATATCTAATTATCCTGGCAGAAGAGTACTTCTGCCGGTTTAAATAACCTTGTTCTGAGAGACAGTTTTACCTTTACCAATTAAAGGGGATTCTCCTGTGGCTGCCAGGGTTGCATTGCCCAGCAGAGCCGCATGCCCAGTGGAGAGGACATGCCTGAGAGATGAACCTGTGCCATTCATAGCTGTGTCCTTCTCCAGCAGACTTTGTTTTGACTCCCTTATCTCTAGGAGTGAGTGGTCAGGCACTGTGGTGTCAGTGTATGCAATTTAATAGCCCATGTCATAATGAACACATGTGCTTAGTTCTTCTTTTGGAGGCCCAAATCCTGGTTTTCAGGAGTTATGAAGATACAACGTTTCTAGTGGGAGAAGGTTCTTTTCAATTTGTCTGGGAATATTTTTATTGTAAAATTACTGGTCCAAAATACCTCTCTGACTGAAGTGAAAAATTCTACAATTCATAGGGCTAATGTGGGATGGATCCATTCATTTCACTGATAAAAAATGTTAACTGTTAAAAGGGCAGAAGCATCATGGAGAGGGGTTCTGCAATCATCTCATGTCTTGCAGCTCCATTCTGGCACTGGATACATAAAATTCATTAACCATATGGAAATTACATCTCATTTTGCCTGTCCACTAAGTGGCTTTAGCAATAGTGCTTACCATTAATAACAGTGTCTTCTTACCACGTGAGACTGGAGACAGCTGACTGTGAAGATGCTGTGCTATGATGCCACAAGAGGTAAATTTGGGTTTAAGGGTAAGTAATCCAGTGTTGTTCACTGGTGTATCTATACCTACCATGAAGTACCGATATGTAAGGACAGCCTGTGGTCTGTTTTGTCCATAGATTCAGTATTGCAACAAGTTCTACAGGAATGTAGATCCTGTATCCTCCTCTGATCTTTCTCCTGCCACATTCAATTTGCAGCAGTGCAAAGTTTTATTTATGCAGTTCATTGGACTTTTTCCATGCATCTCATTTTCTTTCCTCTTCTCATTTCACAGTTGTGCCTCTCTGTATTTTACTCTCTTATGTTGTGAGATTTCTTTGGTTTTGCTGAGGTTATTGGAGTATTTATTTATTCGTTTGGCTTCTCAAGAGTACTAGTGGCTTTCCTCAGTGGCTGCAGGGGAAGCAATATGAGAAGATGAAGGCAGCAGCCTGCCACGGTGTGTTCAGCAAAAGATATTGGGTTTGTTTACTATTCAGGTACCCACTTTCTTACATGTTGGCTCCAAAACAGCAGTTCTATCTGCCAATTGCTGCTACCCAGACTGAAGGGGGAGACATTACTGGCATGTAGTATACCTTCCTAATCACATTATAGACATCCAAAGCCCATTGAATTCAGCTCTTACTAACTTCACTTGTCTTCAGGGAACACAGTGGTGTTTTCACACCCAAGAAGAGACAGTGCACATACAATCCCTACATACTCAGCCTCACTTTTCTCCTCTTCACAAAATGAGGGAGCCCCTGCAGACCTTGCTGCTTGTTAAAGCTCTGAGTTAACATTCTGTGGTAATTTGTTTGGCCTGAAAGGTAGCTGCAGTAAATGTGTTAGTGGGAACATGCTCCTTTTATTCCCTCCCTCCCTAATGCCTCTGTAAAGCTGTGGCTTGCACAGACTTTAATTAGAAAAGAGAAATTTTGCATGGTCTCCAGCTGGGCTTTCTTGGATTTAATTGTCATTTTAGCTTTTATTTTTATTGAATTTGTAGCAAAACAAATTGGTGTAATCCTTCAAGCCAAAATAGATATAATCCTCCAAGCCATCAGGGAATGTACTAATGGAAAGAGAGTTATGATAAAAATAGCCCACTTCACCCTGGCAAATATCTCCATCGTTCAACAGAAGCTACCTGCTGTCATGAAGCCAAAATCCCTTATTTCCTCAGCACTATTTGGATTTCTTGAGTTTCAGAGTTTTCTAAAGCTGACTGAATGACACATTTTATCTTTTTTAATTTATTTTTAAAAAAGGTAATAACACTGTTCTCAGTTCAGACTTCAGGGTCATTGCTGACAGCCACAGATTTCAGCAAGAACAGGGCTTAGCTGTTTTTCTTCATTCTCAGATAATAAAAGCCCCCCCTTCTCCCAGATGATCATTGGTCTTGAGCATCGAGCTACTTCTGCACAAGGGTCTGATGCCTGCATCAGTGGCCCATCTGGCAAGAATGAATGGGCTTCATTATAGTACATCATTTGACAGGTGACATGCCAAAACCATGAGACAGGGGCTACTTATTGACCAATGTCAATGCTTTACACTGCCAGTTCAAATACACATCCTTCTCAAGACAGAGTTGATGCACGTTGACACCTGGCATATGGCAACAAAGCTTCTGCAGTTTCAAGGAAGGAAAGGTGAAAACATATATGTCAACTATGGTGAAAGTAAATTAGAAATATTGGGACAAGATATTATAGCACTGACAAAATGTGAATGAACTTGTTTTTCTAGTCTGAATGAGAGATATAAACACAGTAGCTAAGATCTTGCTTGACAAAATTTCCCTCTGCAGTGAAGCTTAGGAAAAATTTAGATATCTAAGACTCATGCAGATTTCTAAACTGCCCCAAATACACTCCTTTAACCATTGTTTTTCACAGTTGTACACAAACACTCACACACACACAGAGCCATACATCTATCCACCTTACAGTCCTAGGCGCCTGATGGCCCAAGTTCATGTGATGTGTCCACTGTCCCAACAGCCCAAAGCCTGAAAACTGATCTTTTGGATGCAGGATCTGAGCCTACTTTGATTAAGGATGATATTAGCAACAGTATCACATGGCTGAACAAATCCTACAGTCATTAGGGCGTTATGTGAGAGATCACTGCTAACACAGATACATTCCCAGGTAGTCACTTACTCCCCTTTCACCTGTTCTGGATCCTGAGAACAGATGTGCACAGGGGGTGACCTGGGCATATGTGCATACTTACATTAGATATAAAGGGCTTCAGTGTCACTAGAGAGATACCAGCTCTCTCAATCAATAGTAGGTGTCTGGATCATGTACAATATGGCTATATCCTAAATTCTAGGTATTGTTCTATTTGCTGCCACTACCAAGTCAGGAATTGATGAGACCTGAACTTGCAATTAGAACAGACAATGTCCCTTAGAGCTAGTAAGAACCAAAAGCCTGTGCTATTACTGCTAGCACTGTATGGGACTTGGAATTCACAAATGGAGGAGTACAGCTCATTGTTAGAGTCGACAGACATAACGTTGAAATAGTGAATAGCTTCCTGCCTGTGATCAGTCCAGGGGGTCTGCACTGCTGTTACACCCAAAGTGAAGGTTAGAGATAGGATGAGGATGATGGCCGGAAAGAAGTTGAAAAGCAACATTGATGCTGGACCCTGTATGACGTGCAGCCCTACTACAAGAGCTGGTACCAGCAGCATAAATCATGTGAACATCCTCAAGAAGGGGTTGAAAATAAGGCAGTGACAGGGGCCAGAGTTTAGGCTACCATGAAGTGATGACATAAATCTGTTGTCCAATCACTAAAAACTTAGTATGTTTGGAAGGGATTATTTCCTGGTACTAATTACTTATGTTTAGATATCTGGTCATACTCAATGCTCAAGTCAGACAATGTTTGAACTAGAGCTTAGATTAGTTTAGCATTAGGGGCAACAGGGTCAGAAAACCTTTTGATAGATTTTAAAAGGCCTGCAGAGCTAAGGCCATGTCAGACAATGACAAATACAAGTGATTTTTGGTTGATGCCAAGGTGTGCTGTGGCTGAAGCTGGAGCTGGAGCTACATCAGCATCCTCAATGAGCTTCTGGGCAGTAAAATTCTGAAGAAGGCTTGTTGGGATGTCATACAAATGTGACAAAGTAACTTAGGTTTTAGGAGATGGCTGTCACCAGTCTCTAATACTAAAGGTAGATTTTGGTAAGCGGGGTTCTGGGCTAACAGAAAATTAAAAGCCGGGTTTGCAGCTGGGTCAGCACGGAAATTGAAAGGTTAGTAAAGCTAGTATGAGGTGTGGTGTGAGTGAATTAATTGGTGTTCACACGAGTCTCTGGAGTGTTAAAGACAGGTCAGAGAAGACATTTAAGAACATATGTAGCAATAAAATGGTTTAGCCACCAGATTTATCATTGGGTTTTACAGTGACAGATGAAAAGAGGTTTGTGTTAGGTTAGTTTAATGAAAGGTCAGGCTCATATCTACACATCTAAAGTTGGGAGTAGAAGAAGATTTTTAATGGCAAGGACAAAAAATGCAGGGTTATTTCTGGACTCTACGTTGTCCATTAGAAGATCTTGTTGTAATAAAATTTTATTATATAATGTTACTTTCATTTTTTGCAAGGCTTGCTAGACTCTGATGTTAGAGAAAAGGCTAGATTAACTTTAAAAACATAGGTTTAGGACAAGAGAACTTAGATTTTTTTAGCTTGCTTCTGAGAGAAGTCATCCAGTGTAGTGAGCTTCTTTCAGGGTGAATGACTTCACAGTAAGTTATTGCAGGGTGTTGTTAGGTTTTGAGAGAGTAAAAGGTACCTGGCATGGCAGGTATTGGCAGACAAAAATGTCATGATCTTAGAACAGAAGATAGTCTCTGGAGTGTAAAGGATAGGTTTTGTTTGGGATGAAGACTTGCCAGAAAGGTTGCTGTCAGCTGGGGAATCATAAAATGCAAAGTTGGATGCTAAATGACACTGAAATGGATAAACATCCAGATGCTGCTAGAGGACCAATTGCAGTGGGATCTACTGGTGTGGGAGTACTCCTGCAGATATTGGATTCACTAGCCGGTGCTTTTAAAGTCTTAATAATTGGAAAAAAAAAGGTTAAGATTCAGTTTTATTGTTGTTAGGGGTCCCTAGCGCATTCATTGTGTATATAATGATTACAATTGAGGCTAAAAAGCAAGATAGTGAGTGTGTGCTGAGTTCCTCACACTACACACAGATTATAATTCCAAACAAAACCTACTTTAAGTCTAACCATGGGACCCTGTAAACTAACCTACATGTTCTCTTCCACTCCCTATCGTAACTCTGACCAGAGTCAAAAGACTCCACATAGGGTGTCCAGAGGCCTATTGTAATCCTTATGGTGGTGTGACTTTTGGAAAGATCTCAAATCAACAAGTGTAGAAGAGTGATTTGATTTTTTTCCCCTCCCGGTTGAATTCTGGAAGTTTGGATGATCAATGATGTCAGCTTTTCTTTTTTTTTTTTTTGATAGTGTTTCAAAGATACTGAGCCTAGAGACTTCAACATTTTATGACTGTGTTTCTCATTTCAGTCCATAGAGATTATGGCACTGATTTTGTGAGAACATTTGAAACTATTACTGCTGTTACCAGGCATGGGAAATATATCTTCACTTTTGTAGGATTTAGATCAGTATTCAGGATAAAAGGACTTGAAGAACAATTTCCTTAGTGACTCCTCCAATTTTAGAAAAATAACAAATAGAATAGTGTTAGGCTTGAGTTTATTAGGTAAAAACAAAAAATAATGTTGCAAGATTAGAAAATGCGGAAACAGCATTCATTAACGTGGTACTTAGCCAGATTAGGGGCTATACCTGAAGACTGTGGTTAAAGGCATTCTTTGAGAAAGTATACACAGAAAAGCAATTCTGATTGTTCAATGTTGTTCAGCTCATTGGAGCAGGAGGTTAGTTTCTTGTGGCCCATAAGAGAAACATTATTTTAGCATGAAACAGATTTCAGATTCACACTGGGTTTTATTAAACAGGACATGTTAATATTTTTTGTGTCAAGGATGAACAATTTTTCGGTAACCTGGCATTTAGCATAATTCATGGTTTTGCAGTTAGGTTTTGATTTAGAATTTAAATTGAGATATGGCACTAACCCCAGATGGCATCATGTCATACACACTGTCCTGGTGATCTTGGAGGACATTGATGTCCTGGAACACTCAACCTAACCTTATCTCATGTCCAGTGGAACAGCAGGCCCTAGGCTGATACAGCAATACAACTTATTCTTCAGTTTTCTCTTGCTCTTATGGCTTATTCCCTCCCCTCCTGTAAAGTCAAAAAATAAGATGAGCACTTATAACCTCAATTTTCCTAAGCTTAGTTCTAATCTGAAGATGACTCAGTCACAAGACCCTTACAGATCCAGAACAGATCAGAACTGCCCATCAGCCATTCTTCCCTTTCAGCACCAAACTTCATTCTGGGTTTACAGGAATTCCTAAACCAAATAGTTGTATGGCATTGTTACTATCAATACTCAACTGAACCCTAAACCTAAACTTGATCCTAACCCATGTCACATACACAACAGATCCATGTGTTCTGCACTGGGCACATTAGGATTTCGTATCAATGCTAGATTTTGATATGCACTCATTATTTCCCCTTATTCTCTTTCTCCATCTGTAGTAGTATGGGATAGACAGTCACAAAAAGATTGAGGCCAAACTCTAAATACAGATGTACAGGAATCCAGTAAGTCCAGATCTGTAACCAAATAAAAATATCAGAAATAGCTACAGAGCCTTATTTCCCTTTTTTTAGAAATAAAAAGTCAGAAATCCTAGTCCCTGTTTAAGCTCCAATGATTTTTCAGTGTCTAGTTCTCTTGAAAAATATACTTTCTTTCTGCCTTATAAAAAAAAAATGTTTGGATGTTGGGCAGCCACAGAGTCCAGCATGTGGGAAGCCACTCGGGGGCCACATGGATGCACATGTGACACAGTGTAAAAGTCCCAGCCTCCCATGTTACCTCCAAGGAATATAGTGAAGGACAGGATGATAAGAAAGGCAAAGCAGGAGGAGAAACAGAAACCTTCTGGGCCCCATTGATTCCATGGGAACTGAATGTTTGAGCTCAGTTCAGTGTTGTGCTCATATCCAAAAAAGTGATGAGAAGCTAATGGGCCTTTATTTCTACAGTGCAATGGCTTGAACAAGGCTGGTCACACTATTTTAAAAACATAATTCTTTCTCTTAGGATGGAAAGGGGAGAGAAGTTTGAAAGAGAAGCTACCTAAACCTTCCCGCACACCTTGCTCAGATATATTATTCCAGGCGGTGTTACACGGCTGGAATTGACATTATGGTCCTTCCTGTACGTGAGTTAAATTATATTTTTGGGAGTGTAGAGGATTGTGAAGACAAAAGAACTCACACTAAATCATGGTAAAGATGAGAGAATTTTGGATGAGTGTTGGTGCAAAACCTAGGTTAGATTCCCTAAAACAGGCAGCTTTTACAAAGAGAATACATTAAAACTTTCTGCCCATAGTACATGAGTCTTGAACCCAAATGTCTGTTGGCTTCTTTTTGTTACACCCTCCTGAAAATCCTTACTTCCTTATTCTGCACGTATAGCCAGTCCCAAAACTTCCTTTTCTGTGCTCCTTCCCTGACATATAATTTGCATTGTAATGATCTGTCTATAACTAATCCCTTAAGGCCAAAGAAGGAATCGATTTGGGGATCCTGTTGTAGGCATCTCGTTAGTTAACGTCTAAGAAAGCTCTTTGACTTTCAGCTGAAGGGGAATCAGTTAAAGAATGTAAATGAAGGATGTGCTGCTGCTATTGCATACCCTGGGCGCTTGTTTCACAGGTGAATAAGAGGTTGAATCGTTGTTCATGTGGCCTGATTACAGTTGGGAAATAGGCCTAAGGCCTGTATACTTTAGTAAAAGATTTCAATTTTCATCTTTCTTACCTAGTTTATGGGACAAATGACTGCTGCATAGCTAATGTGGAGAATATTCAAGAAGAAGGTACTTAAGTACTCTCACTGATACGCAATTTTTGAAAGCCCAGAGGGAATCCCTGTGGATTGGAGACCAGCTGCATGGCTGGCTGGAGTGCATGGCAGCCTTGGGGCATTGAAAGAATATGTATGATATCAAATGGGGCTGCTTTTTGTCTCCTATGTGTTTGAAATGGAAACTATGACTGTAATATATGACAGAGGCATTTTTTTAATACAGAAGGTAAGTTGAAGGATTCCAGGTGAGTAACTTCTTTCCCTAAGGATGCTTTGCAAACTTTTAAACTTTGAAACAAAGGCTATATTTTGTTTTGCATATTTCAAATGGGAAACAGTAGTGCTTGTGACGAGTCGGAGGAAATCTCTCTGGGGGACAAGACATCCTTCTCCCCCGTTGTCATATCGGCTGTATGTCCTCTCCGTAGCAGACTGTGTGCTGATACACGTGATGGTGAGGGGTGCTGTACTGGCTATTGCTACAGTGATAAGCCATACATGCACACAGTTCATGTGTACTCTGTTCTGTGTCTGTCCTCCTCAGGGATGCTAGGAGGCACAAGCTGTACACCTCGCACACATCAGCACCTTATTGCTACCTAAGAAAAAAGCACTTTATAGGGAAACCATAGTGCCTTTTTCTACTCCTGGTTTTAAACTGTTGTACACCACCTCATCTCCTGCATGGTGGGAAGCCAAATAATTCATTATACAATTAATGTAAGCCTGAGACTCATGGGAGAAACTGTGTAATTAATTGTGACTAATGTAACTGTTACACTACAGAGGATAAATTAGAAATGTTTTGCAACTTATTGTAAAGAATTATCAAAAGGCAGCTTATTACCATACTAACTACTGTCATTTAGTCATCAAGTCACAAACTGTCTGCAGCCTGGTTTAGACATTTTACGCTGGAATGCACCAATCCCACTATGCAGATGCTAAGTACTGTTTTGAAATTATTTAAGTGAAATTCTTCAAAAGGTCTGAGGTGACATTATTGTTGAGGATGCAGTACAACACAGTTTTTTCAAGATGACAAATTAATTTAATAGCATATTCTATGATTAGGATAACTGACCAGATTTATTAACCATAGGACATATTCAGAAATCAGAATGCTCTCTGCGCACGAGGAGGCATTACTCACACCCCAGCTTTTCTGGATTTAGTGTTATGTGGATACTTAGGTAAACACATGTGATCACATCTCCATAACCTTTCAGTCAGACAAACTACTTTAGCTAACTTTGAAATTAATTTTATTGGTATGTATACTAATATTGGCATGGTAAGATGACAGTAACTGATGAGAAATGCTACATCTCTGTAATAAGTGATAAGTAAATGTGAGGTCAACTCACCAACTCTGAAAAAAAGCTAAAGGGAAAAATAAAGAGGAATGAAATGAGCCAGCAGTGTGCCCAGGTTGCCAAGAAGGCCAATGGCATCCTGGCCTGCATCAGGAATGGTGTGGCAAGCAGGACTAGGGAAGTTATCCTTCCTCTGTACTCGACACTGGTCAGGCCGCACCTTGAGTGCTGTGTCCGGTTCTGGGCCCCTCAGTACAAGAAAGATGTTGAGTTATTGGAACGTATTCAGAGAAGGGCAACGAGGATGGTGAAGGGGCTGGAGCACAAGCCTTATGAGGAGCGGTTGAGGGAGCTGGGGTTGTTCAGCCTGGAGAAGAGGAGGCTCAGGGGTGACCTTATTGCTGTCTATAACTACCTGAAAGGAGGGTGTAGTCAGGCGGGAGTCGGTCTCTTCTCTCAGGTAACTGGCGACAGAACAAGAGGACTCAAGCTCCATCAGGAGAAGTTTAGACTTGATATTAGGAAGAAATTCTTCACTGAAAGGGTGATCCGCCATTGGAATGGGCTGCCCAGGGAGATGATGGAGTCACTGACCCTGGAGGTGTTCAAGAGTAGGCTGGATGAGGCACTTGGTGCCATGGTTTAGATGATGGGTTGCTGTTAGATTATGGGTTGGACTTGATGATCTCTAAGGTCTCTTACAACCTTGCTGATACTGTGAGCCTAGCACATGCTACCATTCACAGTTGTAATGGGTTAACCCTGGCTGGCCGCCAGGTGCCCACAGTCACTCTAACCCCCTCTTTCCGCCCCAGCCAGGCAGGGGAAAAGAACGAGATGATAAACAGTAGGTTGGGATAAGGCAGTTTACTAAAAGCAAAAGTGAAAGCAAAGCAAAGTGCGTGCAAAGCGAAGAGCTCATCTAATCTCTACCTCCCATCCGCGGCGATGACCGGCCATATCCAGAGAAGTGGGGCTTCAACGCATGCGGTGGTTCTCTTGGTGAGTCACCACAGGGGACTGTGGATGCCACCCCCCACTTCATGCTTCTCCTTAGCTTTATACCTGAGCTGATGTCACATGGTATGGAATATCCCTTTGGTCAGTTTGGGTCAGCTGGCCCACTTGTGTCCCCTCCCAAAATCCTGCCATCAGTTGGGGAAGGGACACTACAGTCCCAGTACTGTGCTCAGCAGTAGCCAAAACACTGGTGTATTATCAGCACCACTCCAGCCACCAATGCACAGCACAGCACTGTGAGAGCTGCTGTATGGGAAATGGGCTCCATCTCAGACAGACCCAATGCAACAGTTGAAGGTGAGAGCCTCAAAGCACTCCTGTGTGGCCCCCTGTGCTCCCCTGGGGACATCTCAGTCTGCTTCAGCCACTGGAAAAGCTGTTGGTGGATAAAATTTACTTGTTGTTCCCCTGGCTATGCTGCTTCTCTCACTGAAGGGTCTAACAATATTCAAACATCTTCTGATCTAGAAAATATTATATGAGGCAGAAGCCTCTAACTGCACAAAGCCTTATGGACAAGAGCAGTGGGACTCAGTCCTAGTGTTTCCACTTAATCAGCATGGTATCCTGTTGTACCCAGTTATTACAGCGTGTCAATAGATGACTGCCAGGAAGGATTCTACTTATTTTAAGCATGGGCATGCTATTTAAGTTTTAAAAGACCCTTATTGTGTATGTTTTCCTTGTATTTTCATAAGATCATTTCTTCTCCCTCATCACAAAATCCTATGCAGGTGGAGACCCAGGAAGTCAGCTGGCCTGTAAAAGGACATAATTTCTCATGTCTATCTTCAGCTTCTTGTCTAAATTCACTACTCTGAGTAGTAATGCTTGAAATCTGTATCCTGAATCACAGAGCACAATTTAATTGCCAAAACATGGGCCTCAAGGCGTTTCCGCCTGGCCCTTAATGTTTTCTGCATAAGGTTGTGGGTGTCTCACATGCCTTATGTCATGTGTCCCCATTTTATGCCACAAAATCTTGGATGCCTTCGCTCATTTCCAAGAGCACCAGTCATATCCATGGAGGCAATGGACTCTTACCAATAGTTTGATGTCCCTTGTCTGGTGATACTACAGCCATGAGCAGCAGATGCTGCTGGGATCACAGCCCAGACTTATTGGGTAGCTTTGTCACTCAGAGTGGCAAAAATCCCAACCTCCTTGGATAGTCTGTGCTTGCCTTGCTCCACAATTTTTCCTCACACTGCCTTCAAAATGCTGCTTGTATGCCAGGCAGCTGTGCCATAGCCCCAGATTCCCCAGACCAGCTGTGCTTCCCTGCCAAGGGCACTGGGACCAGGGGCTGGGCACAACAGGACATCATCCAATGCTGCTCCATCCTCTGGGCCCTTTGTCATCTATGAACCAATTACACAAGAGACCTTCAAACAGATTTCCTACATATGTCTGTGTTGCATCTTACAGCAGAATCAAAGCCAAAACATCATTCTTATAATATATTTTAACAAAATATCCAAAAACTAACTATCGACAGTGTGGTTAGAGTTGTGACGGTCTAAGGGTCTAAAGGTCTAAGGGTAAAGGTAAATATTTTTAGAATAATTCAATTAAAAGCAAAGGCAATACATTAACATAAATAATAAAAAATATCCTATGACTTTATTTTGTGAACCCCAGGTTGCAATTTTCCTGTTGGGTAAAATTCCCATTTTAAAAGTTACTTGCCATTCTTCTCAAGTCCAGTAGTTCATCCTTGCATGCATTTTGTTATGTCCTCACCATGACTTCATGTCTGCACATTGCTGAGGTAAATATTCAATATTAACAAAATTTTTATGCCCCTGGTTGTGCACATCAGATATTATTTCTACTAGGCATGGAATATATGTCTACTGTTGCATGTTATCAATCATCTATGGTCTGTCTGATCCACAAGGATCAAAGAACCTTTTTAAGTTTGTGCAACATCTAATCTACCTCTCAGGAATATTAGAGTCAGGAATGGATGAGACATTTGTCTCCCTATTCTCAAATTAAGTTAATATAATGACTACCTGGATTATTAAAGAGATCAGTTAGAGATCATGTTACAACTTAGATGCACAGGGATATGACAAATGGTTCATGCACTTTCCAGTATTTGACATTAGAAATTACATTAATGTAAGGGGGTTTTTTTAATTATACATAAGCAAATAATTGACAAGTGAATTAATATAGCCCAAAGTGTCACCAAGTTTCTTCCTTGCTCTCCCTCTCTCCCCTTTTCTTTGTCATGAACACTCGACAAAGTTACTTGAAGGTGTTTTCACTGAAGTCATTAAGGCTTTTCACAAGCATAGTTTTGTGATGACAAAGACCTGCAGTCAAGAAACACTGACATTACAATGTGCAGTCATTGTTATTTATCATCCTTGCTGTAGGCCTGGTGAAAGCAGCTCCTAAAAATGATAGCAATGTTGTTACAGAAATCAGTGACATGTCCCACAGGGAGCAGCCTAGGAAAACTTTCCCTTTGATCCTGTTAATATAAATCAAGCTGACAATCAATGTCAAGGATGGCTGTCAGCCACAAACTAACATATAAGGGAAAGAAAGGCTTCTTAGGAAAAAAAAAAGTTGAGATGGAAAATTTAACTAATGTTGATACTACTCGTAAGGACAGATACTGACAAATCTAAGGTCAAGCATTTGAGTAGAAAATATTGGGAAATGCAGCTTTTATTGCTACTGTCAAATCCTGTGGGTTTTTTCCTAGGGAATAAACAGATTTTCACAGAGTTAAAACTGCATGACAGCTAAAATGTGAGAAGTAGCAAAGTTTTTGTTTATATTACCCTGAGTTATTTAGTATTCTTAATACTAATTATATAATAAAATAATGAAGTGATATTGCTTTATTTATGTTCAGTTTCAAGGAGAAGGAACGATGCTTTCTGAGCTATCCAGCATGCCTTCTAGCCTTTATGATTAAAAAAGATAATTGCTCAAAGTTTGTGGAAGCACCTCACCAGTTTACACCATATTCCAGTATAAAACAATTTCCATAAAGAAATACATTCTCTTTTCCAAAGTGTGGCTTTAATGAACACAGGCTGCAACTGCACCTTGTGCACTGTTTCTCATCCAGACGGTTTTGACTTCAAGTTGTGATGCTGCTCATGGCTTGTAAGCTACATAACTCTGTAGCAGCATAGATTAGCCTGTTCCTTTTTTATCTTTCAATCCTATAAAAATTAGTGTCCTTGGATAATAGTAAACAGTTCCTGGATTTGCAATACTGCCAATGAATTATGGTGACTCTTGGTAGAGATTCATCCAGATCTAAGACGGCAGATATCTCCAAACAGCATATCACAAAAGGGAAAAGGATGACATTTTCCACAATACAGCTAGTAAACAGAGTGTAAAATTTTAAGCTTTGAAATATACATTTCTAAGACATCTGAAATTAAATGAGTGATATTTGTATATGTCTGCATTTTCAGATTATGAGTCTGCCTTATGGGCTGTCATTGTAGAAGACACTGAACCAATTACTCATCTGTGTAAACCATGAAAGGCAAAGGCTGCCTGGCATTCAGAACAATATGGTGAACAATATGTTCCTATTCTAGGAACAAGGGTTCCATGGGTTAAGTGTTTAAAGGCAGCAGATACCTACAGCTCCATTAGATGTGACAATCAGCAAGGATCCATCTCCTCAAGACTGTTCCTGCCCCTTCCTTTGATCTAGGACAAAGAGTGTCATCTTGCTAGGTTCATCTCAGTCCTCTTCTCCTTTATTGTTGAGAGGGCATATTGAACCTAGGGCATATTGAAGACAGCACAACCAGAGAGTTAAAAGAGGTGATTATCCCACTGAATTCAGCACTGGTGCAGCATTACCCATATGGTGTGTACAGTTCTGGGCCCCACAATTTAAGAAGGATGAAGGAACTCAAATGGGTTCAGAAGGCAACAAAAATGTCAAAGAGACTGGAAGGGATGTCCTGTGAGGAGCTGCTCAGGGCTTTGAGCTTGTCCAGTTTAGAAAGAAGGAGGCTGAAGGATAACCTTGTTGCTCTTGACAGCTTCCTGTGGAGAGGAAGAAGAGGGG
The DNA here is from genome assembly GCA_013399895.1 of Serilophus lunatus. Taxonomy (NCBI): domain Eukaryota; kingdom Metazoa; phylum Chordata; class Aves; order Passeriformes; family Eurylaimidae; genus Serilophus; species Serilophus lunatus. The sequence goes on from VXBA01004271.1 coordinate 291,856, forward strand.
GAGCTGCTGATTTCTTCTTCCTGTGATCCAGTGACAGAACGCATGGGAATGGTTCAAAGCTGCTACAGGGGAGGTTCAGACTGGACATTAGGAAGCATTTCTTTGCTGAAAGGGTGGTCAAACAGTGGAAAAGACTTCGCAGAGAGGTGGTTCATGCCTCAAGCCTGTTTGTGTTTAAGAGGCATTTGGACACTGCCCTTAAAAATATGCTTGTAACTTTTGGTCTACCCTTTAGAGATCAGGCAGCTCGACTAGATGATTCTTGTAGGTACCTTGCAACTGACCCTCGCCTTGCCTCGCCTCCTTGATTGTAACTCAGTAAGACTGGATTTTATTCTCCCCCTCTTTCACTCAGTGTTTTAAAACTGCATTGCTGCCGCAGTACTTTTTGCAGAGGTCCTTCGTCTTCAGATGTTGTAGTGTTTGCCACAGTATATAATTTTGCAGATTTCCTACACCTTTGGATTTACTTTAAAGATTTTAGTATATCACTAAAACCACTTTGCACACAACCATCAATCTCACTTACATCAAAGTTAGATAGACTGCATGCTACTCTATCTCCTACCAGGGTCATCCACACCTCCTTCATGCTAACAGGACAGTGGACAAGATTGGCATCATCAGAAAAGTTGGGAGATTCACCTCCACTGTCACTGAAAATGGAGGTAAGTTTCACATCATGCTTATACTTCAAGGTTGTGAATCTAAAAATTACCAATGACTCTAATATGCCTAAGTAGTTTCTAGAGCACAGTGCAGTCCTTCTCCGTGGAGAATTTAGTGGAGTGCTCACAACAGTGCTTTTACCACATAGCTACTGGCAAAGACTTTGGAGATGTTTTCCCTCTTTCTTATAACGTAGAGTTGCAGAACAGTTACTCTTGGTATGAGAAGGGAACTTTGTTTAATGTCCCATGACTTTGAGGGCCCTCCTCTGTAGATTGTGACAACATGAAATAAAACTTCTGACCATGTTGACTGACTAGACTAAATGCTCGTAATTTTTCATTGTGGGAAGACCTGACTCTACCATCTCTTGCATTATGTGTTCTAAAAGAGAGGAATTCTTACCAAGTTTCAATCAATTAAAGTTTTGTACTTTTCAAAATGTTTCAAGACGGTCTACTGACAAAAGTGATATCCAGGAAAAGTGGAAGTCAGAACACAGAGATGGAATAACCTCAGTGAGGTCTCATAAGAAGTCACAGTAATAGAAGCAGAGGTTCCTGATGTGCAGCCCTCTGGTCTGACCTCTTGATGACATTGCCTTCATCTTTCTTGATGCAATGTCATTTTCAAAGCATCTTATGAGCTCATTCTCTTCTAAAGTCGAAAACTATTATATCCTGTACAAATCAGTTAAAATTAAGATAGGAACACAAGACAAAATCTTACTGATATCAGTGTCTTGTCTTTTTTCACAAGAGTGAAAAACATCCAATGAATTTTTCTTCAGTTTTCCTGCTGTTTTAGAAGTAAAAGCTATCATAACTATTCATCTGAGTAGTGTTGCTCCAACCTATAGTTTTATTATATAGTCTCCTTTCCTGTGTTGCCATCCCTATTTCTCGTATTATTTCTCTCAGATTGTGTATTTTTTATCCGATAATGTGCATCAAAAGTACTTTTAGAAGGTCGTAAGAAGTCTGAAGTATAAGTTATATGCATCACGGTATGAATTTTTTTTAAAAAGAGAAGAAAATTTGTGTTATATAATTTACATCACTTTACTCTTATTTTAGTCATATTTTAGAGAATCTTTCCTTTCAGCCACTAGCTTTGTCATAGAGTCCATTATCTGTGATTTCTGTCTGAGTGAAGTGTGGACATCAGAGAAAAGCAATTCAGCTTAGTTGTGTAAATGTGAGTCACAGTCAGCCAGCCAATCAAAACACTGAAGGACCATCAAAAGCGTCATTTCGAAAAAGCTCAAGTAAGCACCACAATTGTGCCTTTATGTTAAAATTCAAGTTTAAAATACTCTTCTTAACCAACAGATATTTATCATATCTTTTTATAAATTTAATTTTTGTGTAAGCGACAAATATTTCTGAACATGAAATTAAATACACTTCGCTTTCACTCGTTGTCATCAAATTGTGCCACATTATGAGTATCAAGCGAGGGAATGACTATCCTTATCCCCACTACATTTGACATAGCTGTTATTTTGCAGTGCTTCCCCTTCTCACACACCCCCCACACTTTTATATTTCATCTTTTCCCATCAACTCTGAGCCAGTGGCTGCTTTTAGCACTGCTCTTAATGGCTCCTTTGAAGCCCGAAACTTCTATTATAAGAGCTAAATTGGAAGATATTTAACATCCCCCATTTCATTTTCACTATTTAAAAAAAAGAGTGTTAAATGCAGGGAAACAGTGGTGAAAGCTGTATCCAGACCCATAGGAGAAATTATTTTATTGATGGGGGCTCTGTGAGGCGTCATTGTAGTGCTCCATCTCCCTCTCAGCCTGGCTGATGGATACAGGAGGTGGCTCTGGACTTACCCATTGCCTTCCTGTGGCTTCTTCTGTCCTAACTGTACTGCTGCACCTTGTCCACATTAACAGTAAATATGTTTTTCAGTTAAACTTGTTTCATCCCAGGAGGTCTAGCACATCAGTGTGACTCCTTCCCTGTCTCAGACACTTCCCACAGCATCCCACAGTCTGCAGTGGAACATCCTCCTCCGAGCAGTCAGGCTCTGCACTGTGCTCTGTTGCTGGAGTCCAACCTGGTTTCCAGTGCCCTATGGAAAACAGGTCTTCTGTTGACAGATTTTCTGTGTTCCATTCAAATACTTGATGCTTAGTTTTTCCCAGTAAAGCCTCACTGTAGGGCATGAGATTAATGATTATAGTGACAATCCTGCAATTGCCTTCTCCAGAGAAAACTCCAGAGAAAATGGATTGTAAATGGAAAGCAAAAGCAATGAAAAAAAAATATTGAATGGCCACTATTTTCACCACCCCCCCCCCAAAACTCTCCAAAAACTCCCAAACAAACCAACAGGCAAAAACAAAAGAACCCAACCAACCCATCAAGATAAAAAAAAACCCAACCAACCCATCAAGATTAAAAAAAAAAAAAAAACAACCAAAAAAAGTGCTATGAGCTACAGCTCTTATTATTACAGCAAGAAAGAGCAAAAACCTTACTGCATTTTTTTAAAACCAGAAAGTATCTTCTGCAGCCGAGCTCAGAAGAAAGTCTGTCTAGGAAAGATTAAAGATTGCCAGGGATCTGCAAGTAGCTGACAAGAATGACAGAGGCCATTTCTAAAGACAATGAACTGTATATTTTTGAACTTCCAAGGATCAGGAATCCACTGGAAGTGTAATGCAAAATAACTTCCAAGTATCAGTGCAAAGGACTCTGCTGTAATATCCTTTGCCAGGCTTACAGAGCCATTATGCTGTTATAAACACTTCTGTTTAAGAATCAGCTTTGAACACAGCCTTTAAGGGAAAAATGCACAAATAACATGTATTCAATTTGGTTTTAGATGGATACACTTTTCTCAAAGTACCATACTTGCCAGCCAAGGGCATAACATTGCAGGACAATCAGAGAGAAAACACTCATGACCTTTTTTAGGCTACAGAGGCAAGATAGACACTGAACTATGATTACGGGAAACCCAAGTTGGTTTTCTTTGTTTGATTGATTATTTTTATATATGTTTGCAGTTACTGCTTGGAGCCACCTGTGTCTGATTAGGACTGTCAAGTAACCATAGCATCCAAATATATTCAGCTAATAGAATATGCATGGCTTTGCAAATAATAATGTCAAGTTGTCAGAAAAGAGATTGTAACCCCTAGAATTGTAATATTGCTTTTTTCAGTGTTTTGATTTTTATTTTGCCTCCACACTGTTATTAAATTTGTATTAACTTGAATGATATATAAATTTGGTGAAAATCAATTTGGTGAAAACTTAAATTATAAATAAATTCATACAGCTGTAAGGAAATCATCTTATATAAGTGTCATGTTTGAAGTATTGAAGCAAGGGAATTTGAACCCCCTCTCAAGCGAGAAAAACTTATTGAGAAATGTTCAGTAGTGTTAGCAACATATAGTAAAGTGAAACAACTCTGTGTGGCTGAGGCCTTTCTTCATATGGTATTTGAACTTGCTGCATTCTCCCTCATTGGATTCCACATAATTATTTTCAGGAAAGAAAACACCATGCTTATACTCACCTCTGTGTACCAGACTGATTCATTGACTTTAACTTTCTAATTTCCAGGCATTTCCTTCATCTTCTTGCCACTGCGGAGTTGTTGGTTGCAGCCTCCATCCCTGTGTCCTAAAGGGCCTCACCATCAGCATGGGCTGGACTCCTTGAATCCCTCTCCCCAATCTGTCCTCCATTTGTAAGAGAAATTATTGAGAAGAGAAAGTATTTTCATCTCCATTTAACACCCTCTCCATCACCGCTACATCCTGATGCCTTTGAACCTGTCTCATTGCTAAAGCTGTCCTGCTAAGGGAATTGTTTTCTTAGTGCCTCTTGAAACAGCAGGTCATGGAAGAAAGGGCTTCAGCTGCAGACACAATCATGTTATGAATGAGAACTGTGGCTGTCTCCAGAGGCCCTGGCATCTCTTATTCCCCTGGCATTGCTGCAACCCTGTTAGAGTTAAAAAGCTCAAGCCACAAGCCTCACCATAGGCTCCCAGGGGGAACACTAAATACAGACACAGCAGAAACCTGCTGAAGCTGATGAGACACATTTCTGAGCTGGTCTACAAGGCTCTCCACCTGCTTGGGAAGGAGGCTGGTTTACAGCTGACAAGAGGGAGAAAAGGTAATTTTTTGTGTCTGGTGCACTGCATATTTCTGCACCTCTTAAACAGCAGCAAGCCACTCTGAGCCTTATGAGTTTCTTGAAAAGGGATTTGAATACTCTTCTCATAAAATAACAGCAGAACTAGAGTGGTGTCATAGCAAAAGCGTACACAGAGAGACTGCCATTTCACAATATTTCATTTTATGCTGAAAAACAATGCCAGAAATCACTGACATTTATGCTACAGTCTGGTGAAATGGGCAAAAATAAAGTACTTATGCAAATAGAAGTGCATAGATAAATAGCGTTGTATGCATGTGCACATGTATAATCACAAAGAGAACGTATGTAACAGCTCCAGTGTTACTCTTGACTTCTGCAAAACTATGAGTTGACATGAGAAGATTAAGTTTTTTTCCGGGTCAGGGGAAGAAGAGACTCCTTGGGTGTCCAGTGCATGACAGGGTAAGCAGGATTATTTAGAGGTGCTGAACACCCCCAGATGCAGTAGTGATAAACATGCTGACATACATCAGCCTACATCTTTGGGCTTGAAGACTTCTGTGTACTGCTTTGTCCTGGCACAGGCATCAGCAGTGCTGGTCACAGGTGATGCTGTTTGCAGAGGAAATAGGAGCTCCCTCTTTCCTCCTGTCTCCATTGGGAGCACAGGAGACATCTGACATGGGAAGAGCTGCAGATCTCCTATGAGTTTAGTGTGAGAATTTACCAGGCTCTTTTCTACTCTAACTCTTTCTTGGTTCCTGTTTCACAGCCCCCCACCTGTTCTGCAGGGCATCAGCTCCTTCCAGCTCTACAGGCCATGCAGCAGGCAGTGGGCTTTTGCTCCTGCAAAGCCTGCAGCAGTGTGACAAAACTCTCTCATTTTTTACGTATATACAGGAAGTCTCCCCTCCAAGCAGAAGCACAGACAGTCTGGTGGAACTGCAGTCCCTCTGGAATGGAGGGACTTTTATCTGGTCTCCACAGACCAAAACCCAGTATAACATACAGGTACTCATCCTTGATGTTGTGGCCCAATCTCTCCTGGTCTTGCTGGGTCAGACTAGTGATCCCTCCATCCCAACACCTTGCATTTGTGAGCATGCACATCTGAGTCAGTGAAGAGAAACTGTTCTGCCTCAAAATCCTCAGGCTTGGATCCAAACGAATTGAAGAGGAAGAAGTTTCATTTTGTACAGTTTGTACCTCCTGCCATTACCTGTGGTAAAATAGGAAAGTGTTTTATATTGCTATGTGGAACTGTACATATTCTTCATGAGAGAAAAAAGTGCCTTACACAGCACAGCAAAAGACAATCTTTCTCCTGGAGATTTATACTGGGCTCACAAAGAAAAAAGAAAACAAATATCTGTGAGGAAAGCCAGTTTGCCTATCCACTCTTCATCTTCAAGTAGCCTGCAGCCTCCAGCACATTCACTCTCCATCAAAACATTAGCACTGGTTTTCTTAGTTCCTAGACTTTCCAAGAGCTTTTTCCCTTGACAGAGGGAAACAAGGATTGCAAAGGAGCATTCTCTTCCCCAGCTTGTATTTTTTGCAAATCTTCCTAAAATGAAATGCCTTCGCACAGACTTTGTTGATACAACAGACAGCAGTATTTAAAATGTCTGTAAACCTCACTTGGTTAGCACAAATGGTCTCCTGGTGGATATGGCAAGACTACTACTCAGTTTTGGGTTTAAAACATTTCCAATAAAGCAACTAAGTAATTTTTGCCAATGACACTGGGTATTCCATCTGTGCAAATCCCATCTGTCTAATTTAGATCAATCCACTTAAATAACATTACTGGCTGTTGTGCCTTTGAGAGATTTTCTTCATTCTTCAAACATGTCAGAGCCTGCAGAGTACTGAGCAATGGGAGACCCAACAGTTCTTTGTCATACCAGAGTTTTCAGTCCCATACTGAAGAATAAGCAGGTTTACATTGAGTAGCATTGTGATTGTTATAAATTATAAATAGTGCTTATCCACAGCCAAGAAATCTCTGATTTGTGCTGGCAGACTTCCCGACATAACTTTACTGTTCATGTATATTCCAGTGTAGTCCCAGTCATTTACCAACCTTACGAGAAGGGGAGCTAAAGAGCACTTAAACTGGGCAGTTCTACTTCACTCCTTGAAAACTTCATTACCTGCATAAGTATTTTCTCTTTTGTCACGTAAAATGACTATTATATGCAATATCTACATATAATATTTTTAGATACAGTATTGATAAAACTCAATCCTTGTTTTTTTTGTTGTATTTTTTAAGGCTTAAACCTTTTCTTTGTTTCTTTTTCATATACAATCAGGCTGCAAAGCAAATCTGATAGGACAGTTCAGATCTGTTTCAGCATGGATTTTGGAAAATTGCTGCTTTTCACTACAGCAGCACTGCGATGTAATTGTCTGGAACTGCTCCCTTCATCTAACAGGCACCAGATTACCTGTGTAGGGTAAATCACTTCCTTCTAATGTCAGCATTGTATTTTTAAGCTGATCCATTTGATCACACTCAGTGTTTGAAGATTATCATAGCTAGTAATTACAGTACAATTTAAATAAGTATGATGCAGAGCATTAGAAAAAAAAGATTGCAGACAATCCTCTCCCTACTGGGCTCCTTGTTCAACACTCATTTCTGCCTCCTGAGTTAGATGTGGCCAGCAAAGATACACTCAGTGCTATTAGCCCCCATTCTCCTTGCCAGCCTGCAGCGTGTGTGTCAGCCCTTCATTTCAGCATCACCAGGTGCCCCTTGGCTGAGAGACATGTAATAGAGGTAGTTATTATTTTCATTTCAGCTGCTAAATAATTTAAATCCTTTACATTCAGTAAACATAAAATTGGTTTCCAAACCTCCAGAACTCCTGGACTACCTACCACATTCACTCAGGGCCCTTCAGGTCTAAATCCTTGCGATGCCTTATAGCAATCAAATATTTTCTCTGACTCAATAATATTTTGACTCCATTATCCTCCAGCACTATGTAGCAAACTATATTAGGAATTGTCTATCAGTTTCTTCCACAGCTTCTGGCAGAGCGTGCTATAAGTTATCCGATACGTTCTGAAGGAAATCCTATTGTAAATAACAGCACAATATATCCTTAGCCTCAAAGAAGATATAGATCCCTACCCCAAAGAGTTAGGTCTCTAGATAGGGAATTTGAAACACATTTTCATGTTGCAAAACTCTGTACACTTTCTGAAGAAGAAATACATCCATTTAGAAATTTTACTCAACAGATTCTAAACTAAAGATACTTAAGATAATATTTTAATATAGAATTAAAAATTTGAAATATTATTTGTTTATATTTTTGGTCATCAGTTCCTATAAAATGGTTGAGGTTACTTTCTGGTATCACGTTCTTAAGAAAAGCATCGGTTTCAGGCATGTATCTCTTTTCAGCAAGTGAGGCTTTAGTTTATTTTCATTTATTTTAAAATTGAAAACTCTCATTCCTATCAGTAGCTGGATGTGAATAGCACCAGTATAGGCACAACCAGCTCTGCTAGTTACTACTAAATACTACTATTTTCTTTCTAGCTGAGATAGTGTCAATTCAATTTGCAGTACTTACAGTTTTTATATAATTTGTCTTGCAACCAAAATTGTAGTCTTCTACAAATAGGTTTTGTATCTAGTCACTTCCTGCACTGATATCAGGAAAATACTGATAAAACTGGCAATTTGATCACTAAATAGTCCCCTATTTCTCCTTTTACTTTTCTCAAGGATCAATTCACTATTCAGCCTACAAATTGTCCAGTGTTGCACATGTATGGAGGTCATTTCAGCTGCTGTGACAGAGGTTTATTTGAAGCATCATTGCACTTCCAGGCTGAAATTTGGGAGAAAATACAAGAGCAGCTATACCCCTGGGTAAGCCAGGTGTCCTGCCTGCTGGTCCAGACAGGTTGACAAGAAAGATCCTTACATTTCCGAATACAGTTGAAAACCCCTAACATGTATTTTGCTTTGAAAGTCAAGAAATTAACCTGCAAGGGCATTCAAATGCACACCTGCACATCATTACACTGAGATGACTTTGCTAGTCAAGACAACATTTTCACAGCATGGTTCAAAGCAATTTTCAGTTTGGCCACCAAAGCAATTTCCACTTTTCTTTGTGACTACTGCTTCCTGGGGGGTGTTTGATTTGTTCCACGAGGACAACAAAGTTACTTTATGTTTGCACACACCAAACATGAGATGATGTCTGTCACTCCTGCACCCCATGTGTGCAAGTTTGAAAGCCCCAGTCCTGTATGAGACCAAAGAACATGGGATGCATGGTCCTTGTGCATGGACCTTCATTAGCAGGGGCCAGACTAGCACATCTGCTAATGAGTACCTTTCCAATGGAAATTACACACAGGCAGGCAAAAGAGTACTTGGAAAATTACCTATAGGCTGGAAAGAATGTAGGAGTCTCTCTTGCACTGTGCTTAACTCATCCAGGGCTTTTATAATATAAATTTATGCATGTCTTCTCCATGTTATAACTATTTCAAGAACTACTGTTTTCAGGATTTTCTCTATTGGTTTGTTATAACATAATGTGCTGGGTTTGGCTGGGGTACAGTGAACTTTCTTAACAGTAGCTGGTATGTGGCTGTGGTTTGGATTTGTGCTGAATGCAGAGTTGATAATATAGAGATGTTTTTGTTACTGCTGAGCAGGGCTTACACAGAGCCAAGGCTATTTCTACTTTTCATACTACAACACTGTAGGTTTTTGTTTTGTTTTGTTTTTTAATTTCACAGCTGTTTAGATTTACATTGCACAGCTTAGTTCCAGGCCACAGATCCACTTGCAAAGCCCAACACACATAAAAGAAATAGTCAGTTGTAGTTGTGCTTGTATGACTGGAATCAGGACTGATGTACTTACAATAATTATACAAAATACAAGGTGGCTAACATGACATTGGTTTGCAGAAAAACCCTCTGGTGCCAGTCTGCCTCTGGTATCAGCCCAAAAACCACTCAGGTTTGCTGTGTTTGTTTTTGTGAGTGCCTTGATATCAGCTGTTGCCCTGTTTTGGTCTGGGGGAAAATAGCGCATGTGGGTAAAGAAGCCACTGCCTCAAGATGAGAGGTATATATTGCTGAGAAATAGCTGCAGCAACAAAAAACAAAGCACTGATCACAGCAGACAAAGCTGGAAGACTTTCAAGAAAGTCATCAGAGAGCACGTAGTTGCAAGCATTTAGAATAGCTGCTGTGCTGCTGGAATAATAGGAAATGGAATCATGTTTCATTTGAGATCTGAGATAACTGCATCATTTCACTTAGTATCGGTACTTCTTCATAGAAGAAAGAACTTACAGAACTGTCGCAGAGGAGGTATTCAAAAGTGAGTGCCTCAACATCCCGATCCTGTACCTTTTCAAAGCACACTGAGTGAAGCAAAGAGGGGAAGGTTTTGTTCCTCCAGACAGCTACCTGCAGGCTGTCCTCAGGAAGGAGGATGCACTGTAGGCATATTTCAAACACCGGAAGAATTTGGTATCACACAATTGAGTTAGCACTTAATTTTCTTCAGAGGCTTATTTGTGCATCTCTCCCATTCCTGATGACAAAAGCTGGAGAGGACTTTTCATAAGGGCATGTAGTGATAGAATAAGGGGGAATGGCTTTAAACTGAAAGAGGGTAGGTTTAGATTAGGCATTAGAAAGAAATTCTTTATTGTGGGGATGGTGAGGCACAGGAACAGGTGGAGCAGAGTTGTTTTTCCCATCCCTGGAAGTGTCTATTTAAAGGTGTCCCTGCCTGGACATAGAGGTTGGACACAGATGATCTGTAAGATCCCTTCCAACACAAACCATTCTATGATTCTTTGATTCCATGATGATTCATAAGCATTAACCTAATCTGAAAGAGATGAATACTTCACTAGTGAAAGATTGCAATCCTGTTATACCAAATTGTGATTCAGATCTAGAAAATTATACCAAAGAAATAGGCACTTTGCTAAGCAGACAGATGGCTCCCTGAATTTCAGTTGTGGAAACACTTCAAAATGGAACTTTGAAAATTTATTTCCTTTTGGTTGAATACACTGTAACCTAGCCATGAGATTTTCACCCAAGAGATAAGATATAATCCAACTGGGAGATGACTGCATTTTTCCTTTATTTTTTACAAGTTCAGATGTACTTAAAAAGAGAAATTAAGAGGACACAGTTTTGAGTACTATCATCTGTAAAAATGAAATCTGGCCACCATTCAAATAGCAGAGGTAAAGTTGGGACTATCGAGTCACTAACACAGATAAACTCATTTGCCCTAATATTCTTAATTCTGCTTGAAAAATTCGAAACGGTATAGAGTGGCAGGGAGCTGAAAACTGAGAAAGGATTTGCTAAGGAAAGGTGCTTGAGCAAACAGCAATAGCTAAACTAGAAAGCTTCACTTTAGCCAGGTGGTTTTTTTGAAACATCTGGCTTTGCTGACAAAAGTAGATCATGAATTACACTGCTAACAAGACAGTCCTGCTACAAATATTCCATATTTCTTCTGTACTGATGGGTCAGTAAATGACTGAGTACAATCTGGATGTTAAGATTTGGAAATCATATTAGGGAAATACAATGGGGATGATGAAGTCCAAATGGTAGAGAAAAAAAATTCTTATACCTCCAGCTGACTCACTGCTGTCTCTCTGCCCTAGCTTTCTTGGAAGAGGTTTGGTTACATGACTTTTCAATCTCACATTTCTACTGATATATTAAATACAGCCCAGAAAATAGATGTTGTAAAGTCCTCCCTTCCCCAGTAGGATGAGCAAGGTAAGAGTCCTTGCACAGTACCACTATCAGAGCCACTAGCATACTGTCATGCCAAAGCAATGAATGTGAAAATTATATCAATTGTGCTACATTTATGCAGTCCAGTTAAAACCAACAGCATCAGACCCTGAAAAAAATCTTTCTTCCTTTTCCTTCTAAGGAAGAGCTTATGGGGTCCTAAAGATTTTGGCTCTTAGAACTGGAATCACTGCTTTATCTACATTAATCCTTCCCATTGTTTTTCCTTTATCCTACTTATTTTTCAAAATATATGCTGAAAAGTGCATTTTTGCAGCAAAGCTAGTAATAAGTGTGTCTACATCTTAAAACTTCTCCCTATTGTGTTACTATAAGAATCCTAATGCCTCAATTAACTCTTTTTATTAGCACTCTACAGCATTCATATTAGCACTGTTCATATTGGAGTGTTAGCAGGAATTATGTGTTCGTTTTGAAAAACATCCCTGGCCTTAACATTCCTTTGCAACTTTGATGCAACTTTACAGTGTTCCTGAAGAACAGAACTTTGCTTCTTAAATTACCATTGGAAATACTAGGTAAGATAGAAAAAAAAAAGTTTTAACGTGCTATTATAACCAAACTTCAAAGTTTGGAAAAGTTTCTTACCTCTATGCAAGTGTCTCACTTTGATGCAGTACAGAAGCACATGAGAATACACGTTGCACAGCACCAGCTCATAATCCTCTATGACTCATCCCAAATGATGTTCAAGAGGAGAAACTTCTGAGTCAAAAATGTTTTTATTTTGTCTCAAAATTTAAAGCTTCTATCTTTTGTCCCAGCTGTATTTTGACACATGATCTATTTTGAGTATGTTAGAATGAGTAAGTGCATGGTCCAAAAGCTGGCAAACTGTTTTGGCATGTAACATTTTTTGATTAATGACTTCACAGTCATTATAGCTGGAATGGCAAATGTGATCATTTTGTATATAGCTTTCTCGGTGTGTAACGGCAATAGCACCAACCTGTTTTACAAGACTTCTGTTATGATAAATATATAAAGACATCAAAGTGCTTGAATACTACAAGGACAGTACTGTTGACGAACAGGGACAAAGTGGAAGAAAAGACATTACAGAATCAGCCAAGTTCATTTCAGTCACTGCAACAGGCTCCCCAGGGAAGTGCTCCCAGCACCAAGGCCAAAGTTCAAGGAGCATCTGGATGATGCTTTTAGGCAGTTTTGTGAGGAGCAGGGAGTCTGACTCTGATCCTTATGGGTCCCTGTGGTGAGCAAGTTTGAAGGCCTAGGTTTTAGGACCATCTTTAAAGGCTTAAAGTTAGCCCAACAGGTTCTGTCTCTCTGACAGCGACCTGAACAGCAAAACAAGAAGAAACAACTTGGGAAAAAACCTTGAAGGGAACATCTGCCATGCAGCCTTCTCATAACAATATCAAAACTTTCTCAAAACACATCTGTGTTTTTCACCACATAGCAGCTTAGAGTTTTTCGCACAATATCAAGTCCTTTTCTCATAACAAACCAAGCTTTCCCATAACAACAGGTACCTCTAAAAACAGGTGCTCCTCAAAAAATGTTTTCCAAGAACAATCCCAGATTTTCCCAAAATTTAAGTAAAGGGTTCTCAAAAAAAGAGATGTCTTCATGCTTATTCTGAACCAATGAAATTGTTAAAAACAAGTATGTCCACCAATGGAGTTGTAACGCACAGTTTTCTGAAAAATGTAAGAACCATGAGTTCTCTCATTAAAATGTCTTCCTGCATGAACTTAGAATCTGTGTTGTTATTATCTCCGCCATGACTACTGCAACAGGTCCCTTCTGACTCAAGATACTCTGTGACTCTACAATCCTTGTCTGTGAATCTCCTGTAAGCATGGGATGACTCTTCCACCCATTCTTGGGTTTTCCAAGGATTTACAGAAACAATATTGTATTTTAAATTACTATAAGTAATTCCAAGGACAATTTTAAAAAGGACGTGTATTCCTGTGTCTTGATGTTCTATATCTGCAGGCTTTGCCATCCCTTGGGCCAAACTGCTATGAGACGGCATCTTACATGACTAAGGAACTTCAGAGATTTTTCCAAAGTGAAATGATTATTGGAAGGCATTCTCACTCTAAATGGACAGAGCATTAAGTCAACTTGTCTACCTTATCTTTTTGACGTGCATCTTAGAATAGACAAAACCAAGACACATCTCCTTCCCTGGCTACCTCACCTTTTGTTTATCATGCAATACTTCTGAAGTTTTCCAGCAGGTTCACTTAGGCAAAATAGTGAAATGAATTAGTTATTTTTTCTCTGATGCTTTTGCAATTTCTCCTCAATTTGGGAAATTGCTGGAGTAAGTGAGTGCTCTCTCTGAGGATTCTCAGAAGAGTGGCTGTACTGGTTCCCCATTTTCCTCATCCCTATACCAGTACGGGTCAGCCAGCATAGGAATACTGGAGTGTACTTTCAGTGGGGGACAAACATAAATATTTAACATCTAATTTGAACTCCAATACGTATCCAATGTGAGGGGTAGGAAGACATATCATGTTCATCACAATGCCTGACAGAACAGCAGTATCTGGGACTATATATACATCAACACATATTTTTTCAGGATTGTATTGAATTAGCATGAATAAGCATTCCCATTCTGAGGTTTCCCAACTCATTCCAGACTGAAGTGAGAAGCCATGTTTATACATTCTCTTTGCAGAACAAAGTTTGTTAAACTGAACTCAATAAGAAAATGTTACTTTCTTTAGAACACACTACAAAATCTTTTTGTGAGTCATCAACATCAGCTGCAAGTCTAAATACACACACACAAAAAAAAAAGTAAGAAAAAATATGATAAATGCTACTTGGATACAGGAAAATTAACTTCAGGGCACAGGAATTACAGTACTTCAAATGCCAGTAGGTCAACCATCAATCTGGAAGTGTTAGTTCTACCAGATTAATGAACCGTCTGTGGTGTTTGCCCAGATCCACTTTTCAGCAATTTATCAATTGTAGCATTCTAGAAAAAATAGCTTTGTAAATGCTGTTTATGCTTCTTTTTCACACTACTGTTGTAATCCATATTTATTTAAATGGTGTTCCTCATTTGTGATATTTTCCCTGGGGCTGGAAGAACAGGTGTTCAGATACAGCTCCAAGCTGTCAAAAATAAAACGGGCAATGATTTTAACAGACACAGGGCCAAGGAAATAAAAGGAACTTGAAATTATGAAAAATTAAATGCCACACCGGTCTTCTTAGACTACATGACCATTGCCCAGAGGTTATTTTGATTCACATTTCATCAGACACAAAATGGGATTATAGTCATGGTGGGACTGATAGTGGAGACTCAGACTTGAGTTCTCTTGTCTGAAGCATTTCTTAGCAAACCTAAGGAAAACACAATGGATCAGAACCTATCAAGATTGTTTCTGATCCCTGTCCTGTGCTCAGAATTAGAGGAATACTTACTCTAGAGAGACCACTGAGCCTTCTATGGGAAGGCATCATTAAGTAGCCACCTTGTTTTCCACTTTGCCCTCCTGTCTGGATAAAACTAACATATGGGATGAATCTTTATCATTTACTTTCTCACTGAATAGCAACACACAAGTTTATTGTGTAGCTACTTCCCAGTATCCTACATGTATGTACTGGAACGTTAGCAGGTATAACTTGTAATTTGTAGTTGGGTCTGTAACAGAAATTACATATTCAACTAGCACAAATATTGTACACACAGACACCCTTGTGTCTTGAAAACACCACCCTATGGGATGACTGTCACAAGATCCAAACCAGTGAATTCTTACAGCCACCTGTGATGGGCTTTGCAAACACTTCTATTTGTTCTCAATGCCCACTTTCACAACAAAGGCATAAAAAAGGAATGAACACTGTGCTTATTAACAGAACAGCATTTATACACTTATGTTGCCAGTGCAACTACATAGAAATTATGAGGATTCCCAAGACAGCACAGTGACTTAAAATCCTCTCCACAAAATCCCATACAGGCAACAAACACCACATAAACTAGAAGTCTCTGGAAGCAGGGACAAAATATTTGAGAGAACCTGAAAGCAGACATTAGAGACCAATTAGTTACAAGAGGGAATCACTAGTGAAATACACAGCTAATTTAAAACCCCTGTACCTGGCCCTGCAGCTCTTCACACCCATCTTGTGGTTAGGTTGTTTTTTTTAAATCTTTTATAAAATGTATATAAACTTTTACATAGTAAAGTAAAAAAAATAAAAAGAAGCTCAGAACAAGGCACAAAAATTCCTTGCTAGGAAAAGATTACGTGCCCTTTTGGAGCTAAAAAATTGCTAATTTTTAAGCTTACAATCATGGCTATCTCTTAATTGCCTGTAAAAGCCAGAAATAACAGCTACTGTGCAATGAGGGAAAGGCAAACTAAATCTTAGATCTTGATAGCTCATGTAATCAAATCTTGTCAATTGCCTAAGTTCTAAAATAGCCCAGGCTTTATAATCTGTGTTTCATGTACTGTGAAAAAATAGAAAAATTGAAAAAACTCTTTTGTCTATTTTCACAGTTTTGGGTATCCAATCATGTTATAGCTGTGCACTGTGTAACTTCAGTGTGTGTTAGACACAAAACCTTCCAAAATGAACTGGCTGAAATCTGTTTCCAAGGGCTGGCAAACAAAATCTGAAACTACTAACTGAAAACTGGCAAAATACTGGGAAAATGTTTTGTCATGATGCAACCAATGAAGTTCTCACAGAAGAAAAATACAAAACTGACCACTGACAATTTCAAGTTAATTTCCCCCTTTTTTTTCTTACATGTATTTTTCCATTTACTGTGTGATGCTTAAACAACAGTTAATTTCACCAAGATACATATATATATATTTGTATTGAGTGGATTTGCATTACTTGTGCCATGGTACCATTTACATGCCAGTATTATGTGCTATGTGGTTATGTCAGGCCTTTTGTCCAAGAAGCCAATATCAATCATTTTACATTTGTCTGACAAGTGTATCTGTTCCACAACAGGCTATGGGTCATTATTATATTGACCACTCTCACATTAAGTATCTGAAGAGTAACAAGAGAGTGAAAATCAGCAGCTATTTTTAAAAGACTAAACATTCAAGACTATGTATTTCCTCATATTTATTTTGTAATTGTATTTTTCTAAAACATATTAAAATAGAAAAGATGTTCATCTGATTCATCATACAAAGAAAATACCAATAATAAAATAAGTAATAAAATACTGAAAAGATATGAAAGCACCAAAACATTAAAATATTCATATAGGCAAAGACTCTAAGAATATATTTCTTGCAATTTTACAGTAAAGTGCTATTTAATCCACTCAAATTATGGAATTGGCATTTTAATAGCATGGTTATTATTATCTTAAGGTTACAAATTACATCATTACCTTCCTCAGTAAGGCAACAACCCATTTTGTTGGAAGCAAAGCATTTGAGTTGCATGCACATAAAAATAAGTAACAGCTTCATAATAAGCAGTGAACAGTATAAATTGCCAACTCATTAAGAAAACAAACTATTGAGAAACAAACTAGCCAAAGTGAGATTAAAGAAAAATTAAGACAATGTAGGTGTGGTAAAACAATGTATAAATTAAAAAAAGAACAGAAGACTGCAGCAAACATTTCTGTAGTTTTTCTTTTTACATGGCTTTTTTGTTTTTTTTAGTAATCACATCACTGGCTTTATTAGTTAATCTGTTAATTAATGCCTTATTTTTAACTGCCCTTTTTCTATTTCCTAGAAATGATCTTACATGACCAACACTTTGTAAGCAAAAATACAGAAGCAGAGTACGACCTTTATTTTTCTTCAATAATAGCTCATCTATTGAGGTCAGCAGACAAAATTAAATTATCTGTTACAAAGCCAATTCGTAGCAACAATTAATTCTAGTAACGGAATTATTTTAAATTTTTAAATCTCTTTAAGAGTGAAAATTTTAGATGTATGAAAGATACCATAAGTCTCCTTTTAAGTTTTTATCATTTTAATATACATATTTACAGCAATGAGTACAAAGAATCCTTGTTAGCAAACTTCTCATTAACTTCATACACCATTTCCACAATGGTTTCTGTGAAATGGCAGATACTTTTCTGTTGCCTTCAATAGTATTTAATTTTCTGGATTTGACAGGCTTTTTTCATAAATTCGTCTGTAATTTAACCATATTGCACAACCCAGAGTAAGTTCTTATACTGACTATTTAATAGCTTTCATATGAATGAATAATAGGTCATCACAGTCCAAAAGTCAACTCTTACAATTCTCCAATTTGAATACAAGTTGCTTTCAAAAAAACCCCCCAAACAATAGGAATAGTGTCTCATCTCTGTGTTACTTGGTAAGAAATATTTACAATAACTTTGTATTCAGAAGAAGCACAAAAATAAGGAATTTAAGTAATGAAAGCAATGAGTGAATTACCAAAGCAATTACTAACAATGAATATCTTCCTTTGTGTGTGTACATAGATTACATAAAAAATCTGCCTGTACTACATAATTTCTGCAAACTTTCCTGAACAAACAGATTAATCTTAGAGCACATTAAACTGAATGCTTGCATCTTCTGTAAGAGTAATTCAGAAGGTAAGAATGAACATGACGAAAAGAATTTAAATATTGTATTTAAAGTAGTTCAATAGAGGAAAAAAAAAGCGTCAACAGTTTTAAATAATATTTGGTTTCCTCCTTTTTGTTCAGTAGTTTTATTGAGTTGTACAGTGAAAATGGGCCCTAGCTCTAACGTCTTCCCCGTGCCCCGTTCTAAGTATCAACTTGGACTGTAACTTCTGTAATTTTGTTTGCTGGTCATTCATTTCTTCTATTTTTTTTTCCAGCAAATTGTATCCTTGTTCATTGCTGTAGGCTCACAAACCTCATTTTGGCAGTTCTAGAATCTGAGTGCAGCACTGCAATCTCTTCTATTCCAAAGAATCACAATAGGCAGCAGCACATCCAGGGCGCACCAATTTTTTTTAGCTTCTCTGGGCATACGCCAGGTAGAAGCAGAAGGCAGCAACAGTAACTGAGAGTAATGATAAAACAACTGACAACTGCTGGAACCACAGGCAGCGATTCATCTGCTCTTCAAGTCTTTTATTAATTTGCAGTAAATGAGTTAGCTGAAAATAGAAGAGTTTCATTAAATTAGAATTACTGCACATGAACTACTCAGTAATTTTGAGCTATTTAGGCAATAACTGTAAGCATGGAAAAGAAAAATAAAAAAGACTTCTCACAGTAATTTCTCAGCAATACCTTTTCCATCACTATATTCTTCAGGATTTGTTCCATAAAGGAGATTCAGATCTTAAGTTATGGGTAACCTATACAGCCTATATCAAGCAGGTGACATCTTTAGATGTCATTATCAAAAGATACCATTGAGGCTCACTAGTACCCCAGTTCTGTACATACACAAGATTAAACTTCATTGAAAGTAGTATTTAATTAAACCATTATCATTCAACAAAAAAATTAAATCATTAAATCATTAAGTCATTATCACTTAAATCATTATTACTTTCAATTGCTGAGCTTTTCAAATAGTATAATTTACAAAATACCAAAAAGATTCAGTAAAAACTTTTTATCTCTATAATATTTTATAATTTTGTTCAGCATTCAACACAAAGGAATACACTAGTACCTGCATATGTAAATCTTCATTGGTTTTTGCTGGAATATTAGATGCATTGTCTTTTAATGTCAGCGAAGAAGGCTTACTGCTTTCTATGACATGACACCTGAGCCTGTGAAAAGGGAACAAAAATACACACCAAAAAAACAGATTTACTGCAACATTGTAGAACTAATAGTAAACAGTCTATCTAACAGTTATTATATGCTCTTTATTATCTGCTCTGGCTGAATAATTTTCAAAATGACTATCGCAATGATAGCCTAAAAAGGCTTTCTCAGTCCAGCAATGGTATTTTCACAGCTTTTGATCTAAAAACCAAGAGTGAAAACATCTGCATGCTTAGTGAAAACATTTCACCTGTGCTCCATCACTTTGGTCCTAGGGACATCTTTCCAAAATTGAGTCAGTTCTGGTACACCTGCTCCAGAAGACTGGTCCATTTCTGCTGCCATTATAAGGAAACGATCCTGTAGAGAAGCTGCAAAACCTGCCCTCCAAGAAATAAAAAGAAAAACCAAACAAATGTGTGCTTAGGTAAAACGAGTATTATTACAAGCAGTACAGAAGCATTTTGAACAAAAGTGCTATAAAATGAGAGCTTGTTTATTGCAGGACACACTAGAAATAACAAAATCATTCTTTAAAGCTCAATAATTTCGATTACGGTTTTCCCAAAATTATAGTTTTAACAAAACTAGTTTCACCTGAACAATTCAAAGACAACCCAGAATTTTGTAAAGAAAGCATCCTCCAGCAAATTCACCTATGCTTGCAACAATTTAGGAAATTGATTTACTGCAGATAAACTCCCACTGTACTAGTGAACAAGTGAGACAGCTGCCAATCAGACTTTCTGTTTTCTAACACAAGAAATACAATGAGGTAGGAACGACAGCTGCTTATGCCTGAGTGGAGTAGTAAATCAGTACAGGCAGTTACTCAAATGCTTCCTGACATCCATGGTTTTTTAACAAATAATAATATTCTCATACAACAGTCAAGCAGACATGGGTCTTACACAAGAGCAGCAAGCACATGAAGGTCAGCATCTACAGCATCTGGCTATTAATAAAACTTGTCAAGTTTTCTTAAAAATTTTATTGTACACTTTTACTTACCACCATGAAGAGAGACTATTATATCCAGTGATGTGCCAGGTTCACAGCTGCTGTTACTTGGCTTAACCCTGTATTTTTCAGGAGCAGTTGTTCTCACCTATAAACAAGAAATACCAAGCAAGAAAGCAAGTTCATGCACAAACTATGATTGCTTCATAACCTGCCTCATTCTGTAATAACCAAATCCCCAAAAGCTTGGATATTAGGACAAGCATCTAAAACACATTATTTTGTAATAGCAATAGGATGCTGGTATACAATTTTTTGCTCCCTCTCAACCATTTTTATCTTTTCCTGCATTTGCCATTTTTATCTTGCATACCAGCCAGCAATATTAAATGGACTGTTGTAACTTTTAATACGAAAATATGGAAACTATAGTTATTTAAGCGTGCAGAGAACACAAAAGATGCAAAAACCACAAAGATGTAAGTAAACTCAGTATTTCTGAAGCAAACATAACTGCATTCATTCCTTTGATGGTGACATATGCAACATTTTGAAGCATTACTAACTTGCTAAAAACCAATAGTTAGAAATTCTAGTAAGATGACTGCAATGCTTAAGCCTTTCTTTTTCAGGAAGTTTTAAACTCTCATTAAAAAACTAACCATCATGATAGCTCTTTTCCACTCAGTGCTCCAAAGATTTGTAATACTGATTATCCCCTTTGAGGTGGTACCTTGCAGGCGTAAATTCTTTGATTTGCTTCAAACATCTTTGATTTGCTTCAAACATCACAACAGAATAAAAAACTTTTTAATAGCATTTTTTCCTCCCTACACTAAACAAGTAAAAGTTACACATTTAGTAAACTATACCAGGCCACACTTACTTTAAAAGCCACCACATTTTTAGTGACGTTTGTGAGAACTATCAAGCATTTTTTCTCTCCAGTTTCCTTGGATCCAAAATACAGCTCTTCTGCCGGGCTAACAGGAAATTTAAAAAGAATTAGTTTCTCCAAATTATCTTTACAGCAGCCTATAGAAAAAAACTTGATCACACCTACAGAAAAATAAAATACTTTCAACCCTGCAACTACAGTATAAACAGATTTTCATCCAAAAAGCTGTGAAAATAAAATGCAGAAATGTTGTAGTGAAGCTCAGGGCTGGCTCAGGACAAGTGAAACTAGCTGCCTCAGCTGATTACTGCCCTTGACTTCTTCCGTCTGGAAGAGCGTGACCACCAGCAACAACAGGAAGGGCCAACATATAAATAGTCAGTCACTGCATCCTGGAGTGGTATGTCAAGGGATTGTTGATTTTAATTAATGCTAATTTTAAAGAATATAAGGAGTCACAGACAGGGAGACATTACCACCTTGTACAACTGTCCCTGTAATGGACACAGTGCACCCGCAAGATATCCGCGAGTGGCGACCATTTCAACCGCTACAGCTAAAGTCACTTGTACTTATGAGTCAGTCTTCACATACTTGTGGTGTCACATGCATAAAGTTACTTCTTGTTTTTAATAATCTTGTGCAATTCGGAGAGTCATGCATGAAATAATTTTAACCACACCAAACTAACACAGCTCATTTTGGACAGGCATTCGAATGAACACTACGAGGGGAAAGGTAGGGCATGCTCATGTAATACAAGTTGGAAGGAAACTCGAGTAACAAGTAAAAACGTTTTCTTTCAGTATGTCACAGTAGAGGCACGCAAAGAACTGCTGTACTATGCAGTACTACAGAACTGTATACTCTTTTGACACAAGGCCTTTGCTAAAAAAAATTGGGTTGTTTCTGTGTTTTGTTTTTAGAATGCCAATTTCATGTTAGTTTGACCTCCTCCTCAAAAGACCTCCTTTTGTACTAATCCTTTCCTCTCTTGTTTAAAACAGTGTGCTAGCTGAGAAGAAAAACCCTTGGTGCTGTAGGAAAAGCCTGAACACCCATGCTGGAAGCAGATTCCAATGGTGACTGTGTAAGTGGTGGGTGCTGCCATTTTACAGTGCATTACAGTCCACATGACACAAATATTATTTTATTTTCTGGAGAGGAAGAAGGAAGTGTGCCAAATAAGGCAGAAAACGGGAAAGGGATAAGCTTAAAATTACCCTATGCAGCTGTTTTAACTCCTTCTCTCAGTATTTTTTTCATTTCCAAATTCTCAAGTAACAAACACTAGGGAAAGGAAGGATTGTATCCACAGTGTTTTGCTTATGTTAATACTGTACTACTGCAGCTGAGTGTTACTGTGATTGCAAGATGAACCACAAAAGAGACAGGAAAACATTAACCAGCATCAAAACAACCCACAAAAAGAGATTAAAGAAGGAACATTCTGCCAGAACCTGGTCTTTCTTGTTCTACCACTAACTGTGGTTATTGATAAAAGGGAAATTGATAAAAGGAAAAAAAAAAAGAAAATAAAAGGTTTGTGGGCCACCACTGTATGATTCATCTGTGAAATCAAGCTGTTCCAGTGTTAGGGTGTGGCTATTTGGAGGATGGGTTGTTTAAACAAACACCCAGGCTTTCTAATTTTTACAGACACATTACTTTCTTTACTCTGATGCGTGTGTCGTAACCACTTCCGCTTGTATTAGAAATTCTTATCCCAAAACACACTACAACATGAGCTGGTCTTCACTAGAGAGTGCAAGCAACCTGCTGGCTTTTGTCTTACCAAATAAATTAGTTTATTGAGGAGGAAAGTCAGAGGCCTTTCACTGTAAGGTAGGCAAGGCAAATATAGCAGTGGTCTAAATGAGGGAGATAGCTCTGCAAGCGTGACTGCAAATACAAGAAACAAAAGAACACAAGGCCCCAGCTTTGGTCCATGACTTCGCAGGGCCAGAGCTGCAGTGCCTCAGCTTCCATTAGGTTCCAGGCTGCTCCCTTCACAGGGCAGTTCTGGGATCAGCAAGGATGCAAGTTAATCATAAAGGCAGAGCTGGTGGTCTCTGCCAGAGGTGCATGTAACTGGTTATAAATGGCACTATGTATGACATGTTCAGTCAACTTCAGTTCAGGGTCCTGAGAATCACTGCAAGGAAATGAAAACTAGTTCTGGCTTCCACAGAGGTAGAGTTTTAATAAAGAGCAACAACTGCGCTCAGTCAGGAGTTTGCTTTAAAAAAAAACAACAAACCAAAGCAAAGACAATGGAGAACCAGTACTTTATTTTCCATGACAGTAAGACTACAACTATTAACACCTCTGTACTTGACTAATTAATTAATTTACATGAATGGTAACCCTTCTATTCAAGGGCAGCTTGAACTATTTCAAGAAAAAAAAAAAACCAAAAACAGTAGAGTTTGTGTTGGGGGTGGGGGTGTTGGGTATTGGTTTTGCTTGTTTGGATGTTTTTGTTGTTTGCTTATGATTTTCCCCCCTTTTTTAACTAAGATGTGGATGGAAGAACACAGCTGCTTTCATCACTGCCCTAAAAATTTTTAATATTCTTTTATAATCACAATTCTGCAGTCTATGTCTTTGTCCTGCCATACAAGAATCTAAGGCTTTAGAGAAGGTTTTTAATTTCAAAATTAGGAAACATTTACACATATAAAAATAATTTTATGCTAATGAGCATGTCATTATTCAAATTCATTCCAAAACTAATTCATTACAGCACTCACAAGATTAGCTAAGAAATTACCTAAAAATTAGATACATTTTCTTCATTCATCTAATAGCAAACTGGAAGTGAAAATAAAAGTTAAAATCTAAATTAAATTCTAAACAAGCATCTTGATCTGATAGGCAGTGAAAAGAAAAAGTGGTAGTGGCTAATTCATTTCTTTTTCCCAGTTTAATGATAAAAAGCAAACTAACTGTAAAATGTAAGCATTTTGGATAACAAAACCTTCTAGGCAGATATGCCACTTATACAGAGCACTTTTCACACAAAATAAATTTGACCCATTTATTAAGTTTAATTTGTGCAAACTACTATTGTAGACATTTATATCATCTTAACATAAAAAAAGAATTTAAGTAAGATTTAACAGTGAAAGCTGTCTTGGTAAAGCTGTCTTGGTTTTTTCTTAAGCCAATGCAATCTGAGAATGTCAATCCACTGCTCTCATTACAGATAAGCACAGGTTTAACTAAGACCATTTCTCAACATAAATTAAATGCTTCTACAATTCTATGAAATATACACCTATTAGTACAAAAAGCATGCCCATGGTGACACAAAATTCACTGAAAACATGTAAAACCAGAAAAATCCTTTGACCTTTGTAAAAACCATTCTTAGAAAGATGCTTATAACTTGTTTTCCCCTAATAATCTGCAAAAAGTTTATTTTGTAAATTAACTGATTCAGCACTCAAGTGTCCAAGGCACATGGTAAAAAAAAAACCCTAACAAAAACTTAAAGAAAAATATTATTACCTGATATGTAATAAAGGTCCTTTAAAAGTGGTTAATGCTTTCTTTGCATTTTTTGGTTTGACCTCTGTTTTGTCAGTTTCCTCTGATTTGGAAGTTTGTTCTATAGAATTCATCTGAGTAAAAATGATAGTTATAATGATTAACTAGAAACCTGGACTACACATTACAGGATCATGCAGGTATTTTAAAGAACACAAAGAGCTGCATTTCAACAATTTACATATTATGGACCAAGCTTAAAACGTATCCGTTCCCTGAAGCTCCCTGAAATCCACTGAAGAAAGTGATTTGCTTTAGAAGTTACATAATGTATTAAACATGGATGAAACAAAACTTCTGCTTTGGTTTTTCCCCACATATTTTCCTGATAACAAGTTGGTTTTTGAAAACACTAGACACACCAAGTTACAATACTCCAAATGTTGAAGATTTTAAAGCACTGGTATTATTCATCCACTGCAAAAGTCTTCCATTTGTAACAGACACTCCAATACAATCAGTGCAACACTGAACAAAGAACACAGCAGCAATTCTACACTTTATTGCATTGCAGAATTACTAAACATATCTTCATTGCTTTTAGATGAAACTGAAGTATTGTAGAACAGAAAAGAACTAATGCTGATTGAATTGGTGCATCCGAAAGTGCAGGTATCTTAGGTTCTGAGGGTTTTCCTCTATAACATTAACAAAATACATCTCAGCAGGCCTGGACATCTTATTATCAAAAAAAAAAATAAAATTAAAAAGGAACTCTGGAATACAAGTGCAGGGGAAGAATGCAGAAGAGTGAAAGAATTAGTAACATTATGATTCAAGATCAGCTGGCTAAAGAGTTTGTTTAGCCTCCTTTTTATTCCACTTAAAATACAGAGAAAAGACATGAAGTGAATTCAGTTCATGCAAACTTGAAGTATGAGAATGAAAGGACTATAAAATTTTATATGAAGCAGTCTTTATAAAAAGAAACCACACAGCAACTTTTCTTCATAATTATATAAAATTATAGTAAAAGGTTAGTGTGTAAATATGCTGCACTAGTTATGTGTTGAGCTTTGTTCTACATAATTATCAGAGAAAACATTACTATAGAACACAAAGGCAGAGGCATCTAGACAGGCACTTACTAACCAAGTTTATCACTCTTGGCTCCCTGTACTCTGCGGAAAGAAACAGGCCCTTCTATGGGATAAGAGGAGGCTTACATATATTAAATAAATCAGATGAATTCTTAGGGGACAAGAGTATGCAAAACAAAGACTTGCAGTGCAGAAAAATGAAGAGAATGATGTCTCACAGATCACTTGAAATCTGTTTGATTTGAAGGTGGCCTTATTAAAAAAAATTCCACTATTTATATTTAGATATATATAGATATATACTTGTCACATAAAAGTAGTTAACTTGGAAATATGAATTGCCAACCACTGAGAGACAATGAGTATTTTGGAAAAACACATTAGACAAAAACATAGCAGTAAACTGACAAACAATGGTGCTTCCTTTGGAAGAAACAGCAGGTATTCTTAAATTTGTGAACAGAAGAATAGTGAGTTTAACCAAAACAGTAATTTAATTTTTATAGAAACAATGCCAATAACAAGATTTGGTCTCAAATTTTAAAAGTATGTTAAAGGTAAGGCCTTAAAAGTGCCTTAAGGCTAATTGATACACGATAAGCATAAAAGTCAGTCACAGTGCATTGCAAAAATTGAGTAGCAGCTTGATTAGACTGTATAAAAGAGAAAGTAATTAATTGCTTTATAGTATTTCAAGAGTAAAAAAAGTTAAAAAAACCCCCCTCTTAAGTAAGCAGAAAACTAAGTAAGCTGGGCAAATTAAAAACCAATAAAGATTGAGACTTATTGAGCACCAAAGGCAACCCACATACTGAACAGTTCTCCATATCTCCCTGAGAATTTTAACTTTAGAAATGTGCTACAAGCAAAGCAAGCTACTGAGTGTAATGGTCAGGAAGTTATGTAATGCTTCCTTTTGACCTTAGGGTCAGTGAAATGACCTTTTTTTCCTTTTGAAAAACTGGCCAAGTTGCAAAGAACAACTGAACTCCTTAGTGAACTGGGGTTTTTTTTTTTCAAATTTTTCTGACAAACTTGGAACAGTAGATGCAATTGAAAATGCAAATATTCTATTCCATTAAACAGAGGTTTTGCAATTCATATTTCAAAATTAATTATGGCACTAAAGTGGTGAATTTCAGATTTTTCCTACTATTTTCAAGAGCAATATCCCCAGTGACTATCATTGCTCATTGCATAGTCCTAAATATCACCTCATATGAACTTGTAAAAACAGTGGTTTTTTCCCTAGATAAACAACACTACAGGAAGATTATATTGTAAAACAGGACCGATGGAATAGGAATACGATTTCTCCTGAGCACAGATGAAAACGTTTCTATTGAGATTTTATGAATAACTTAAGAAAACAAATTAACATCCACTAAAGTATAAATACTTAGTATTTTGTCACACACATACTGATTTAACCATACGAGAAAATGAGATGCATTTCAAGATGTACACCACTAGATATCCCAAGATTTTAAAAAATAAACTAGAATGACATAACCTTGGAAAACAAAATGCAGAAACCTTTTTCATTTTGCTGTACAATTCACTGTATTCCAAGAGACAGACTAAATATTTGGTACCCATTTGATGCATTCTGAATTATCAAACTTAACAGACTAAGAGCCACGGCTGAAATTGCAAGTATAGTATTTCAGTTTTAGTGGGTTCTTTTGTCAAACTGGAGGACAGAAAAAAAGAAAGTTAAAAAAATTCAACACAACGACAGACAGCCAACCCAAACAATATGCCTCTTGTCCCTTCTTGTAACCACTTAGCTAGTGCCTTAGTCTTCAGAGTTAGATACCTTTTTCTGATTAAGGTTTTGTGCTTCATTCAGCTCCCCAGTCTCCTTGGTGTCTACATCTATCTCTTCTTTACTTTCATGCTCATCTTCATTAGTAATGGGCCCATTTTCACATAAAGGAGTTTGAAAATCATCATCAACCAATGGAGGATAACTGTACTTGAAAGAATCCTAAAAAGATAGGGATTTTTAAAGGAACAGTTGGTTATTTAAGAGTTTTAGAAGTGCCTTCTCTAGGCCTTTTCAAATGGAAATATTATCAATTTTTATGTTTAACATTACTTGCATGTTTCATTTATCTATTTTAAAGTGTACCCCTGTGCAGAAAGCTGATATTTACCAATAGTTTTTATTTTTCCATCAAAATAAAATACAAATAAATACAGTCATCCAATGAAGTCAGTAAACTGGAACTGTTATTTATAGTTACAGCAGAACTGCAGAAGCTGATCTATCAAGAATCAGCATTCAGAGTTTTAATGCTGAAGTTCTCTTCCTAGTTCTACAAAATGTGGTTTAAAACTCATGACAGTTATTTCCACTCCAAAAGTGATGAAAAACATCAGGTGTTCTTTACATGTTAGTTTCATAATGGCCATTTTAAAAAAAGAAATGACAAAACCCAAAGCCACAAAACAATCCCAAAAAAGCCTTGAAGTTTAACCTAGAGCATGGACCTTTAACGTACTCTCTACAATTCCAAACTCAGTCTTTGGAAAGCCAAATCAAGTTAAAGACCATATTCGAGACACCTAAGTAATGCTGCAGCAGCATATTTAAGTTCTCAATGTATCTTTTCTATTAGAAGACCAGTAAAACTCAGTTTTTGCTAACTAGAAATTCTCTTAACATTCTCAAAACACTTTTATTACATCTAACGTTAATTAGAGTGTTTAAACAGGGATCTGTGTTCCTACTGCATTTTCAAGCAGTTATAAACCCCAAGTAAATTGAATTAGTCTGGTACCTTTTCCAGTGTAAAAAAAAAAAAATAACACAGCTTTGACTATGTAAGGCAGACTTCAGAAATGCCCATAGTTCCCAAACTATGCATCCAGCAGGGAGTTACAGGAAGGTGCTTCAAGAGAGCTCCCATAAGCAAAACAAGGAATAATGTTATGGTGAAAAAAAGGAAAAGTCTTAGATGGGACCATTCAAAGAAACTACAAACAGAAGAGCATATTTCCTATTATCTATAAACAAGGTCTAAATTTCTCCTATCCTTCAGACTGTAGCAACAGTCAAAGACCTTTAGGACAATGAAACAGATATCCACTAGTTTAAACAATACCCTATTAAGGGCCTGAAGGACAAGATTTAAGCATCAGTTATAGACTAATTCATTATTAGAAGAAAAAACTCCAGATTGTTAGAAATATTACAGTAGTCTTGCAGAACACTGACATCCCCCATTTGCAAATATGAGACAGAAATATCCAGCTTCCCCTTGGCCAAACTGATAAAAAGCCTTTTCAATGCCTTCCAGCATGTGACAACAGGCATATGACAATGACCTTAATAAAGGGAAGTCAATTTTGCTGCACAGCTTGGCCTCAATCCGTGGTGCTGGATGGCTTCAGCAGCTGAACAGAATCTCATCTCTGGGACAACTCAAAGTTCCACACTTCACAGTCACACTCCTTAACTTTCAGTGACAGGGATTTATCTACTAACAGGATAAAGACCTCAGACAGGTAAACAAGACAGATTTATTCCATGCTTGATACATCCATTCTGGCTCTCTTATGCAAATCGAAAGATCTTCAGATCTTTGTTGTGGAAGAAATATCTTAATCATAGTAGTGATACTTTCTAAGATTACACGTGCACAGTGGCCATGAAATCACAAGCAAATTGTTTAGTCATGCCTTAACTTCAGGTCACTGACATATAAAAGGTACTTCCAAGAAAACAAGCTATGGTCTATCAATTCAGATAACCAGGTGAAGAGCTCTGCATTCTAGTTGCACACATTGCTCTATACTGGCACCAGAAGAGAGAATCTTAGTCAATACATCCTTAAATCCATCTTCTGACAAAGGGCAAAACCACAAACTAAAACCCTACTGTGTGTATGTCTTGTATCAGTGTGTACACTGTTATGTACATTAGAGTTGCACAAAATGTTATTGAAGAGGCAACAAATCTCCTTGGTCAGTCAGAACTGTGTATGCCTTAAGAATTGGGCTGTTCCATCATCAATATTAACAACAGGAAATGGCAGAATGTGGGATACAATAGATTAGGAAACCAGGAGACCAATGACTTAGTATACATTTATTAGCAAATGAAAATCATTATCTAATTGCTCTTGAGCACCTAACCCTAATTTTCCAGAATGGCTAGCATTAGCTTGCTCCTAGATCAGTTTCAGGTAATTTTGACAAGCCCTTCAAGACAAATCTGCTATAAAAAGAGTGACCTCTGCATTTTGGACAAGAACAACTCAAGGCCAGGTAGATGGTGTGCACCAAGTACAGATTAGCAGTTTGGTAATAGCCACAGCCAACCCTGATAAGAACCTGAATGGAATTTAGATCAAATGTATATTCCTAAGTCCTTCACAATCTGTTTGTTTTCTGTTATTAGTTTTAATGCTTTTGATACTCTAGAAACACCTTTGTCCACTAGTTGTCTAAAATCAAGGATGCAATATTCCTCCTTTCTCAGCTGGCTAGCAGTTGACTGAGGTCAGAGATGCAAAAATCCTTTGGAAGAAAGGTCTGGAGCACAACTTCAGGGTCTCAAGTATTTGCTAACAGTTCTTCCAAATTGTGACAGGTTAAAAGCTCAAAACATCTTTTGAGTGGTTAAATAACAAAGAAACTCATTAGTTAGACAAAGTATGTACTGATTCAAGATACATGGCTTTTAATACACAGAGATACAGCTGTTCTTCCAAAACTGCCAAAACCCCTAGTGTCTTTGTCATGCAAGTTTACCCCTCTTCTACTACTACCCTAACCCTATTTCTACCACTGGAATTTACTACCCCAGACAAATGATTTGGATAAGCTGCCTCCTTGATTCTGAAACTTGTCAATGCTCTCAGAAGGCAGGCAATATGGAGCCAACTTGATCAACAATCACTGACTGGCAATGAGACCTTTTAGGACCAAGGCAGGGTTAGGGATAACTAAGACTGTATGCTCAATCAGATGCTTCATGAGAATACTTACTAAGGCTACAAACCCTTTCTTTAAAGACATAATGAACTCTCAGGTAAGCTTGGCTGAAAAGCATACTCAGCTCTAAATGGTAAAAAAACTTGCCTCTCTATTGC
Source organism: Serilophus lunatus (assembly GCA_013399895.1). Taxonomy (NCBI): domain Eukaryota; kingdom Metazoa; phylum Chordata; class Aves; order Passeriformes; family Eurylaimidae; genus Serilophus; species Serilophus lunatus. The sequence goes on from VXBA01004271.1 coordinate 322,802, forward strand.
AACAATAGGACAATACCATAGGAGCCAGGCCCAGAATCACTGCTAAACACCATTCAATTCCTTCCTGAAGCCACTTCAGACATCATCAGTTCTTCCCTCAATGCCCACTCCTGATGTTCAACAATTTCAGCTTTCTTTCACACAAGGAAGTTTTTATATAAAAGCCTGGGGGGTTCAGGTAGCAACTTTCCTAGGACAAAAAGGGTATAGTGTCTTTGAGAACATCATGTAAAAGCACTTTTTAAAGGTTGCTAATCTCTGTCGAATAAAAAGCAAAATAACATTCTTTTATGTTCCCAAGCCAACTCTTATGTTCTGGCCACCAGAACTCTACCCTGAATTTATATATAAAGGCAAATGACCTCTCCTACTGTTGCTGAAACACAACCCTCCTTTTCTCCATATTATTACTATTGTAACATCAAAAATACTTCAGAAAAGAAAATTTAGAAGAAGAATTAAAAGTAACCCACTTGAAGTGGGTTTATTCCACTACCATAAATGGCCTACAAAAATTTTAAAGGAAAAACATTATTTTCCTGCGAATTCTATTAACAAGATTGTGCAAACTGATCTAATACCTTTGTGAAAAGTGAAACCTGCTGTGCAAGATGCTTGCGCTGTTCTGCTCCTTAGCTTGTACGAGAATAGAACTCTGGTTCTTTTCAAGTGCTATTGCTTGTACCATACCCTTTGGGGACCTACTAACTCCTTAAAAAGAACCTTCTACAGCCATGCCTTAAAATGCAGTCCTGGAAACAACAAAAAGGAAGTAACTATGATATAACAGCCTTTAGTGAATCACAGCTTTGGAACAGGACAACAACTCTCAGAGGGCCACGAAACCTATTTTCTGTTCATAGAACTTCTTTCATAAACCAACACTACCTCTAATTCATCAGGCAGGAAAAAAGTAGAAAGAAGATTGACACTTAAACCAGGTAATTTTTTAAAAAAATGCCTGAGAAACTAAGTGGCTTCCAATGACTTGTAAGTGGATGAATGATTCAGAAAAATTATTTCTGTTCGTAAGACTGCCAGATGCCAGATTCTCATGAAGTTCATCTATTTTATATTAACATGATTTACAAATTATCATCAGTAAAACAATTTCAAGACATTTCATTTCTTTGAAGCACCAACTCTCAACTCCATGTATGGAACCATATAGGTCTGTCTCAATCTATCACACCAGGAACATGAAATGTTAATATACTCACAGTTCCACCCATGTGAGGTGGCAGATACTCTCCACTGATGTATTCCTGTACGTCACTCTTGTTGGTGAACTTTAACATGCTTATTGCATCTGGGCCAAGCCAACCCTTCACAATTTTAAAAGCAGCTTCAAAAAATGAACAAAACAACAAAAAAAACAATAAAAGATATACATAAGTTGTCAGGAAGGGGGCTTTGTTGGGGTGTTTTGTTTTTGTCGGGTTTTTTTACTGTATTGGTAGATCACACAAATGAGCTATATCCTGTAAGACAGTGCAAAACCTGCTCTGAGAATATCAATTATAATGGGGATAAACAGTGTAAGGAAATGAGTGTTATTTACAGAGAAAATGAAAAAGGTATCTTTGATCAAACAACTGAAAGCTTTTTTTCTCTTGGAATTTAGTCCAGGAAGTACTGAGGGAATAAAACCAATTCTATTTCCAAATCTGAGTGAAGGACATTGGGGAAGATACACATATACTCTTTCCTAGCTGAAGTGTTTTGTTGATTTAAAGGACACTTGTTTAAATCTACAAAATATTTTCAAATACCATTCTTATTTCAGTGATGGTAAAATATGAACATACAGTGAAACATAAAGCCATCATAAAAATATGTACTCAAATGGTAAAAATAGAGGAGCAACATATTTATCCTGTAAATTATAATTAAAGGTAATTTTTGAAGTACACATGTCAAAACAAATATAACTACAGCAATGTCCAGTGTCAGACATCTGTCTTAAATTGTGTATTCTACTTTTTGGCTGGTTATAAGTGTCCATCATTTGCTGATGATGGGATTCCTTACAAGATTCCAGTTTGAAACATTTAAGGTATAGACTACTTCTTAAGGTCTTCCAACTTTTAAAAGCAACACAATGAATACAGATTCCATTAAAAGTATGATCCAAAATACAATGCTAGAAGGAAAAAGTATGCAACCTTTGAATTGGCAGACTTAAAGACTGATGCTTAACAAATGTCACCATTCATCTGTATCTACATAGACCAGAAAAATTCTTCCTTTTTATGCCTCTGAATTTTAAAAGTTTTTGCAATCTGAAAAGAAAAAAACAAAGAAACAACAACTTACCATTCATTATCCATGGCATTTCAAATATCACTATCTTGGCTGAAAAGAAAAAAAAAAGTCTGAATACCAAGTGTTAGGCATTTCTCTGTTTAAGCACAGCAATAAAGTTCATGTAAAAAGCCAATACTCATTTTTAGAAACCTCCATGTTCACTTCCCTGTAAAAGCAATTTTATACATCTTAAAAGCAATTATACAAACATATTGTTATATAAAAACATTGTCTGTTTGCTTGGAAAACAGACAACAAAATTTTAAGGTCTGTACTGTTTATATACTTCCTGGGATATTACTTTACTTAATAATAACAATATGTCAGAAATCTCGAATAAGGCAAAGAAAGGCAAGATCTCAACCAGACCTAGAAAAGCAACTACTGAACAGAAAAAAGTTTAACTGGTACATTCAGCACCTCTTCCTCACAAAGAAATAAATGCTGTGAGTCTTTGTAAATCTTTTTTTCCAAATATTCTTTGTTTTAGCATGTAAGTTAGAAAATACTTTAAAGTGTTCCAAAACTTTTCTCTTGAATATGAAAAAAAAGAAATTGTTGTGCTTTGATGAATATTCACAAGCATATTTTCATCTAAAATTTATAACATAAAATTCAAAATGAGCTAGCCAAAACTTTTCCATGTTTGCCCATCCATAAAAAAATTAGCAGGCAAGTATGCAGGGTTTTCCAAGTGTGCACACAAACATGACTTATTCATTTTCAGAATAAACTAAATTTTCTATAGTTATACATTCTTTTTCCCCTGGAAAATTCTGGAGGATATAAACTGTCATCCAAGGAAATAACAGGCCAATTAAGTACTATGTGTTTATATTAAGTTTAAATACGTAAAAACATACATTAGATTACTACTTCATAAAAACAGTTGATTTTTGATCAACGTAAAGTTGATTTACAATACAAAGTTGTGCTGACTTCAGCACAGAAAAATATTCTGAATCTGTAACATCCACATGTTCCATGTAATTACCCCAGAAGGAACATGCATAAACTTCCATCTCCTCCCTCTTCTGTCATATTATGAAATGCTCTTATTACACAAGTCTAAAATGCTTAACATCTAATATACAATACTTACTGAGGAAGTTTGGGTAATAATCTGTAAAACAGCTGACAATAAACCGGACAAAATCCAAGTCCTAAAATAAAGTCACAGCATAAATGCAGTGTAATTCAAAACATTAAAAGTACAGGCTTAGTTGAGGAGTTTAATGAATACCACAAGATACTCATACTGTAATCAACCATATTCGAATTTTACACACACTAAAAACATCAAAATGCCATGCAATGCTTTTCACTTCATTAAACTGCTGGAGAATTGTGATCAAACTTAGCTTTAGGACCTAGGAAAGAAGTCAACAGACACATGATCAGTGCAGTAACTTAAGTGTCTGAACTACTGTAGAATATCAACATGATTTAAGATGCGCAGGAAAGGTAAACTTTTAGCACTAGAGAAGCTTGACAGATTACAAAGAAAAGCACTAAATATGCTGAAATTTTTCTTCAGTAGTTATCATCCACATTGTTTAATATACCACTGCACTCAGTAGAATATTTAAAAAAAAAAAAAATGGTTTTCACCCAAAGAGGATTTTTGGTTTCAGTAAGTTTGTGGTATGCAGTCAAATTGTAGGTAGACACTTCCAGAAATAGTACAAAATATTTCTGACTGAGGTTCCAAAGCTTGTCATAACAGTAAAAATGCTATGGAACTCCTAGAGTGATGTAAAGATACTATTAAAACATTTTTGGACAGAGTGAAAGCAAAACAGTGTAAGAATGCAAGTCACAACTCGAAAGCTCTATCAGTAGCTTCAGTAACTAGAAACTAACTGAGAGCTTGGTATCTTTAGTGGCAGAAATTGGGCTCTAACAGAGCCATTTTTCTCAACAGTCTGTTGCTTGTACCAAATAGAATTAGAAGTATTGATTTCACAGGCCATTCAATAACTGCATCTATTCTAGTTACCTAATCTGATGCAACAAGGAATGAGCCATCAGAATTATCTGCTGCATCTCAAGTGATAAAAGTTGACATAGTACATGTCCATAGCAATGGAACAAACAAATGAGGCACACTCTGGAAAAGAACTCAGAAATCCCAGTTCTTTTAACATAGAGAACGTGTGTTAAAACATACGTAAAACAAGCATGTATAACATACTTTTTGAGTACTATACATGCTGACAAGCAGCCATTAAAAATGTTCGGTGCTAAATGTACTAACTATAGGCAAGACTGTACAATGGGACATCAGGGACAGCAATTGCTGAGACTGTGTCTCTAGGAGTCTCAAAGACACTGGAAAGAAGCTGCTTCAAAATATACTCCCATAAAAAACCAAATCAAACTCATCTTTCACATCAAGGAAATTATTACAATCCTTCCTTCTTGTTATACAAAACCATGGCTCCAGTATTATCCTTAGGAGTGAGGACAGACAGCTGTCACTGCACACGTGAGACACTGATCCTGCCTTTCCAATTGCTATTTATTTAGGGCCTTGAGGGAAAGTCATACAAGTTGTGACTGAGGTCACTTGGTCTGTTCCATTTTGAGGAGACTGAGAGGAGACCTCCACTGCAGTCTAGAGATTCCTTACAAGCGAAGTAGAGGGACAGACATTGATCTGGTGACCAGTGACAGAACTCCAAGGAATGGTCTGAAGTTGCTTCAGCGGAGGTTTGGGTTGGATATTAGAAAAATGCTCTTCACCCAGTGGGTGGCTGAGCACTGGAAAAGGCTCCCAAGGAAGCTGTCACATCACCAAGCCTGACAGAGCTCAAGAAGAGTTTAGATGATACTCTCAGGCACATGGTGTGACTCTTGGGGATGGTCCTGTGAAGGGCCACTAGTTGGACTTGATGATCCTTGTGGATCCCTTCCAACTCAAAATTCTGTGATTTGTCAAAATACCTCCTCATAAGCTTGTGACCCTGTGCTGCACAGCTGCAAGGTATTAATGCAACATTAACCACCCTGACTGTAAAGGATGGAAAAGTTTTTAGGGCTGTTTTCTTGCCTTACATCCAAATGCATTCTTGCCATAGAACAAAAAAAGGAAAGAACAAGATACAAGTTTCATCCATTTCTGTAATAAGAGAGCATGACATTTTGTTAAGAAAAATTTCAATATTCTATAGACAATCTATGAGATTTTTAGTTATTAGATGAAATCCATAAATATGTAATGATGGTCAGGATCTCCATCTTGCAATCTAAAACAGCTTAGATTAGCTCAGTCACCAAATTGAAAGCAGGTTTTCTATGTGATGCAGAAGACAAAGTTTAATATGCAACAAAAGATTTTGGAAACTGCTCATGTCATGACAGAAAGCCCTACACTGACGTCAAGAATCATTACATTATTTAGGTGTCAAGGATTGTACAGGGATTTCATTTTTTCTGGGACTATTGGTTAAATAATTGAAAAAGCAATCAGCAAAAGACAATAAAAATACTCACTATGTGACTGATTCCAGTTTCAGCCATGTCAAATACCACTGTTAAGGGCTTTCCATGATCTCTCTTGGCATAATGTTCTAACCAAAAAGCTACCAGTTTCTTCTTGTCAAGTTGATGTTTAGGATCTCTTGTATGATGTTTCACTTTGAACCAAACTTGGAGAAAAACACACACAGAAATTGAAACAACAGATCAAAGAAACCAGAAAACATTTAAGTAACTAAAACAAGCAAGTAACTAAACATGACCCACTGAAATTTATTAACACCTCTGATTTGTATTCTGTATTTCTACTGATTTTGTGGATACTGAAAAGCCAAGAAAACAACGGCATAACTCTCCACATCCTCCCTTTCCTTGCTCACAACTTTACACTGGAACTTTTTAAAACTAAAACTACAAAGGATTATACCCCAGGAGAAACAGTAAAGTGGATTCATGCATTTAAAGACTACTTCTTATTTGGATTATCATTTTGTAATTTCAAATTAAATCATGTGCTCCTCAGACATAATATGTTCAGCATGTATTTTAAGTGTTGTATATTAACGTTTCTTTTTCTGTTCAGGTTTTCTACAGCACTGTAGTTGATGTGTTTAGAAAAACTACTTATACGTGGCATTATGAATTGCATAAAAAGCAACAGATCTTTCTAAAACAAAAATTCCAGAAGGTGAGCAATATGGTAAAAATGAAAGCCCAATACATATCCAAAAGGAATAAAAAGAGTTGAATCATAGAGAGACTTGTTTTTCCATGAAAAAACGTAAGCATAAATTCAATGTAACAGGCTTTATAAAAATCTTTTAAATCAAATTACTCATAATAAAATGAAGTGATGAAAGAAATATTCAGGATAGTAATGGGAAGAGTACTTTTGCAATATTAGACAAGCCTGAAAATAGTTTTAGATATACTCAATGTTCTTTTCCCTGAAACTTGGAAAATATTAGTAAGAACAGATTTTTTCCTCCATATATTTTACTTCCAAATGCAAAAATGAAAAAAAAATTATGTAAAGAAGGAAACCTTTTTAAACATAGCATATTAACTAGACTCCAATTTCAAAATTTTTAAGAGAAACCACTATTCAAACAGAGAATATAGATTAAACTACTACATTTGTGTTTAAAACACACTGTATATTTGTGTTTAAAACAATCCAGCAATGACTATCTCTGGAATTATAAACTAGCCCTTGTAAAAAAACAGAATTCCAGATTAAAATTTTTGGTTTTCACTTTTTTCTTTTTTTTACCAAGGTTCAAGATTAGTTCAAGGTTCATAAGGCTTGGAAAGTTATTTGTTTAAAATGCCTCTTTTGCCTCACAGGACTTAATTAAAAGTAAATATGTCAGATGTTACAACAGATTTATTTATAGAAAATAATACTGACAACTTACTATATCATATTAAAAAAAATAAGGAGCATTTTGGGCAATATTTACTGTATCCCTAAAAATCTGTTTCATTACTAGAAGTTAATTACACAACTTCAAAGTTCATCCTCCAACAATTCTCAGCTGTACATGCTGTTTCTGAACATTCCAGTGATGCAAAAAAAAGCACAGAAAAAAATCAACAACAAGAAAACCATTGCAGACCTTCCTGTGAACCACTGCAAATATGACAGAACGTGGGCTGCTAGAAAAGCACTGACAATGCATTGCCATGATGAACTTTTGTACTGGCCATGTACTCTACCCAACAGATATAGATCCAATGCATTTACACTGGAAAAGTAAAAACTGCATTAAAAGTAGGGTGAAGGCTCATGATTTTTTAGAACTGCTGACAAAATTTTACCCATTCCCCTTCTGTGATCTAAAGAAATATTCCAAGTTACCAACTTATCACTTTTAGTAAAAAGTTGCCAGTACATACCTACTTCTATTTTGAAAAACAAATGTTATAAGAAAGATGGCAAAATGCTGTAAACAAAATAATGACATATGATTGAAAATATCATATTCTGTATAACTTACATAATTTATAGCCCTCTTTATCGTATCCATGCAGAAAGAGAGCACCAATTTCAAATAACCACTTTGGAAGGACAGATTCTGACAAGTCTGCAAAACCAAGTGAAATATTATTTCAGTAGCCATACTAATAATCGCATTGTAACTTCACAGTAGCCTCCAAAATTGCAGGAGGCTAGGTACAAAATACAAAAATATCTTGATAAATCCCTTCCCAAGGCCTTTACTAAAAGTCAATATTGAGATAATTTGAAATCTTTACTATCTTCTTCCTCTCATGCTACAGAGTAGGATCTATTTAGAACATAAAAAACTACGTAGGAAAAAGAACCCTGCAAATCTTTTTGCTCTCATCTGCAGCCCTCTCTCACTCATGCTCTATCCTTTAAATTAGACTGTAAATTCCTATAGATAGGGCTCACCTTCTAAACATCCTCACAGCACAAAAGTGAGATCTCTTCTACTTAGTGTGCCAGACTAGTGCCACTACAAGGAACAAGAAAACCCTGTTTGTTGTGGAGATTTTGTTATTTCTTATATTTGTATATTTTTTTATTTGCTTCTTTTTAGAACTCCATTCTAGCAAATGCAAAGAGACAAAACAAGAGATAGCTGCCTGCCTTCCTTCCTCTTATATAACCTTTCAGTAGACATATGGAACCACAATAAAACAGTGAAGCAGTACTGGCCAACACAAAAAGCAGTAGTTCTACTATTTTTTCAGGGGGTTTTGTTGTTGCAGTGTTTTTTGTGCTTCAACAGGAAAGCAACATACACCTTCAAAATCATTAGATAACATAGCTTACCATTAACTGTATACTCTTTCCTCCACTGAAAGCTTTCATCAATCATCTTTAAAGTATCATCCACAACATCATGACGCCAAATCAGATAGTTTTCCACCCATTTATCATCTTGCTGAAGTCTTTCCACATCTCTAGAATCATATTTATCTGATTTATCTAGCAAATAAACAAATATATTAGTGTAAGAATATAGCATTTGCACAAAAAACATGTAGAGATTTGTCTAGTGTATGTATACAAGCATCTACTAGGTACACAGGATTTCTTTTGCAGTCTCAAATTTAGGTAAACGAAGCATAGCATGACAAATTGATTAAAACCATCTATCTGCTGTGATCACAAAATCACCTAGGCTGAAAAAGATCTCTGAGACCACCATGTCCAACCTCTGACCTAACACTACCTTGTCTACTAGACCATGGCATTCAGCACCACATTCAGTCTCTTCTTAAACACCTCCAGGGACAGTGACTCCATCACCTCCATGGGCAGCCCATTCCAACACCCCATCCCTCTCTCTGTAAAGAACTTCATCCTAACGTGTAACCCAAACCTCCCCTGGCACAGCTTAAGGCTGTGCCCTCTTGTCCTGTCACTGGCAGCCTGGGAGAAGAGACCAACCCCCACCTGGCTACAACCTCCTTGTAGGGAGTAATAAGGTCTCCCCCAAGTCTCCTCCAGGCTAAACAACCCCAGTTCCCACAGCTGCTCCTCACAGGATTTGCGCCCCAATGCCTTCATCCTTGTTGCCCTTCTTTGAACACACTCCAATACCTCAACATCCTTCCTAAACTGAGGGGCACAGAACTGGACACAGGACTCAAGGCACGGCCTGACCAGTGCTGAGCACAGGGGAAGAATGACTTCCCTGGTCCTGCTGGCCACACTATTCCTGGTACAGATGCCACTGGCCTTCTTGGCCACTGCTGACTCATGTTCATCCCACTGTCAATCAGAACCCCCAGGTCCCTTTCTGCCTGGCCAGTCCCCAGCCTGTGGTGCTGCAGGGGGCTGTTGTGGCCAAAGTGCAGGACCCAGCACTTGGTCTTGTTGAACCTCGTGTGGATTCAGCCAACTCATCCAGCCTGTACAAATCCCTCTGCAGAGCCCTCCTACCCTCCAGGAGATCAACACTCATCTCCAACTTGGTGTCATCGGCAAATTTGCTAATGGTGGACTCAATCGCCTCCTCCAGACCATCAATGAAGATATTAAACAGGACTGGGCCCAACACTGATCCCTGGGGGACACCACTGGTGACTGGCCACCAACTGGATGTAGCACCATTCACCACCACTCTCTGGGCCCAGCCTTCCAGCCAGTTCTTAACTCAATGAAGGGTGCACCTGTCCAAGCCAGGGCTGCCAGCTTTTCCAGGAATTTTCTATGGGAGATGATGTCAAAGGCTTTGCTGAAGTCCAGGCAGACTACAACCACAGCCTTCTCCTCATCCACCAGGCGAGTCACCTGATGGAGATCAAGCTGGTCAGGCAGGACCTGCCCTCCTAAATCCATACTGGCTGGGTCTGATCCCTTGGCCACCCTGTAGGTGCCATCTGATCACACTCAAAATGATCTGTTCCATCATCTTGCCACTCACTGAGGTCAGGCTGACAGACCTGTAGTTTCCTAGGTCTTCTTTCTGGCCCTTCTTGTGGATGGCCATCATATTGATCATTTTCCAGTCATCTGGGACCTCTCCAGTGAGCCACGACTGTTGCTAAGTGATGGAGAGTGGCTTGGCGAGCTCATCTGCAGATCTCTGATCACCCTGGGATGGATCCCATCTGGTTCCATACACTTGTGAGGATCCAAGTGGCTCAGCAGGTCATTAACTGCTTCCTCCTGGACTGCAGGGGGGACTGACCATTCAGCTCCTCTTCCCTGCCCACCAGCTCAGGAGACAAAGAAGGCGTTAAGTGCCTCAGCCTTTTCCTCACTTTGGTAACTCTGTGTCCCAAGAGTGGAGGTTTTCCTTGCCCCTCCTTTTGCTATTCATGTATTTATGAAAACACTTCTGTTATTCTTTTTAGGATAATACTTAAAACATTTTAGGACACTACAAGTTTACTCTCACCAGAAAAACACTTTCTGTGATTCCTATTCAAAGAAAAAAACATCAGAAAATAGGAAGGTGTATGTAAGACTGGTACAATTTTCCTAAAACCAGTTTTCTGTAATTACCATGAATTATTATATAGTCTAAGAATCTCTATATTGATGAAGGTATATATTAAGCATCACTCGCTCATGCTTGAGTTCTCAAACTCACAGGCATCAGCTTGTCAGATCACAAATGTTAAAATTACTATTTTTGACCACACACTATATATAATTGCATTAAACAAAATTCTTTTCTTTAAAAAATTACACCATTTACACTTGTTATAAATTTTTACCCTATCAAATACTAACTACATGCAACTCCAGAGCAGTACAGAAGCCCAAGGCTTAAACTCTTCTTGTATCACATTAGCAACTGGATAGCAGTTTTAAGAAATATTTCAGATGAAACAGGAGTTGTTGCCACAAATACCTACGTGGACCTATTCCTATTGTAGATATGCTTAAACAAAGGCCCAGTTTAAAACAATGCTCCTCTGTCTGTGAAACTGGCATAAATAGAATTAAAAACAAGAGCCCATGATAGAAACAGGCTTCTGCATAAGACACTGATACACAACTCTCTAACTACTAAAAAAACTTGAGCTCTTAAGCTATTAACTTGGTTTTTTTCCATGAAAAGCATGAATTGAAGACCCTAATAAAATCAATGTTAATCTTCATGTACTGGCAAGACTATTCCTTTGATAGCAGCAATAAACTCAAAATAAGTACTTTCAGAGCCATCATAATTAAATTAATCAGAATTGCGAGTGGATGGTTAGGGGATGCATATTTTAGTCAACTCAGCTCTGAGGAAGATGTTAAGACACCATTAAATTCTGTCAATATTTGTAGTTTTACTAGCCTACATGTGACCATGTTTTACTTGTCTGTCAATTCATACTGTTTCCTATTGCAATATAGCTGTAAGAATGTAACACTTTAAAATGTGTCCATCCATTACATTATTATAGTTGCACTCCTCCAATGCATCTTTTCACATCTGCTTGCTTCTCACGTACGTTATCTACTGGGTTCCTTCTACACTAAGCTTCAAATTTCTCCTTACCTTGATCCCATCCCACTATCTTACCCTTTTCCTTAGACAAGCCTAGAGTTAAATCTCACTTTCCTTAATCTTAGTCCCCTGCTTGGCCCTCTGCCCAAAAGCCTCTAATCCACTAAAACCTCTCTAACTATGTAAATTCCTTTTCTCATCATTTCTATACTTCCACCAGACAGTTGATTCCCTATACCCTAAGCACAGTGAAGTGATCATTAAGCACAAGACTGAAATGCTTAACTTCTCTGTGGCTCCAGATTAACCACAGATGGATTGCAAAAATTTTGCATATTAAATTTTGTAGTCTAAACTGCTCACTTGAAATTTTATTATTCCCTCAGCAATTTAGGATTTGGGCAGTTTTGCCTGAGAGAAGCTAACAGTACCTAGTTCCAAGTTAATATAATGAAAAATGAACACTGAAGAAGATTTCTGCAGAAGATCTCAGTCCTAACTCCTTCCTGTCCACAGCAATGTAAGTCCAAACAGGTTGTCAAGAACTTTTCTTCAGTCATGTCTGGCAAACTCTGAAGGGTGGAATGCTTCCACAGCCTCTCTTCACAAAATGTGCATTCCAACCCATATTCCCTGCACAGACAGTCGTGTACAGTAACTAAGCTGGGACAGCCACAGTAGGTAAAGCAAGAGAAGCACTGGCTGCCCCATGCTGTGCATTGCTCACTGTGGTACACAGGCTGTTCAAGCCATACCCACCCACTCACAGCCACAGCAAACCAGGGGTTTGCAAGATCAAAGACTTACTTTAACATCAGTACTACGTGTCCCCAGTGACTGAGCTGCCTTATTCCAGTTTGGTTTAATAACCTCTAACATGCACCAGCTTCCAGCTATGGGTGACCACAGCTGATCAACCAGCCAAGTACTTTGCTGAGAGAAGTCCCATGGATATCCTGTTTGTAAAAGGCATTTGGTACTGTGTAATTAAAGAGAAAACCCATCATCAGCTAAAACTAACAGGGTAACATTTCACACCACTGACTGAGGCTCCCTGCTTTGCTTTCAGTATCTGTTTGAGAGCACAACTGTCAAAATGAATTGTGCATCTTGTTATCAAAATGTAATTTAAAAACATTGAGGTATAAGGGGAAAAAGCCTCAGAACACCTCTCTCAGTCCCTAAGAAATTCTCCTGAACTCTGAACTTAGAAAATATTTTAAAAATACAGAAATATTTTAAGTGAATATTTTAAGAAAATGAAAGTGAAAGAGGAACGAAGAAAATATTTATCCAAACTTCTAACATCAATGGAAAGCAAGCTGGACTCAGAGATAAGGGTAGTTCAAAAAAATATTTTCCCCTCTCTTTAGCAACTAAAATCTGAACAAGGCACATGCAATCTGAATTTACATATATGCACACACTAAACCAAGGGGAACAACTAGTTAAATTTTGCATCCATCAGCACTTGCAGAATATCAGTATTTGAATCTGGTAAGCTTAACAAGATGGACAGAACATCAGGAGTACTGATTACTACGTGACTTTTACCTTATTTATCCAATTTTTGCTACAAAGTAAGTAAAATTTAAAATGAGAAAGTGAAAAGAATGGTGTTTTATCTCACACATGTAAAGCAGTGATATGAAATTGCTTGAGTCCTTCCAAGAACCCAGTGATTGAAAATGTGTCAATTCAGAGGAGGAATTCCTCTTCAAATTTGTACATGTCACATAATTTTACAGACATCTAGAAACTTGTTTTCAAACTATACTGTGAAATAATCTGAATGTTTGTAAGTTCAAGTCACCCATGGAACACTTGACTGCAGTTACTGTATTATCAGAAACTTCTGGAGTTACAGCAGAATCAGTTGAAAGAAAATAAAATATTTGGAGTTCTCAACACATGATTTAAACATGTCCTGCATAACAATTAGGAAGTCAAAAAGGAAAGAAAAGTCGAGGGACACCCAAATGGAAATTCAGGCGAAACTATAAACTGAAGTAACTTACCTCAGACAGTCTCCAAGCCTAGCCAACCTGTAAACATGTACTGATGCTTTTCTTGATAGAAAATTAGGTGCTTGATTCTTCACACTTGCAGAACTGCCACTAAGATGGCGAGACACTAAGTTTAGTCACCCTCAACTCAGGAAAATGGACATCTCTGTAATTAAGTCCATAAAGAACAGAAGCTCTTAAATTATTCATGAATTATTTGCCCTAAAGGTAACACAAGGAACAGCATTAACAGCTACTTTTTGTCAGAAAGAGTTATTGAAAACCCTGTACGTAACAGCAGTGCCAGACTTTTGCAAAACATTTCACAGTCCAGAAGCTTGGAAACCTGATTGCTCCCTCAGTCCAAGAGATTCAAACTGTTCTGTATCACAGAATACTTCCACAGCCCACGGAAGAGGCAAAACTGGAATGCTGCAGGTTTCCATTGAACTGGTAAGCTGTGTAAAAACCAACCAAGACTCAAAAGCAGAGAGATCCAAAAATGCAAGAAGAATTGTAATCTATTTAGTAAATTTGGTATTTACCAGAGCATCAAAACCAAATTCTAAGTTACAAATGTGGAAGCAAGAGTGACAATAGCAAAGCTAAGAAGTAATAATTAGCACTACTGCTTTAGATAAAAGGCCTTTAGGAAAATGTGAGTGAGCAAGACTGACCAGGTATTTACCTTTAGGTTGAAAATAGTTACTCCTTGAACATTTGAGGTCAAGGGAAAAGATTGGAATAAGACAAAATTCTGTTTTAACAGCAGCTTCTCATATTACTTACGGGGTTTTTTTACTCGATTTTTTTTTTTTTTTTTTTTAACTTATGTGGGAAGTTCTGTTCTTTCTATGAGCACATCCTGCCTTTTTTAATATTTCTTCAATCTGAGAAACTTAGAGTGAAATTGTATCACTTAATTATTATGTTTCAACATAAAGGATCTTCTACAACACCAGACAACAGCTCTGAAAACAACTGCAGGACTGCGCAAAACGAAATGAACACAAATTTCACTTTCACTAGAAGAATTCATTGAGCCTTTGATGCACAAATTGTAACATCCCTTCTCTTCGTATCATTCTTTTTTTCAGTGCCATCTATATTACCATGCCAGGAGCTCCTGGAGCAGGTCCAGCAGAGGGCTGTAACATGGTTCAGGGACTGGAGAATCTCTCACAAGACCAGCCCGAGGGAGCTGGGCCTGTTCAGCCTTGAGAAGAGACAACAGAGAGGGCCTTACCAACTTCTGCAAGTATCTGAAGGGAGGATGTCAAGAAAATGGAGTCAGGACAGGCTCTTCTTGGTGGTGCTGAACAACAGAATAGGAGGCAATGGGCAGAAAGTGATGCGCGGGAAGTTCCACTCGAACACGAGAAAGAACTTCTTTACCTTGCAGGTGACCCAGCACTGGAGCAAGTTGCCCAGAGAGGTTATGGAATCTCCCTCGCTGGAGATATCCATCTGGATGCAACCCTGCGCCATGTGCTCTGCGATGGCCCAAGTTGAGCAGGGAGGTAGGGTCAGATGACCCACAGTGGTCCCTTCCAAACTCACCCATCCTCTGATTACCAGAACAATGCTGAGCTGGTCTTTCTGCCAGTGTTCTCAAATTTATATTGTTTTTCCTAAAGTGTGAATATTCAACAGGAAGACAGAAGAAAGATTACAGGACTCAAAACCAGGCAGCACAGCTAAGTCCCACACTAAATTAATCCAGAGAAGTTCAGACCACACAACCTGAATGACTCCTCACTTCAGAACAATTATCCAGAAAAGAACTGTTACAAAACAAGCCATACATAAAGCTAAACAGAGGTAGCAACTACATGCCTTTGACTAAAGAAAAAAACCCAGCACTTCATTATACAAAGTGGGGGAAAAGAAAACTTGTAATGGAACAGCTGACATACTTTTTCAAAAAAGATTTTGAATTTAACTACTGCCTTAAAGCTATTTCAGCCAAGAAGTCTCAGTCTGAAATGGTCATAATTATTATTCTGACCTTGGGAAGAAACAGGAAATCCATTTTAATTGGTTTGTTGATGCCAAACATCAAGATAAGTACTGTAACAATTCAGGTAGGTGCCTTCAATTGCTAGATGAAGAAATCAGCAAGACTGAAACCAATTTAAGAAGGCCAGGGACAGGGATGAAGGAAACAAAACTATTCCCATCCAATAAGGAATTACTTCAACAACATCAAGAAGCAATAGACAAAATACTTGCCTCTCCAAGATGAGATAAACAAACTTTTAGCAAAACTGAACACTTGCAGTGACAAAAACTTTCAACAGAAAGATCAACCATTAATATTACAGAGCTTTTTATAAAGGTATGATGGAAGGATGCAACAAGAAACATCTCATTGTGAAAGCCAAGAACCAGGGAAAACAGATTTTTCAGAACATACGACATACAGGTATGCAAAACATTACCCGAAGAGTCTTCTGCAACAGTCATATCACTGTTTTTCCTTAATGATGCCCCATACATCTAAAATTTTATTTGTAATTGGCCAATACAATCAACAAAACCCATTTGCTACTGGCTTAAAGAAAGTCACGATGCAATTTATTTCTTTAAATTGGAGTGGGAAACCTCTCTTGCAAAATCTTTTTCTGAAAATTAAGCTTTGCCTAAAGGAGAAAAGGATGTAAATGGGGAGGGCAAGAAATACAAGCAATTAGATTTTGCAAATATGCATAAGGAAATACAAAGAAATATGAAGAAAATTTGTTGACTGGAAAAATCTAAGATTTGAACATAAATAATTTCCACTGTAACATTAAAATGGTAAGCAATAGCACAGTAAAAAAAGAAAATTTTAGAAATCCTCTATAGAATGAAAACTCACTGTAGAAAAAGACATGACTGTTTGCTAGAAAACATTGTTAGTACCAGTCAGTACTAGAAAATAATCTTTTGTTTTCATTGTTCCTTTCACCAAATTGATTTACATCACCATCTCTCACAAAGAATCCAAACATACAAAACAGAAATTAGGCCCCAAAACTGTGAAGGCAAAGCGCTGTTTGTCTACCAGATCAGACAGTGTTTGCTGGTCCAGTGAACTGACAGGGATACACCTTTTAAAAGCAAGAGTTTTAATTACTGGGACATACATTCCTCACAAGAGAGCTGAAGTTGCCTTTGGAACCCAGCTATAAAGTTAACTGAAGAGAAAAAAAAATCACCACAAGATCTCAGTTAATATTAAATAATCTGCTTTGCAGAGAACATCCAGCAGTGGTCAAGCTTTCTTCTTATGATCTCTCAGTGGCCAAGTCTCCTGAACAACTCCAGCAAGAAAGTTCTCATGCAAACTTTGGGAAAATGAGCCAGTAAGGCTCTCCATTTTCCACACTGTATCCAACTAGCAGAATAATTTTCTGATTTAGTCACGTAAATAAAACAACTGTATAATTCAAAAAACAGATTTATGATGCTTTCATTTGCTGAACAAAACTTCCATCCTACTTTGAAAATTATCAAGAACATAACACTATTTGGTATCAAACTGTACTATATAATACATGTTGAAATATTAGACTTTTCTGAATTAGCTATAGAATAATACATAGACTGTACTTGAATGTAAAAATTGTATTCTGATAATAAGTCATTTTAATGAAAAATCAGGATTTCAAAAGCCTTCCAGGTTTTCATTTCACTACAAAAATAAACATTACTGTAAGGCCACCACAGCATTTGTAGGCATTACCAATTCTTCCTGCTCGAGGGGCACAGGGGGAAACCAGTAACTACGAGTTACAGAAAATAGAAGGAACGCCTCGCCACCACGTTCCTAGAACAAGCAGTTACACTGTTTCCCTTGCAGGGAAAATGAAATAGTGACAGCTGCAACTGTCCAAAAACATAACTGTCTGCAAACTTTACTCAAACTTGAACACCTGCAGCTCACCTCTAAATGGAATAAAAGTTTGCTCTGTAAAGGCCCACAACTCTATGAGAACACTAAACTTTCACAGCAAGGATCAGGTTTTTAGTGTAGCCTGATAGTGGCCTTAATTTTGAAAGCAAACTAAAGCTGCTGGATATGAAGCAACCATTGGTACCTTAACACCACCAAGTCACACATTCAGGGGGGTCTGCACACAGGCACCTCCACATTCCTTCTGATTAAGAAGCATAAAAGAATACATTGCAGAATGTACAAGGTAAAGGCTGAAGGACCATTATAAAACTAAAATCCTGTGGTTTGCACACTTAGAAGTGGGCATGACAACGTTCATTTGCTTGTGGCATTCCTTACTTTGAGACAGAGTCTTAATAACAAACTCAAAAAACCCCTAATCTTATTTTCTTGAAAATAAGGGCCCCTAAACCATGACCCAAAAATGGGCTTACTGAGAAGAACGTGTTCAAAAGACTACAAATAGGATTACAGCTTACCTTGCAACAGTATTCAATTATTTTAATGGCAGCATCAACCAGCCCAACAGAGGTTTCATTACAACTACAGAAACTTGTGGAATTCCAAGATTTTAAGGGACAGGTCAACAGAAAGAACAATATTCCCTTTATATAGCAACTGTCCCCTAGGAGCTCCAGGCTTTCTGAAGTAATTATTTATGAGTGTGACTCTGGGATAATAGAATATGAACCAAGTTGAATCATCTATGAAAATATACACTAATAAAAAAATTAAGAGCTAAAAAAATTTGGAATTCAACACGAGCCTCCACTCACCTGAGCTTGAGCTTTACAGTGACACCCTTATTCACTTTGATGTAGCAAAAGGCAAAAGAAGCTTTCTCTGCTTCAAGACTTTCGAATAATTTTGTCATCTTGCTAGCAAGATAGATCATCTCCAACCAAGGCCAAAATAGTCCCCTTTATGAAAGTTAGTAGTGCAACCATCTGAAACAAAGCTGTACCACCCTCAAGACCCTCATGGTTTCCCAAAAAAGCCTTCTGGCTAATTACAAAGAAATCATAGAAGCACATAATTCTTCTATAAAAGTGAGAGCTAAGTAACCTCAATAATTCTGATCAGAAACATCAAAGCAAGGCCTGTGTTTGCAGGACTGAGGCTTGTGTTAAAGGAGATGCAAGCAATACAACTACTGGACTCAGACAACATTTACATTAAAATTTGGATAGAAGCATATTTCTAATACAAAGTCTCTAGACACAAAGTGTACTGGTTACTACAGTTGTTAGCATACTCTACTACTATATATTCTTCCACCAAAATCAATGCAAATCAACCTTGAAATGAAAGGGAACCCTGCTAGGCTTACCTCAGTCTTCCTTTTCCCCTAAGGCATGCCCGCCATGCCTTTCGTTTGCAAGTTTACATACATCTGCACTTAAGAATCGAGCTGGACATGCAGCATGATCTTACTTATGGCCTGCATGAATTTCAAGTACAAGTTACTCCAGAAAAGCAACCCTTCCCTTGACAAACTCGTTGAGGGCAGAATCCTTCCCTTCCTCCTCGAGTTTTATGTCCAAAAAGCACCAGGCAGAGCAGCGTCCCAGACCCCACTCTACGGCAAACCAAACACAACTGCAAGGCAGAAGAACCCCGAGCTTTGCCCCAGCACATCCTGCAGCCCGACACAGGGACCCAGCACGGAACCCTGCCCTGCATCATCCCCACCCACAGCTCCGGGCACCTCAAGCTGCACCAGGGGAGGTTTAGGGCGGATATCGGGAAGAAACTCTTCACAGAAAGAGTGATTAGGTACTCGAATGGGCTGCCCAGGGAAGTGGTGGATTCACCAACCCTGGAAGCGCTTAAGGAAAGGCTGGATGTGGCACTTAGTGCCATGGTCTATTTGACAGCGTGGTGTTCAGTCTCAGATTGGCCGCAATGATCTTGGAGGTCTTTTCCAACCTAACTGAGTCTGAAGAAGCACAAACAGCCAATCACCCGGGCAAGGGAGCACCCGGCACCCCGAGGGCAGCAGCGGCAGCGGGCGAACCCCTGAGCCCGCCCCCCCCGCTGCCGGCCCGGCCCCGCTCACCGGCCAGGTACTCCGACTCGAAACGCCGCCGGGTCTCGCTTATCAGCGCCGCCCTGTCCTGCTGCTGCTGAAACGAAACAAGGAACGGGAGAGCCGTGAAAGGAAGGGCAAGGCCGAGGCTCCAGACAGCCCCAGTCCCCCGCCCCCCACCCGCTACCCGCTGGCGGCGAGAGGAGAGCAGCCGGGGAAGGGCCGCGGGGNGGGGCCACGGCGGCGGCCAATGGCGCGCCGGCCTCGCCCGGGGAGGCCCCGCCCCTTCCTCCGGCCCCGCCCCCGCCCGCGCTCCCGTCATGCTCCCCGCGGCGGGAGCTTCGGAGGCGCGCGACGGCGCGGGAAGTGCTCCGGGAGAGGGGCCGGGAACCGACCCGGGAACCGACCCGGGAACCGACCCGGGAGAGGGTCTGGGGAGGGCGGATCCCGGCGGCGCGGGGCCAGCGGCCGCTGCCCGTTCGTGCGGCCCCAGCGGCGGAGCGGCATCGCCCGGGACCCCAGAGCTGAGTGAATCCCAGTGAGGCGGCCGCGGTTCGCTCGCGGTGCCCGGGTCCTTCCCTGGGGATGGAAAGAGGGAGGGAGGGAGCCCGACCGGGCGGGCAATGCGTGTCCGCTTCTCCGGGGAAGGCCCTCCTTGGCGCGGCTCTCTGCCTTTAACAGCACATGGATTCCCGGTGTCAAGGAGCGCTCCGCCCCCGATAAGGCTCCGTGAGGCTCTCCCGTCTTCGTGGCGCTGACAGCTTCGGTTCAGGCACAGGGACTGCGAGTGTGCGGCTTGGTTTCTATCAGTTTATGTTATGCCGTGCAGCTGCTGGCAACCAGGGAATGCATACTTCGGTAAATAAGCGCTTCTGGAGTGTTTCTGTTACTTAAATCTCAGTACAAAGTTGTTGAAGTTTGTTTTTAATCTGTGAGATTAAAGGATGTCGCTCTCAAATTGCTCCTTGTTACTCCTTTGCAATGTGTAGTTATTCTTTAGGATCAGCTCAGTCCCAAAACCAGCTTATCTTTTTTTATTCTTTGCTTTTGTAGATGAAGAACGCCCAGATAGTTAAAAACTTCTACAAAGAAATACTCCTTACAAAAACAGGAACACATACGGTTTTCTTGTAGAGGAATGTACATAAAGACAAATCAAGATGCTTCTGGATGAGCAAGAACAATTCTTGTCCTACAATGGCGAGGTCCTGATATTTCAGCTGTTGAAACCAAAGCTTGTGGAGGGAGCGACTGATAAAATAATAAATTTATGTGTCAGAAGAATGGTGTTCAACAGAGACACCAAGGTGTTTGTTGAGAAGTCTTCTGGAGCGTTCAGCATGCATGCCAGTCCCTCCAAAGTTGAAATGATTTGTTGTAGCTGCACAACAGATTCCAGGACAGGGCTTATCCTTCCCTGCGTTTTGGTGAAAAAGAAAAAACAGAGTAATGTCAAATACCTTTTGCTGTTGCTTCACAGCTCGAATCAATTCGAGCAGTCCTTTCGTTTCGAATTGGATTATGAGCTGAAAGAAGACATCAGGTTGTTTGGTGGCCCATCAGTGCTGTGGAGACACACCAACAAGCTGTTCTACATCTCTTCCAGCACCTGCATGGTTCAAAGTGCTCCTGTTCAGCTTTCTTCTATTGTGTGGACAGGTGACGTTGCAGATGAAGGCACTGTTGTCTTAGGGATAAGAACCGCTTGCCTGCCAGAGAGTGAAGGTGCAGATGAGTTTTCCATTTCAGACAGAGCCATCTGGGGTAGTGAGTTCTTTGGATACACAATTCAAACACAAGAAGTGCTGACTGGCACGTGCTTCTTGCCTCATGCTTACAGCAGAGTGGTGTCTTCTGTCTGCATCTGCAAGAGTGAGAGATGGAAGAAACAGCTCCGAGTGTCACTTGTTGCCATAACCAACAAGAACCAGCTTATTTGGTTCCAAAATGGTCTCCCTAGAGGTGTTTGTGAGCTTCCTTATGAGAAACCACGTTCAGTAAAAACAGCTGTAACCAGTAGCAATGATTTGCTATTTATTGTGTCTTTTGCCTCTGGAAATACCTGTGTGGTACAGAGAAGAGACAGCTTACAGGTACTGGTGGCTTTAAACTGCTCCATTTTACCGCTATCTTTTTTGTATATATTGTCTTACTGGAAGTTCCTGCAGCTGAAAGACTGCATGTTCTTTAGATTTCTTGTTTGTTTGTTATTGTTGCTGCTGTTAAAATAACCTGTCTAAAGTGTGAGATTGTTTTGCTTTCATTGCTTGCCTATATATCTGAAGAAACTGAGATTCTGTCTTTTAAAATACTCCTAGGAACCCGAGCCAAAGCTTGTGTTGCTAATTGAAAACTGCAGTAGGGTGAGAGTTTGAATTTGTAAGATGGTTACGAGTGTCCCTACATAATTTGTGTTAAAGTAGACTGGTGCCATTGCCAAACATAAACTTCTCAATGAAGTTTAAAAGCTTTTTGAGTCTCATTTCCTAGTATCAAAAAGTGGTTTTTTCACGAAAATAACAAGAAGAGGCCTTGCTATTGTTTCTTAAAGTTAGGAGAGACCAAGTTAAGTGCTTGGGTTTTATAATAACTGACAAGACCTGCATAACTCAGGAAATAAAAATTTGTTGATTGAGTTGTCAGCATTATTGTACAAATTTGTCTTTACCTTGCAAACATATTTAACTGTTTAATGAAGAAAAATATTTCTCAATGTCGAAGTGTCAAAATGTCAAATTTGACAGCCTTTAACTGATCTGGTTGTAAATAAATATTACAGCATTCAGCTGTTTTGAGTACACCGAAAAGTTGTCATCTCTGCAACCTGTATTCTGGAAAGGGCAGTCTGTAAAGGGGAATGTCTAATCATTCCCCAGAGTTACATAAGTTCTAAATGATTGAGAATGAGAGCTTGAAACTTCTTAAAATTACTGTATTCCTCACACCTGAATAGGCTGTGTCTCTATAAAAACCAGGCTTCACCAAAATGAGATTTCAAATACAAGGTCTACTCAAATAAACCTATTTTAAAACCTCCTCTACTGTAGGTTGCTTCCAAATGGCAAAAAGTGAAGTCTGTTCTGGTGGATGATTTTACTGGTTCTGGAAGTGAGCAACTGTTACTGCTTTTTAAGGATGACTCCAATACGGATGTGTTAAGTACATTCAAAATCACAGACTTTGGAGAGGTCAACTACACAGTAAGTTGAACTTGTCTTTTCTCAGCTCCTCAGTGCATGCTTACTAATTTAAGAAAACCTCAACAAATCATTAAAGTATTGGTGCAAAGTGAAATTGGATGTGTGCTGTGAAATGCCCTGAAGTTTTGACATAATACCTGGCTCTCAGCATAAATTATTTGAAGAGATTATTCTTGTTTTGGGAAATTGATTAATTTGAAAATGTTTCACATATGCAACAGTTTTGCTACAATGTCCTTTTGCCTAAGGGCTCTGTAATTAAAGCTTTAGTGCTTGTTAATTGTCTTCCCATAATTGGGTCTTTCCATTAGGTGCTATCAAATTCTAATCGCTTTCTGAAGATAAGGTTTTTCTTTTAAAAGGCATACTGTGATTCTGCTGCGATTCTGTTTTCCACCAGAGGTTTATAGTGCTGTGTAATAGTCTGTACCTCGCTTTCAAATTTTTCTTTCATTCAGAGTTTTATTTTCGGGTTGTTTTTTTCTTTCAGAGTGGTATTAATTATAAAAGTGATGTTCCTGCTGCAGAAGGATTGCAGGAGAATGGTTTGCTTACTGTCCAAGCCCTTGAAACAAGACTGCAGGTTTGTACTCGACACTTCTGCCTCCATACTTCCTGCAAAACACTGTTCTGTGTCATTAGGTTTTCTAAAGGGTGAGGTCAATCATACTGGTTTTATTAGAGATGTGATTCAGGAAAAAAGACAAAATACTAAGTATCTATTCCTAAATGAGTTGTGTGTGTTTCAGTTCTCTCGGTAGCTATAAATGCATTGTAGCTCTAGTTTAAAAATTTGAGCTCTTGCTGAAGCTATCTTATCAAAGCTCCTTAACAGTCATTTTACTCATCTGTTTAAATACCAGTTTAATAGAATTAGAACATTTACTTCTTTTGGCCCACATGACAACTTTCAGATCGTGTAGTGCCAGGTTCCCAGTGCTGTTGAACAAATTGGTGACTGTGGTTTTTTCACCACCTGCTGATGTTTCTCCTCCTGTTCCTGGCTGTTTTATAATGATAATTTTGCAAAGTACAGGTGGTAAAGATAAAAGGTATCCTTCTTTTAGTTAGCATTGTTTATAAAACAAGCTGGAGAAAGCTTGCTAGAGCCCAAGAAATCAATGGGAATGTATCATTACCTTTCTGCTTAATTTTCTATCTTCCTTTCTGTCTTTCATCCTGTTAGTAAGCACTCAGCATACTTGTCAAGGTATGCTTTTGCAGTGTGTGTATTGGCCTATACCAAATGGGTAATAGTTGACAAAATAGGAAGATTATTTAAAACAAAAAAGCTTTAGGAGATGACATCAATCTCAGATTGAGATGTGAGGCTATTAGTTTGCAAAGAGTGCTGTGAGGTAATTTATTCCTGTCAGTTGAGAAATAGTGAAAACTAAGTGGGGTATTGTGGCAGTTTGATTTCCAGCCTGTAAAAATGAAGCAAATTAACTGGCGATAGTTTGCTAGTTAATAAAAGAATAGGAGAAGGACATATTAGGAAAAAACTGAAAAAGAAAAGACTTTCCTAATTCTAATGACTTTTCTAGTTCTGATGATGTCTAAGGAGATATTGTGCATCTTCCAAAAGCTAAAAGCTGCTGTTTGGAGGACAGTGGACAAGAGTTTTTCCCTTCCTGGAAGGCACAAGAAAGTAGCAACTGGATTAATTTTGAGGGCCTTGTGAGGCCCCATCTGACCCTTGATTTTTACAGTTCTTCACTTCACACATTAGAGGCCTATTGGCTTGAATGTGCAGAAGTGCAAGTTTCCTTCTAAATGCATTTTTTCTTTTTCTGAACTTTTCTTGACAGTCATATATTTTAAAACTGATTTCTTACCTGCTGCATTCTCTCCCTACTGATTACATTACTTTCCTCTTCTACAAAACAGAAATTGATTTCAGTCTCTCATTAGTTGCTCCTTCCACTGTGGCAATGAAGTTTGTCCACCCTGCCATAGCTATGTGTTACATTTTCCATAACTTAGTTCTTTGAATACACCAACTAGATTCCAGCTGTACAGTTCTGTGAATCTGTGTTGGAATCAAAAGAATAATCTGGTTTTCACTTTCTACTAGTTCTGATAGAAACAAGCCACTGGCTGGAGTTTTCATGTGTCATGTGTTGATAAAGTTGTTCTTGCAGACAAAGAATCCTTCATAAGACCTCCCTCATTTATTTCTATATTTGTAGATATTTTTTGTAGCATTATTATTAATACAACATGTCCAGACAGTGATGCAATATCTTAGGTGTGTAAACATCATCTTGTGACTTTTCTTGTAGCTCTGAGACAATGACATGTGACCATTATTCCTTTAGTCTATTTGGCTATGTCAACCTAAACAATCTTTGCACTATAAAAGTTCATGAATTTGCAATGAAGAGAGACTTTACATTAGAGACTCTCTTTTAGCCCTTGTACAGGTTGTATATAGACTGTCTTTCTTTCTTGGATCCTCTGGATCATCACCATGCACGCAAGGTCACCAAAACAACCACCAAATTGATGATTCTGGTTAAGGGATCCCAACACAAAACTGGCTACAGTTTTTAATGTCTAATTTTCAAAGCCACATGCTATCACAAGCACTGAAGCAAGTTGGAAATCTTCCTGTGGTTTTATGCTGTAAATCTTTGAAATTGTCAAACTTAGGAATTTGGAAGTGGGTGCAGATATTTCTTTCTACTGTTGGTCCCTTGTTGAGATCTCTGTTGTTCTGAATTGTATTTGCTGAACAATGAAGTAGTCTTGCTGGTTTTTATAATCTGATGTATAACTGAATTTCAAGGATGATTGTGTTGAGGCAGTAGAGCTTGGGTTTGACTTAGCTGAGTGCTTCTAAAGGTTATTTAGTCTTGGAGTGGTGCCTTCGGACATTTATCATCAAAATTCAAGTATTCTAGAAATCATGTTTTGACAGTCTCATACATCTGTATATGTGTTATGTAATTTTATAGCAGGTGCAGCCCTTTTCATCCTCTGTTGCTTTACCCTCCTTTCACATCTTCACAGCTGTTTTCTGGCAGTGTGAAAACTTTGGCAGGACTGAATAATGGTCCACTGTATAAGTAAGTTGCGTTTAAGTTACAGACGGTAGTATATATAAAGTTGCATTTTGCAGGTGGTGAAATTGAAAAATAGATCAATTTGTGCATTCTTGAACCATTCTTTTTATCTTGCATGCACTCTTTTGGGCCTGAATCCAGTCTTTTCTCCTATGAAGATCATGTTTTAGTATCTTCTGAAGAAAGCATCCTTTGGCAGAGCACTGCAGTCACATTACAACAGCTGAGGTTACAGGGTTTCTTGTGGGTTTAGTTCCGTGTTTTGGCAGAAATACTGCGAATCAGAAGTGTCTTTATGTCCACTAGTCTATTCTGCTCCCCAAATACTTGACAGTATGATGCTGGATTTACTCACAGCTCTGTTGTGTTTCACGCTGAACTGCCTTGTTTTTATCTTCATGTTTGTTTTCTGTTCTAAAGTGATCTAGTTTTATTTTTTTTAGTTTTTTTAGTTTCCCAGTGCCAAGCTTGGAACTTCTAATTCTTGTCATGCAGTATATCTTGGCATACAACAAAAGGGATGTGCATGTCCCTTGTGCCAGAGAATGGGAGGCACTACTTGGTCTTGGGTTTGCCATGCAGTAAATTTCAAGCCTCTTTCTTGTGTTGCTTTGTGAGGAAAAACCGCTTCCAAAAGTCAGATTGGTCAGCAATCTTACGAGTGTGAATTTTTGGCCATTTTGACTGCTTCCAAGTCTGGTCTTCCCATTTGCTTTCTGTTTCTCAATTGTTTATTCAGGAGTTGGCACCAATAAGAGTGAATGATGGTTTAGTATTCTGATTACCTCAATTAGAAAAGTACTCTACTCATCCTTGTCCTTAACTCTTCATTTTTGTCTCCTGACTCAAGTTTGGCACTGGATTATTGCTTGGAATATGGTACTTGGATGCATTGTTTGATAGATAACACATTTTTTACAGAAATTTTCCTGATGAGTGCTGCTTGCTCTGAATGCCCTTTGCAGCTTGAGCAGAGGACAGACATCACTTTGCTTACATGAGTTACTTGTTTTATTCAGGCTTAGAATGGTGTTGCGTGACCTTGTTTGGAGGGATTTTGTGAGGGGAAAGAAAAGAAGGTAGTTAAGTTTTGCATTCCAGTGGTGAGTTTCCTTGGAAGCACTGGACATCTCAGGGTCTTACTTTCCAGATAATAGCTTTTGCGGAGTTTTCTCAAAACCTGAGAAACTGATGCTGGCATGATTTTTTTCTGTGTTTTCTTTTGTTTGGATCTTTGTTTTTTGTTGTTTGGGGGGTTTTTTTGGGAGGGGAGTAAATTGTGATTTTGTGTTGTGTTTTTTTTTTTTTTTTAACTGAGACATATCCAGCATATATATCTGTAAGTCTCTCAACTTTTCTATTGATTATTGGTCAAGTAAATATATTGAAATCTTGAGAAGAAAATTAAACTGCTGTCAATAAAACAGCGAGGCAGAATTAATAATGAAAGTTGAGTATCTACATAATTTGATGAACTTTACCTTAATATTTATCTTAAGCTTTAGTTTAAAATTGAGAGACCAACATTCTGAAATTCATATTTTGGCAGCAGAGTAGCCTGACGTGAACATTTTTTAGAAACATTACCTAAGGAGTGACAGGATCCTGACTTTTGATACTTGCATAAGAATAGAAAACTGAAAAGATGTGTTCATAGCTTTAATATTCTTTCTTATTTGCAACAGAGCTAAGCATAAGTCTAATGATCATTTTTATCTTTTACAGGCTGGTTTCACCTCTGTTCGAGAGCTACAGCAGCATTTACAACTCAAAAAGAGAGTTATTCTTGAATCTTGCAGAGCATTAATAGATCTTATTGAGGAAAGAACCCATATCCTACCAAAGGCAAAAGAGGTAAAACGCAGAAGATGGTACAGATCACTTCTGAATAGATCTGCCAAGCCATTTGTAGAGGATGCTGCTCTCAAATCAGTAGGGGTTGCCACTATCAAAACTCTATATAATCTTCTTTTTAGGTTTGGTTCATTAACTTACCAATGTGTGTAGTTAAGAGTAAATTTAGTTGTCTTTTGTCTTTCCTTGAAATTGATGTGCACCACACCTACTGACAAGTGAGTTGTATGGAGGAGTAACCTCTAACGGAGTTAGTGACAAACAGCAGGGGAGTGTACAGTCCTAATTGGCACAGTTGCCTAGTTACTGAATATCGGTCTGTGATCTAAGATGTTACAAAAAGTGAGCTGTCATAGATCTGTGTGAGCAAAATCGATTTTATAATGGGGGCAGAGTGAACTGTGGGCTGAGAAGGTGATGGAGGTTGGGGAAATGTCATCTTAATATGTTGCTCCGAAGAGGCCTCCTAGTTTAATTGAAGTGATGTTGATCTCCCTTTCAGTTACTGGTGTGGTACCTTTCAAGTTATCCAGGTTTGGACAAGAAAATGTTGAGCAATTAAATGCAGTAATATAAAATAAATTCTAGCACCTTAAATCTTCTTTGGACAATTAATTGTATAACAGGTCAGGTTTAGATATGTGATGTTTACAAGGAGAGAATGAGTTTTACTTGATACTATGTGTTTTAAGAAAATGCAATTCTGTCTTTTGAATCTATTGGAGAGAATCAACTCATATTTCATTTTATATATCTCAAAAGCTCTTCTAGTATTCATGAGTGATAAATCATGAAATAATGCCATATAAAAAGAGCTAATACCTTTACTTAATTTATCTGAAACCCCCTTTTTTCTGTAAGGAAGGTCTTGTCTCTCTGTGGGATGATGTAGAAAATCCTCCTCATTCTCTTAGTAAAGAGACATCGTTGGCATCTAAAGTCCCAGAGAACTTCACAGAGAAATTATGGCAACGTGTTGTGGGTGACAATTTGGTAGTTGGAGTAAAACTAACTGAATCATTTCACTTGTAAGTATATCAATTTATCTAATTTCATTGGTAGTTTTACAGAAGATGAACATGCTGGTTAAGTTCTGCAGCAACGACAGTAGATTTTTAAGCTTTGAACTTCCTCATTTTGAACATCTGTATGTGAAGTGTTTCAAGTGTGCATCCTTGTCAGTATTGCTGCTGCTACTTGTCTCTCTCTCTAGCACTGTGCAAAGAAATGTTGCAGAGCCAGAATTCAGCTGTGTGGTTATAATCACATAATTACTGGAGACTTTTTACAAAAGAGTTTTCTTTTTTTGACAAAAATTATGGTTGTTTATAGTCCATGTGGACATAGCTATGCTGACATCTGTATGTGTTGTAAATGAAGTTGTGTCTTAAGTATACAATTCTTGATGCTTTGCTATTAACAGCTTGCCATTCCTAAAGAGTGACTTTCTTGAAAAAAACCCATATTAAGTTCTCTTATTAACTTAATAAATACTTAGCTTTTGAATCGAACTACTCTAGTCAAGTATCCAATCAAAATATTTGCAAAGCTTATGTATTGTGTAAATTAATCACAATGATCAGCCATACAATACTTAAACCTTCAAAATAATTTGTTTATTCTTATTATCTTTGCAATTATTTGTTTATTCTGCTTATTTTAATTCCTCGGCTGTAGTTGTAAATACTCCTTGTGTCATTTCCCCCTGCAGAGGGGGAATTAATTTGGAATGCATGCTGAAAAAACAGGATTTCATCAAACATAATTTTACGATGTGCATTGTGTAATGTAAACTTTGGTGGAGTCAGAACTTAGCTTTTGACCCATGTTCCCACAAGCAGTGTATCTGAGACTGTGTTAGAGTGTGCTCAAAGACTTCTGATGCCACTGAAAATCATTGAAGTGGTTGTGAGGGAGCTGACCTGTTACACCCCCTGGCCATTCTGCTGGAGCTGTGGGTATATTCTTTCTCAACTGCCAGATTGCTGTAACTTTACAAGAAAGTTGACCTCATCCTCTTGACAGCCACTGTTAAGAGCCACTGAGGCAAGAGATTGTTTTTGCCTTTCCAGTGTTTGTTCTTTTAGCTTTGATGAGAATAGCTTTAGTTTTGAAAATGAAGTGCTTCATTCCTGTATAGCTTCAGAGATACTCAGAAGATTTTAAAAACCAGCATAAAAACCCTCTCCTCCATTTTTACAGTTGATAGAAGACCTGTGCAGAAGTCATTCATCAAAATTTACCTGGCAGGCTAGCAGCACAACCTGGGTCTTCTGGGCTCCAGTTCAGTACTATGTGCAACAACCTGTGTTTTTGGGAAAAAGTACTGATCTGCTTTGGATCTTGTTTTCTCTCCATTCCCAGCACTGAAATTCTTTACTGAATATTTCTGTGCTTCCTACTAATGCAAAATTGCAGTGATATCTTAGATTGCTTTTAAGAGGTGGTGACTTTTCTGCAAGACACTCATAAGACTTTCAGATGTCAGTGACATCTTGGGAGTGAGTTGATTGACAGAATAATATATTCATTGAGAGGATCTGAAACAGCAATAGTAGGATTTCATTGAAAGTACTCTGTGTTGAATAAGAAAAGTACTTCATACATTTCAGGAAATTGCTGCATGTTTAAGGTAATGGTGTGTTAACCCTTTTATTTTACTCTATGTTCAATTTTGTTTAAATATCTGTAAAAATAAACAGCATCAGATGAGCTTTTAGTCCTCAAAAGGGCAGAATTGATACTTTCTGCAATTTTTTGTTAAAAAGAAAGTTAAGTCTTTAAAAATAATTTATAAATTTCATAGAGTATCTGCATAGATTATGTAGAATTCTCAGCTTTTTCTAGCTCAGTTGTAACATCCAAATTCCTTTGGTTGAAATGAGGCATCTAAGTTCTACAAGCTCTTCAAAAGTCCACATTTTGTAAATCTTTACTAAGCTTAGATTAAATAGTCATGTGAGGGATTTACACTCTTTGCACAATCTGTTGCTTAACCTGGGATGATGCTGGAATTCATGGTAGTCTTAAATGTCTGTATACATCTGTAAAGTAGTGATTGTCAGATGGCAGAAATACAAACTGGGAATGCAATCATATTATATGGATTTTCACAGGTCACTGACTGATGTCAGCTTATCTTTAGTGATGGATCAAGACTTCTCTTCGATTTCTCCAATTATCAAGTGTCAAAGTAAAATCATTAAACTGAGCAAAGCCTTCTCAGCATTGTCTGTCTCCTCATGTCAAGTTGAGCCGCCTCCAAAAAAGATGAAATTGGACTTACATAGCAAAAAAGAGTTTTCTAAGAGACCTTCAGGGGGTCAGCTGGATGGAACAAAGACAGTCATTGCTGTTACCAGCCTCTCACCATTGCTGGCATTTCATTGTGTCTGCTGCATTGTTCTTCTACATGCAAAGAAGCAAAAACATTGGAATGGTGATTTACAGGAGAGCAAAAAGATTACTGTGCTCTGTGGGAAGATTTTGTTAAGTTTGGAAGATATTTCTAATGGAAGATACTCAGTAAAGATGCTAAAGGATAATAGTTACTGTACAGGTAAATGGATTTATATAGTTTGGATTCATAAATGTGTGTGTGTGTATATATATATATATATACATATATATATATGATTTTTCTGCTGACTCTAGGTGATGCCAAGCTCATATTTCGAAGTGTAATCTCATCTGTCTCTTTGAACTCAAAGTGCATAGGCCTTTTGGGAATTAAAAGCTGGGTGAAATACGAGATGGGATGTTTTTCAAAGTGGGAAAAATGTTGAGTTGCTGTAGGTTTTTGTGCTAGCATTCATGCTGAAGAGTATCCGGAAAGGATAATTTTGGAGTTGTCTGAATACAGAAACCTGTGTTTTTTTCTGTAAATAAGAAACTGTAATGAGATATGTCAGAAAAAACCTCCTATATAATATTGCCCCTTCAGTAATAACAAAGAAATTGAAGCTTTTCACAGAATCACAGAATCGTTAGGTTGGAAGAGACCTCCAAGATCATCGAGTCCAACTCTTGCCCTAACACCTCGTCTAGACTAGACCATGTCACCAAGTGCCACGTCCAGCCTTATTTTAAACACATCCAGGGATGGTGACTCCACCACTTCCTGGGCAGACTATTCCAATTTCCTCATCTACTTGTCTATTAAGGTCATTTATTTTCCTTTCTTTTAATATTCCTGTTTGAATTGATTTTTGACCGGGCTTTTGCTCATGTAGTGAATCCTTTTGGTCGCTTACAATGAGTTTTAATTTTTCTTCCTTTAATGCTGTATCATTGCTAAAGCCAGCGTGGCAACCTACTATCCCAGGAGGCTATTAATAGCCTTCTTTTGGGAAGGTGATGTTTGTCTTAAGAGCTTTTGTATTGGCAGTGCTCCATTAATCAACTGTTTTGCTTTACAGAAGTAGATACAAGAATTTAGTTGAGAAGAAAACTCCCAAAGAATACCTGAATGCAGGTGCAAATGCTTCATGAAAAACAGGGAGTGTAAGCCAAAAATCTAAGCGCACCTATTGTATGTAGCATGATCAAAATATCTTTTTACTGTATTTTCTTGCAGGTTCTATGGAAGATATACTTGCTGTCCTTGCAGTATCTGTCAGATACTCCTTTCAGATTGTGTCTTCTGACTGCACATTGACTCCAGTAAATTCATGGCTACTGGGAGAAATGGAATGCACACCATTTAAGGAATGCCATGACAACATATTCTGCCATAAAGCAGGAAATGTGTATGGTACAGTTTTTAACTGGAGCCTGAAAAATCCATTTGAAGGAGTTCTAACAGTATTTTGCAGGTAAATTAAAGCGTAGTGTATATTCATCTTTCATTTATGTTTTTTTATCTTCACACTAAACAGCAGCCAAAGTCCTAACCAATAGGTTTCCAATGTGATGATAACTATCAGCAATAATAATTTTCTGATCAGAACTATGGCAGAACCTGAACTATCTTGTTTAAACTTGTCTAGGCTAGACCATAGAATTACAACTAACTCTAATCTTCATTAGAATCTTTTTGGTACTACTTTTTCTCTTAATTTTGCTGCATCATAACTTTATATCATATTTGCTTACTTTATTCTTAGTACAATATGTAACTTTTTCTCCAACGTGTGTTGATTTAAAAAAAAATCCTTAAGGGCATATTAAAACAGAAAAACCAAGCAAACCACAAAGCCCAAGCTATACTAAATTTTAATTGATTGCTATGTCGCTTTTTATTTTTGTTGTGCAACATAAATTTAGTCTCATCTTGTACATATTTCTGCTATATTTATTTCCTATCTACCATGATTATACAGAGAAAATAATCTGAAGATTCTCAGTGATTTGCGTTTTTGTGTAGGTTCTTGGATAAATGCTTTTAAAATTACCTTAACCAGGCTGAGCAAGTTAGGAACACCGCCATAATTTATGTCTGGATAAGGCTTATAACATAAGTACTTCTCAAATATTGACAAATGTTGCTGTTCTGAAGAGTTCAAGCTAAAATATAAAAGAAAGAAAAGGTATAACTTTAAAAAGTCTATATTTTAGTCTGTATATGGTCTATATAGCGAGGTTCAATCTTTTGCTCAGGAGTTAATTGCCTTTATATAAAAGGAAAGTGGCTGAAATGTTTGAGAAATTGGTCAATAAAATTTTAAGTCTCGAGACTTTTGGTTCTTTTCAAAAAATTTTTTGCTTAGTACTACTCACTCTTTCTCCCATTTTGCATTAATAGTGAACTGCATGTTTCTGTTGTAACTATGATTGTATTTTGTGTATCTTATTTCCCATCTTCGGTTTGATCTTTTATCCAGCTAGAATATCTTTGTGCTAGGTGGAAGCTACAGTCTTTGTTTTTTTCACAGCCTTTCAGAACCAAAATAAACTATATGTTACAGGTAGCAGAATATTTAGATAATTAAATTGAAATAGAAGTACTTTAAGGAAAAATGCCTTTCTGACCCATATGAGAAAACTAGCTACTTCAAGATGCTTTGAGGTTTTTGGGTTGAGGTTTTCTTTGTTTATCAGGGCAATCACTGGAAATGACTTGGACAAACTCTTCATTCCTCTTAGAAGAAGAGATGTGTTACTGTGTCATATATGCTGCACTGCTATCCAGGAGAATAAGTTTCTTGATTTTATCTTTGTTTCTTAATAATTTTGAAGTCTGATTTTTGAACATGGCTTTCACATACAATGACTTGCTGCTCAAAGGAACAAGTGATGCACATGTAACCTTTGCCATGGACAGACATAGCACGAAGTATGTTGCTGAAGTTTGCCTAGTGTTCATTCTTTGGAGATACAGTGACCAGTGTGCACACCCTTAGCAAGCCCTTGGTTACTCTTGTATGTACAATATACATAGTGTTTAAAACCATAATCAGTGTGTTTTCCATTTTTGATTTCAAGTAACTGTTTTATTTTCCACTATAGGATTTTAAAGCTATAAGGTAGCAATAATAATAATAGTAATCTTGTTTTACAGAAGTCTGACTGTCTTGTTCCAGTGTCTTCATAGTCTTACTAAAATTCTCCCACCAAGCTGTGATGTAAAACTCCTGAGATGTGGAAGCAAAAGTCTACTTACTGAACAGTTAGCACTGGCTTTGGAAAAAGAAATGCTCACCTCAAGGAGTTCTTTCTTCTCAAAAGAAAGTAAAGCTGAGAAGAGTTTGACATGGGGGAATGAGGCTGGCAAGAAAATCAATAATGCTTCTCTGGCTTCTTTACTGGACACTGAGGAAGGAGTTCAGGAATTCAGGAAGAAGCTTCAGAATGAGCGGGAAGAGAGTGTTCTGAGTATGAATCAAACAATGAGTGGTGCCCTGTACCAGAAAATTGCTTTGAAAATAGCAGAAGCTCAGCTCAGTTCAGATATGATTGTATGGAGACTAAGCAAGTCCTAGAAACTACTGATTTATTTTATTTTTTTATTAAAATTATATTATTAAATAATATGTTTTCATAGGTAACTTATATTGCTCTATAATCTATAGCTGAGTTATTTCCACATAAAGACTGGTATTTTGATTGTTGACTTGTAGCTGGTTTGGCAAGAATTTAATATTAAAGATTGAGTTGTTATTTTGTTGCAGATTCTGAAAATATATTTTTAAGGTATTTTCTATTAAGTCCTACTCTGAAATCAGACGTCTTGAATTATAAATGAACTGTTTTAGAAAAAAAAATACAAGCATGTACTCTTTAAAATAGTTCTATTAAACTTGAAAGGTGACTGTTTAAGACAGGTAACATTTAAGCTTTTTTTAGAAGTCTTAAGACAGGTGTAAAAAGGATCTAAGTTATGCAATCAATTTCAATTCACAGTTTGAATATGGAGTTTGATAAATTCAAGGAAGAGGCAGTTTATCTTCTTGATATATCAAACCTTTTAAAAAACTTAGTGATACCATGTGAGGAGGAAAACTGATTGTACTTTTCAGCCCTGTATTCTGGAGTCCACCCTTACATCTGAGAAATTACGGAGTATTTATTGGAGCTGGAGAACCAGATTTAAGCTTTTTAACAAATCTCAAGTTCTCATGAAGATTTACTCCATAATAAAACTGCTTCAGCTTTGAGAGGTCCCTTCCCACACAATTTAGTGGTAGGGCTAATCTCATTGGTAAATCCTGGAGGAAACTGTCCTTCCTTGGGCATTAACCTGTCTTCAGTGTCAGAAGAGGAGTTTGCTCAATCCCATAGTCAAATGATTGTCTGCTATACTGACTGCTTGGTGGTTTTGGCCTATCTCAAGTAAAATAATGGGCAACTTAAATTATAATGGGCAACTTTGCTGATTGTTCCTCCCTCTTCTATTTTGAAGAAGACACCACCTATGCATCCCGGAAGAGAATTGCCTTTAGTACTTACTGAGGTGTAGTAGCTTTTCAATCAATTTTTTCCACCGTTTTTCAGCTCAGGGACAGAAAGGTTAGAAAATCCCAAATCACAACAATTTTCTTCCTTTTATGTCCGCTTTATGTAAGTAAAACATTGCTAGTGTTTGTCAACATTTTTCTGAAGTTTTCAGAATTTTCCTTTTTGTTTTCCCTGGGTTTTAATAGTAAACATGCGCAGCGTGCACTCTCTGACAATAAAAGTTTTGTGGGAAAAATGGAAGACATTTATTGACTCAAAAGAATACTGATGTTTCAGAATAATTCTGTGTCTTTTCAGCGGAAAGTTCAACTTCTGTAGGTAATGTCTTCTAGAAGCATTAAGTGGTGATGTTTTTCAGTACAAGGCATCTTTTCTCATATTGGCAACAGGAGTAAAACCAATGCACATTAAATGCAAAGCACCAGCTAGAAAAGAGTAAATGAGAGGACACTATGCTTGTAAGTTCAACACAGTTTAGTGGTGTAGCTTCACTTTTGAGATATTTAAAGTATTAAATTACTCCCTTTTAGCTATATAGAAGGGAAATTTTCCATTAAGGTGTCAGGAATGTCTTAAGAATTGTCATGGATATTTGAAACTCTATTTACTGGATGAGAAAGCATTGTTTAGAAAAAAACAATTTCCTTTGTTAAGCCACAGTTCTGTTCAGGCAACAGTCAAAGCTTAAGAGCTCTTTGTCAGGGCTTGGCAGCCAGTTGTCATTGGAATTTCTAGAAGTTCCTGATTATAAACACTTAAATGAAGTGAAAAAAAGTGCAATCCTGTAGCTTGCAGCAAAGGGCAAGAAGACCTTTTTAAGCCATCTGAGCAGAAACCTGCAGAGCAACAAAGCTACTGTTCAACTCAGGGCACTTGAAGGAGTTTATGCAAAGCAGTGTAAACAGTTCTGGAGATGATTTGCATTTAGTACTACTGTAGCAGCCTGCTCTCATGTTGTATTTAACCATCATATTTGTCTGTCTTTAAAGAGAAACTTCCACTTGTTCACATCCCTCTGTTGAGCTGGTAAAGTGGGACAAATGAAAAGAAGCTGCTGAGCACAGGAGGTGCCAATTTCTGATCGCAGGGAGTTGTTTATTTAGAGAAGCAAACAGTGAATTTACCAAAGCGTGGAAGTGAAATTATTAGAGTAGAATAGTAACACATACAGCAAACTTGTGCCTACTAAAGAATCTTTCCTGAGGCACGAGTGCTTAGTTTGCAGATCATCAGATTAAATCATTAAAAGCTTTCCTAACAGCTCTAAGATTGCTGGGAGTAGTTCTCCACTGACATGGCGCAACTTCCAGCGGTAATGATGCAATTGGTAGGTGTAATGCATATGCATGGCAGATACTTTATGTGCCAAAATCTAAAGGTCTGCTGGAAATACTTGAAAGGCTTATGCTGGTATGTGTGGGTTTTGGCCAGGAAAAAAATGGAGTGAGCATGAGCAAGAGTTCAGGCTTTCTAGAATCTTCAAGTTGCAGCAGCTGGAATTTTGTTTAGAGGTATTTGCTTTCCCAAACTTGCCTTTCAATAGTAAAAGCAACTAAAGCTGCTAAATTTCTATCATGATGGTTAATCTCTGCCCATGTTGGTGTTCAAATGAAGAGTCCAAATTGCACAGACTAGAAAAACTATTTAGGTTGGCTAACTATGTTTCTGTTATGAACAGTTGGAATCCCATTTTCTGACTTCCAAGAAAGTCTTGGAAGTGAGGTCTTACATAAAGTGAGTTCTGCAAGTACTTTTTTGAGCAAGTCATTTGGCAAATTCAATCAGTGGCAGCAGCAGTCCTAGGGGGATTATTATTGCCAAGAAATAACTGATGAAATAGTTGGATGTTTGGTTCTGTAAATTCCTCATTCCATGGTAACAGATGAAGTTGAGAGACATACATCATGGTGAACAGAAGGCTTTTTGTTACTGAAGCTGTTAATAACAGTAGATAACTATTCACACAACACATTCATTTACATACTCAGAATTACTCTGTAGGAGTAACAACTGGGAGGCCAGTCTCCACCCCTGGGACCTCTGACTCCTAGGTAGGTAGTTTAGAAAGTCCTTTGAAGAGCCCTTTGCTTCATCAGGTGTGTGTGTATATAATCCTGTGTTTTGTGTTTGCACATAGCAACCCCTTGCCTGCTTCTACATGATCCAAGTTAATGCAGCCCATGGTTGATACTAATACAGATAGTGTTTTTGTACACAGCTAGCAGGCTTCTGGTATTCTGAATTTATCAGTTCTGGTGGATTTAACAGAACGACTGGTCTCCAGAGCTTACTGGTTCTGGGAAAGTTTCACATGCTGCTTCTCAGCATGTAATAATCTCCTCAGCCTGCTGCTTGCTGGTAAACATTCCTCCCTGTAGAGCTGTAGAACCCTGTCACACAAACTCACACAAAGGGGCCTTTGATAAGGTAGTAAAATTATGCCCAGAATCACTTTGTCTTGACCCCAAGGGGTCAAAAAATAGTTCTAGTTTCTGAAAACCAGCAGATGTCAATGGCCAAAGGAGTGATGTGTCTGCAAGCATTTACCTTTCAATAACTGTTATCACCCATTTCAAAAGACTGGGATGCAAAAAGGAAGTTTGGCACAGGAAGCATGAGGTGTCATGTCTAGATGCACTTTTATGTCCATCTTGGCACTTTTCAAGTCAGCATGACTTAAGACTGAAAAGAGGGACTGTGTGTCAAAGAACTCTTTTTTTCAGCTAAGTTGATGTAATAAATAGATTAATTTACAGTGGGGTTTTTTCTGTCATTCTAAGGCCTCTCAGGCAAGAGAAACCTGTCTGCTTTAAAGTAGTTTCTGTCAGACAGTAATATTTCGTTTTTAAGTTTGTGTGCATATTTCGAATCAGCAAAGTTTGCTGAGTTGCTCAGAGTAGTGAGAGTTAAGCCTTCTCTCACCTACTAATTTCTGTTTTCCCACAGCTTCTGACAGTTTGGGAACTGTGACAGTCTTATGACTGCTCTGTTCTGAATCATACTGACTCTACTGACAAAATAATAATGCTAGCATGTTTATCCCTGAGTGAGTTATTCATTAGAGGCTATTAACAAAGATGATAGGCTCAGCAACAATGGTAGTTTTCTTCTCCTCCCTTCTCTACTTCCCTGGAAGAGATGACGTTTTAAACAGTAAAAAGTAATTGTCAATGCAAGGTTTTAAATTCTCAAATAAAAATAAAGGCAAGAGTTTGAGCATTTTGTTGTTGCCAAGTCTAGTTTAATATGGGGGTTGGTTGGGGTGGGTTTTTTTCAGTACTTTCTTTTCTGCACTCTAGGCATGCCACTGGGTAACAACAAGGTGAGTATCTTGATTGGTATGTAGTAGGAGTTTCTAGCCAAGAAAATCCTCTGAGGGTAAAGCAAAAGAGTAGGAGTTTTAATGCTGATGTTTAGCCACATTAATTATTGCTTTAAGGAGGTGATACTACTCTGGTCTGTGACCTCCAGTTTCTGGTATGTGACAACCTTACACCTTGAATGTATTGAGAAATTCATAATTCATTGTTGCAAGATGGGAGCTGCATGTTTATAAAACACTTGGTTAGAGCAAAGACTGACAAGTGCTAGGTTTGTATCAGTCCAGTTCCTGCCTGAAGTCCTACATTCACAAACCCCTGTTGCTTAACTATGGTATTTAGGTCAGAGGCACAGGTTGGTAAAGCCATATCAGGTTAACTAATCCTCCTCCTTACTGTCTAAATGGAGAGGTGGATCATCTGCTGGGTTGTGATCCTTACCTGCTCAGAGACGTATAAAGGTAAGTGCTTTGAAGTGAGTCCTTCAAAACAGCGTGTGCTGCCTCTGTACCTGCCCCCTTCCCTCTCCCCAGAGCCCTAGTTACAGTTTTGAACGAAACATGTGATGTCTTCCTTTATAATCCTGCCTTTGAA
Organism: Serilophus lunatus; assembly: GCA_013399895.1. NCBI lineage: Eukaryota > Metazoa > Chordata > Aves > Passeriformes > Eurylaimidae > Serilophus > Serilophus lunatus. Next base: position 362,423 of record VXBA01004271.1, read on the forward strand.
ATGTTCTCAAGCATGAAGAGGAAAGCAGAAGCTGCCAGAAACGTCCAAAATTCATGGTTGGTGGGAATCTGCTGTTTCTGTAGTCTGTACTATTCCCTCTTTGCAGGCTCTAACGACTGTATTTTCATGCTTCCTACGTCCTCTCGCCCCAGTGGTCAAATATTGAAAACCAAAACCACCATCACTTCTAACACAACAAACATTAACTTTGCCTTGCTTCGTCCTGTTGGAAACGGGTATATTTTATTTTCCAAGGGATATAACTCTGCTAAATCAGAGAATCTGCAGATAGAAGTCATGTCCCTGATGCGATGCACACGTGAATGAAGCTTTCGAGTGCCTGGGGCACTGGAGTGAATAATTGTGCAACACTGAAAAAAATATTTCCTCTCCACACCCCTGACCTGCTCTCCCCCTCACCCTCCACATCCCCCAGCACTTCATGACTGCTCATGATGGTAACCTGTACCGGGTTTCGTTTTTTGGGTTTTTTTAATAAGATTTCTGCAATGAAGGCACACTCTTAATTCTTCTTAACTTACTGGCAATAGATTTTAATAGTGCCTAAAGCAGTTTAACTTTTGCTTTAATTTTGCCTCTTCTCAACCTCATTCAGGAAAATTCAGCATTCATTGGTTGTGTTAGTATGCTAATAGAATTTTTAAACTATATTTGGATATGAGTTACTAACACACGAGCTTTGTAGAAATACAGTTTTGGTGGAATCTCCTTTCTTTCTTAAAACTAGTATGAAATTTCCTCATTATCAAACCATCCAGATGTGTCCGAATGCAGATAATATGCCAGACTCTTTAATCACTGCAAATCAGCTGCATGAGTTAGTTACATCAGTGAAATCGGAGAAAATTGCATAATGCTGGAGTTGTATGTATTTTTCAACATGACCCTAAGGGGGAATGATAGGACACAGGTCAGTTCAGCAATCTTCCCTGTTTGTCAGCTTTTGTTTGTTTGTCAGCATAGGCTAAAATAGGCACAGAGAGCAGCTATTGGATTTGAAGATCCCAGGAAGTCTCTTAGAATGTGCAGTGTGCATGAGAATTAATTCTCAGTTGTAATTACATTCATTAGATTATGAATTCTTCCCCATGCTGGAGAGTTAGTGTAGCAGTCATGTTGTACATAAGAATAGGGTTGTCTTTCGCTGTCCGGTCCAAAGGCAGTCTGTGAATTAATGACAGGGAGGTAAATACAACCACCACCCTATGGATAACAGTAATTATGACATCAGCAGGAACAGAGCTGAAATTCCAGTGGGGAATAATCACCCATTGCCTAATGCTGATGGTTTCACTGAGTTTATTTTTCTGTAATGATGTCCCTTACTTTTCCAAACTATGCGATTTCTATGTAGTTACACAAAGAGGGTGTTTGTGTTGTGATAACTTTATTAAAAGGCTCAAGAATTTTATAATTTCAATTTACTCCATATTTTACTTGCCACTTGGCAAGTGCCTGTGTAAACACAGAAATAAAAAAAATATATTCCTGAGGTAATACCTTTAGTTGTTCACTTTTGCAGTAAGTGAACTATTCCAATGCAAAGTACCTCAGTAGTGCACATCACCTTGTCAATAAATGTGGGGTTTTTTTAGCTACAGGTCGACTTTTAGTAATTTTATGGAAAGAATATATCAGCTTCGTTTCTTTCAAAGCAGTTGACTTTTTAAAATGTGTTCTGAATGCATACAGACAAATGCATTTCAGCCAGTCTGTAAAATCCTTGATACTTTAGCACTGGGGTCTTTTACTTCAGAAAGAAATTGCTAATTTAAAAATGTTTCCCTATGATTTTACGAGACTGGGACAATGAAATAGACTTGGGAGAAATAACCAAAGAGGATGAATACATGATTCCTGCTTATCGTATTTTCTCCAAACATGAATATATTGTCTTGTAAAGTATAACTGTATAATCCACTGAAATAACATAAACTGTATAATCTTCTCAAAAAAAATACTGCAAAGGCTTGGGGAAAGAATAAATCCTTACACAATTTTCCCAGCAAAGAGATACGAATTTGTGCAAGCTGGTGTATTGATAAATTAACATGAGATAGTCAAAAAGAGGATGAAGAGAGGAGTTCTGTCATTTTGAAATATATTCCCTCTACAATAAGTACTCCTTATTGGCCGCTGAAAACACTTGGAGTGAATTGAATTCTTCATCAATCCACATTAACCTTCTATAAATTAGTAGCTTGTCTAAAACAGTAACGCACTAACAGTATGAATGATCCAGGATTTGAATGTTTTAAGTGACTGTGGAAGCCCTAGGCTCTAGTAATGATTCCTTTAACACCATCTGAAGTGTTTTTTTTTTCTTGTAAGTTATTTGAATTTGTTGCGTATTAACCAGCTCATACATGTGTAAATCTACCCAGTGATTGAACTAATCCGTCACATCTGCCTATGACATTCATGGGCCATCATCTTACCTCTTAACATGGGTGGTTCAACCCACCCCATGCATCTCCTCCATGCATTGCAGCTGTGGAATTTGATTTTTGCTGTACACTTAAAAAACCTAGAAACTTCATATTTAAAAATCACAAAATCTTTGACTTGTCAGCATTTTCTTTTCATATGGTTCATCCGTATACAGCTGTAACTGTCCTTCCTCTCTTGCATGTTAATTTTTAAACCTCTTGGGATCCAATGCAATGCCCCTCCTGTTCTCCACCGCCTCCCCTTCCCCATCCTGAACTCCTTTTTAGCCCTTTTACACTCCTTCCGTTAAACCCTGGCCTCACCCAAGACAGTGGCAAGGCTTCCTGAGACCTTTCAAGGTCTACACATCCCTGTCGTGATTCAGAATCTGGTTTTCGTCTTAGCAAGGGAGTTAGTGGCTTTCACAGACCCACAGTCACAAATATCTACTGCTTTGCTCAGACGGTTATGAGGAGTTAGTGTAATCTTTTAGTAGGTACAACTTGGCTGAATTTTTGAAGTTAAAGGCAGAGAACTAAAAAATTTCAAACACATTGATAAATTCAGACCTGCATTTATTTTGCAGTTAGTCACTGTTTATTTGAGTCTGTTCCTACTTACTTTTTGTTTGCATTGGTAACAGATGTGATGCTTCAATTTAATTTGAAATTTTTTTGCAAGAAAGCTGGCCAATAATGTTCCCATATTCGACAAGGTAACACAATACAGCTCATTGTAGTTATTGATAATATTTCAGGTTGTGTCTCTCCGTGGCAAACTGCACAATATGAAGATTGAATGAACAAATACTAAAATCCATGTGCTTTGAATGCCAAAAGTGTGCTAGAAATGAAAACCAGATTTCACTGCTGCACTATGAGAAATCATTAAAGTTAAATTTAATTTCATAGCAAGGAAATACTATTCCTTCTTCAAGTTATAGCAGAAATACTGTATATTTTGTGTTTTTTTCATTCTAGGTTCAAGTTCTTTTAATATCATAATAATGAAATAAAGACAGTCTTAGAAGTTCATGTTTCCGACTTCTAGCGTAAAGTTTTAGAGACTCAAATAGTAACATGAAGGCTAAATAGTCCTTACTGATACTCAAATAAACATCACCAGAAGAAAGTCTAAAAGTATTTTGAGTAAAATATAAGGAATTTTCTGGCCATTACTGTCCTACTCAAAAATCATGCATCATCCCTGTGACAGGTACTATTAAGTGAAGAAGTGACACTGGAATAATGAATGCAGTTAAGCTATTTCTCTTAGGAATCGGAAAGATGAAGAACAGAAACATTAGGCCAGCAGCAATCTAGCTGTAGGGTAGGCCAAGATGATTTCGGTGATTTGTGAGACTGAAGTTTGGGAATCAGCTTCCTTGCTTTGAGGAATTCTTGATATACTTCTATGATCTTGTGTAGATAGCGATGTTAGTACAGAATATGTCATTTAGCTTAAAAAGATTCTACAAGATAGATGATCCTGATAAAATGCTTCTTCAAAGGCATCTGTCAGTTCTAAACAACATTGTTACCTCACATGACTTAGTAAAAAAAAAATAAATTTAAATTCCTCAGCAGTTTCTTATACATTTGAACGAGGTTTACTTTTCCCTTATTGCTTTACAGGTCTTATGTTTATTGCAAGTGCTGAGTATTGATTTACCTCACCTTTGTGCTGGACTCCCTTATCAATCTCTTCTGAATCAGAGCAAATCTTAACTTCAGTAAACTGTGCTGAACCTCTCTGTTTCTAACATCCTGCTATTACAAAAACATTTGCAAATTTTTGTTCTCTGAAAGAAAAATGAAAGAAAAATCGAAGTTGTATTGTCTTGAAAACAAGATTGTATCACTAAAGAAATAATACCAAAGTTCATTTAATACCTGAAAGATGAAATATTTTCAAAAGTCAAGGTAATTTCAATGTGTTATTTGAGATTGGCAAAATATGGCCCTTCAAATACTCTTGAAGGGAAAAAATTGCATGTAAATTGGCATTTACTTGCATTTAGCCTACAGCATGTCTGCTGGTTAATAATCAGTGATAGACTAAGACACCAATCGCTGAAAGTACACATCTATCTGCAGCTGGCCTTTGAGGATACGTAAAACAGAAGATGATACCACAAGTGAGGTTGTTTGTGTCTATGCACAGTGGATTTCCCTCTTAAAACTACACAGGGAATTTTTCACCTTTTCATAAAATTCTCCTCTTTGGGAGAGTGTCTCCATGATTTTGCACTCAGTGGCGCTGGGGATGCTCTGTGTCCCCCCCAGCAGCTGCTGTGGGCTGTGCTGGACCCAGTGCCCTCATCTTCCCAGCCCGCAGAGAAGTGGCTCCGGCTGCGGCTGCAGCGTCACGTCACGGCTGGAGGTAATGCTCCAGGGATGCGGTGGCAGAAACAGGGCTCCTGCATGTATAAATAGCTCCACACACTGCTAAAGTGATGGTGGGAGGGTGCTGAACTGCTGGTTTATTTATATCTGTGGAAGTGCCTTGAGCTTAGTAACAGAGTATCAGGTTTGTACTGTGAGTTATTTTGGTTGTTTTCCCTCCCAACACATCCTGATTCATAAAAAGCCTTGTTCTTCTCCATCAGTCTCAGTTTCTTGCCTAAAGAAATAGTTTACCAAATTAAGCAGCAGATCACAGTTTGGGAATACTTTACTGGCAGCCCAGAGTAAATGCTGTGTATTGATTAATCTGTTGGCACACAGAGGACCAGGACACACAAGTGGGGACAGCCATGGCATGGTCATGCTCTTCAGCTGCTGCTGGGCTGGGAACGACCCAGCTAAGGGACTTTGTGAGTCACACCTGAAGCAGCATGGTTTTTTATGAGGTGGATGTTTAGATGTAACTTTGCAATACTGAAAAATAAACATCTCCTTTTCCTCTTTGAACATAGAGTGCTACCATCTCACGTTCTGTTCTGACACTACTTGATGGATCCCTTTCTGAGGTACTCAGCTGGCAATGGGTGGATGCAGGTGGCAGAACAAGGAACAGATATGTCAGGAAAGGACTATTTTTGCATCATGGCTGGAGGTTGTCTCTGTATGTGTGTGTGTGTGAAACGATAGGAAGCAGCAGGAATCAGTTGTGGTGAGTAGGTTAATGCACTGGTCTCAAGCAGCTGTCTCATCTTTTGATGGACCTCATGTTTCAATTCATGCTTTTTGCCAGAGAAAGAAGCCAGCATAAGGGAAGTAAAGCAGCATCAAATCATCGTAATTCTGCAACCTCACTAACTCAGCAGTTAGTGTTTACTACCCTGACTGCATGTTTGGGAAAAGGGGTGCAATGGTGAAGGGGTCAGAGGAAATAAATGGATCAAACTCCTTCTTGGGTATAAAACTGGCTCCTTCATAACGTGCATTATGGTGCAATATTTCTTAAAGCAGACTTGTTCAGGTGAATAAATACACAATGACTTACATCCAGTAGTTTCACTGTTTTGCAAATATTAGGAAAAGGGACATCTCAGCTCTCTCTCTCATCTCATCTCATATATCTAGAGATGACTCTATGGGGAAGTAACTGGTGTAACCTATGTATTTTTAAGTCTTTGCTAGTACTTTGCTGCTCAGCACAAATTCCCTAGGATTCCATATTAGAGATGGGAGAGGGTGCATTTTTGTGTAGGAAAACTGTTTTATTCCCTTATAGCATTTTATTTGCCCATTTTTTTTCCTCTCCGGTTCCACAATGTAGTGTGCTTGTTTTCTCCTGACAAGAACTGCCAGACTAGCAGTTAAAAAAACTTGCCAGCCCACTCCCTTCTGTCTAGAAGTAATTCTAAAAGCAAAGTGAAGGAAACAGTTTGTAATCAGTTTTTCTTCTTTTCAGAGAGCAGTCAAAACATAGTTTTTCATTCTAAAATATCTCTTCTTCCTTGATTTTGTCCTTCAGATGACAAACAAATTTGATCTCTTTCTAGATGGTCTTTTTAATCCTTTGCTGAAACCAGAAGGCAGCAACGTTAGCAAGAGATTTGAAATGCATGTTCTCTTCAGCTGAGAGAAATGCTGTGCCCAAGGCACCTCTTAGCACACTGAATTCATGTGTCCATGAACCATGAGGGCTCAGCAACACTTAAATCTCTGTCAGTATGAAGCAGTGGTTTGTGCAACACAGCAGGAGAACAACTTGCTGCCCGGTTGTTTCCTGACTAGTAGGGCCTGTTGCTCTGTGGTCTCACTGCATATGGTGGGACACCTACGTTTTTGCAGCCCTGTGAGCCTGCTGAGGAGTGACCCAGATGGATATGCACTGGGGAGAGAAGGAAGAAAGGAAGGACAGATGTGCACAGGAGCAGCATCACAGACTGTTGTGACTGACAGTGCAGTTGTGGTCACCCTGGTTCACCTGGGGCTGTCTGGAGTCATCGTGAGAGCCCAGTGTTTATGTGAGCCTAAGGACAAGATGACCAATGTACCTGGATCCCACCTGACCAGTATGAGATGACAGCCACAAGACTAATAGTTACTATTCTCTCAATAACAAGCTTATCCTGGGATTAGCCTTAATTACACTACTTATCATCAAGCACTTTACAATAACCTTCAAGTATTTTAATGACCCATTTTGTGTATTTGTTCTAGAATTTTTATGAACCTATATCTAGCATTCCTATTTCTGTCACTAATCAGTTGCTTACATTTCATTACTTTGTATAAAATGCAATATTCCATTTCATTTGCCATCCAAAAGTGGAGTCTTCCAACACATCCAAATGCCACCCAGTGATTACAGCAGGAATTGCACTTAATGATTTACACTGCTGTATTGCATATGACAAACTTACTGCTGGAATAATTTTTTAAGACAGATAATTTATCTCTGTCTATAGAACTCTTATAAAGTCGATGCTAACTGTGAATAAATCAATTTGTTAGCTCCTCATTAGAACACTATACAATTCTGAAACATCATTTAATTGTCATGAGAGGCTTTTTCCCAAACAGAATATTTCTCACTCCATTTTAACCATAATTCGTATACATAATATGCATAAACATTTTCCAAGATACCTCTCGATGCATTGCCATAGACAGGAAGGAGAGCCAGCTGGAAAGCATGGGACATTTGTTTTATCTCCTGCATAAGTGACATGTTGCAATTTCTGAAAATCCACACAGAATTCTGTTATGGAAGAGCATGGCATTTTGTTTGTGTATTCCTTAGCTATATTTAAGCAAAGATATGTTTTCTCCACCATTGTGTCATCCTATTTGCAGAGGTAATGTAAAGACAGATACAGTTTTGTAGAGAGAAATTTCTTTGTTTTGCCTGTTATGATTTCTTGCCAGGTGTTCTCTTGCAGGCTCTAAAACCTGCATTTTTTTTTTAAACTGAATTTCCCCCTATTCAATACCAACCAGGAGCATTTCCTCCAGAGATCAGCCCTGTGGGTTCTCCTGCACTCGTGAGGGAGCAGCATTTGCGCAGTGCAGGAGCTGCTGGATGCTCCTGCAGGGAGCTGAGCCTCCCCTTGGGGCTGGTACCTATGTATTGTGTTGCTGTCAGCCCCGGGTGAGGAGGGACTATGCGATCCAGCGCTTGGAGCCGCCTGCCTGGCAAAGTATTCCTCCCAGTGCGGGGAGAAAGGCTGCGAACCCTGGAGAGCGGGCAAGGCATCGAGTGTAAAGGTGCTGCGGGGAGGGGGCACAGCGGCAGAACCCCCTGCGCTGGCTGGCACCGTCCAGCACTGCCAGCATGGGGTGACAGCATTCGGCTGCTGAGAGAGGACAGCGTGAGGCACCTGATTTCATCAAGCCTGTGAAATGAGCGAGACCGGTGATGCAATTTTTCCTCCCTTACAGATTTTTCCTCCCTTACAGAGCTTTCTGGGATGCGTTACTAGCCACAAGCTGATTGCTTGTCCCGAGCCTTCCTGGAATACAAATTTCACGAGTGTACAGTGTGACTGCTGCAATCCCAGCAAATCCAGTGCTTCTCCAGGTGTAAAATACCATCCCTGGTCCTGTCTTGGTGAAAAAGTGCTTTTGGGAGCTGTATCTGGTGGCACCTGCCTCTTAATTTGCTCGGTCTCCCTCAATGCGCCACAACGTTCCTGATGCAATTTCCTACTGCTCTGCACTCATTTCTCTTGCACTGACCCGCAGGAGGGTGTTAAGAAAGGAATTATTCTTCCACCTTTGTATGAAATTGAGCTCTGAATGGTAAAAATTGTAAACAAACCTAATAACTTCTGAAAATTAGCTAGTATCCAGAATGCAACAGATGGTCTCCAGCAGCAGAAGAAAAGGTGCAAACTCCTCAAATAAACACCGCAACTTTTAACAGAGACATATATGGGTTTTTCAAACTAATATTTATATTTATATGATTACTCACATACAAAAGAGAAGGAAAAAATTATGCATTATTTTGGCCAGACTCTTCTCTGTGGAACTTCTCTGGTGTCTGTGGAGTTGCAGGAAGAGAGGATTTGGCCTTTCATCTTGATATGTGAATGTGCAAGGAGCAGAAACAAAGGATTTGTCAAAGCTGACCAGTGCACTGTACATCTATTTTTCCTTTTTTTTATTTATTTTTATTTTTTTACTGAAGATGTCTATACAGAAGACTGAAAGACGATTGTGATTAAAGTCTCTGAAATGCTGATTTTCTTCTAAATGGTGTAGTAAAAAGCTCAAGAGAAAAACATATCCCTTTTACAGGATCCAGTAGTCACTTATAAGGAAGCTGATCTCATCCAATGGGATGCGAAGTTGGTAAGCAGGTTCATCATTCCGTAATGAGATGTCTACAAACCCATCTGATGAATAAAGGCTGTCAACCAAAATCTCTTGGCATGGCACATCCACCTGCAGGGCTCACTACAGATGGCATGACAGTGTCTGACCATCTGATTCAGTCAAGAGAGGCCAATGAAAAAGTGGTGTGTGCTCCAAACAATATTTTCTAATTCTTCCAAAGCTGCAGCAACAAATGATAGAATTTCTATATCTCCAACTGTGAATTTCAGGGCAGGGAGGCAAAGACAGTCCCAGTCCGGCGTTAGAAGCAAAACACATCATAAAACAACAAAATTACATATGCATTATTTAACACCATTACTGGAGAGGATGCAGTGGTGGGGAAAAAGCTACTATAAAAGGATAAAATGGAATCCCAGAGCATTTGTAATATCCACCTTCCCTGTGGCATAGACTGGCATAAATATAAGTAGCCACTATTTGTTGCAATTTGTACAATTCAAAGCTATTTTTTCATCTCTTTTTAAAAGGCCTGCCCAATAGTCTTTATTCAAAAGAAAACTGTAAATGATAGTTACTGAATGCTGGAGCTCTGTTCCTCTAGTACTAAAGAGCTGAGTTGTACAATGACAATTGTCAGTTCATTAAGGCTGTGTTGAAGTGCTGTAGGCACCACAGATGTTCAAGCTTTATGGCGCTTATAGGGTACCATGCGTGTGCATAAAAGCAAATTGGATAGAAATATAGGTGATAAAGAAACATATTTTTCCTCTCTTCAAACCAAATTAAACCAAATTTTACTCTGGCTGTCATTCAACCCTCTTTCTCATGGTGAAGAGTTTCATCAGCACTTAATCCAAGATGAGTCACTGAGAAATGACCCCAGAAAAACTATACAAATGAGCAAAAAAGGGCACAACCTGGCCATGTGCAGCTGGCCACGAGGGCCTGCAGGGGGAGCAAGCGTATCTGTGGTGTTCCCCAGGGGCAGCTTCTTCCAGGGGCTTCTTGGTGAACAGCCCAGCTGTCTCTGATCAATCAAGGTGACCAAGGCTCATGGGCTGCACCACCCAGAGGGAACAGGGAGGTTACTCTGCAAAGACCCTCAGCATAGCTCCAAATACTTGTGAGCATCTTCAAATTCCATTGACTACAAAGTGCTTCTCCTTGTCAGCTGTCTAAGCACTTGCACAGGCAAGGGCATGTAACTTTCTGCCATTATCAGCAGATAATGTTTCCTGGATCATTTGGGCAAGACAGGTGCCAGGTACACAGCTTCACCATCCAGCACTGTGCATGCATCATGTCTCAGCTCAAGTGTGGAGTCTGGCCAGAAAAAAATGGGGAGATTTTGTAATAAGAACATGAACATTGGTAGGGACAAAGTGTGATTGAGCAGAATGAGTAAAATGAAGGGTTAAATGCATAGATACTCCCCTGAAAAAAACATTTCTCCAGCAGTCAAATGCAGGCAATGACTTTTAGATGAACCCCAGAAGACCTGCACTATAAGAAGATTCCAACCCAGCTGACTCGGCAGCAGACCCTGCATCATAACAAAAGGAGGGTGGCCTCAACATGGCAACAGATTACATATAACATAGACCTGTTTCTTGTATGCAGTATGAGAGAATAGGTGAAAAAAATTTATAGGGGAATGGTCATGAACAGGTAACACTGACTTTCTGGAAGACATTTGTAAAGAAATTTCACCTCCCCCTCTATCAGATCTTACACCAAGTTTTGTATCACTAATTTCCATCCAAGTATACACATCTGGCCAGGTTTAATAACTCTAGCTGCTGCCCAGGCAAGTTGAGTGTGGGTGAATTGTGCTTGTGGTGCTTTAGCCAGCTGTAAGGACCTTGTGCCAGCACATGCTGGCTGGCTCTGACCCGAACTTAAGTTTGGTAGCTTTGGTCAAAGCTTCACACCAAGCTGAAGTGGTATATCTGTTTCCCAACACAGCTTTGGAAACAATATACCTAACAAATCATTACTGGGATGGGTAATTTGGGATGAGATCAAATACCCTCCTTTAATTTTCTCCAGTGGGTTGATTTACTGACCAGTGAGGGATATTGGCATATGAAAGGCAGGGATGGTGCCCACTGCTCTTGTTCCACATCCTAGAGAGGGCTGTCAGCAACATGCTGACCAGCTGAAGCCCATATCTGTCTATAATTATTGATTAACTCTTTATAGAGTCATTTGTTATGGTTTGTGAGTGCAAATCAAGAATAGATTGACTTTGTTGTTGTTATTATTGTTGCTAGATTCACTTTCCAGTAATTGAGACTACTGTTGGAATAAGGAGAAAAAAATATTTCCCATTTGCAAAATGCCAGCATATATAGGACACGTGTGACTGCTGTGGTGACACCATCTGTCTTGAATATAATTTGTGGAATTTCATATATACAGCAGTAAACAATGTACCGACTGTCTTATTTGTCTGAACTCACAAACCTTCACTTTGATTGCATTTTAAGATATTTTTGATATTTGAGACAGTTTAATTATGAAGGTTAGGAGCAGCTTCACAGGCGGGGTTAAAATTAATTTTGTACTCAAAAAGTCTCATTTTCTTTGTATGTGCCCTTCCCAAACGACACCAACTTCATTTTCTAAAGCTTTACAAATTAAACATACTGATTAGAAATTAAAATAAATTCATATTAGTATGCCAAAGCACGTAACTACCAATGTACAAATTTTTTGTGCCTGTACCCTTTATCTATCCAGCAAAAGCACACAGTGTTATCTCTTGCTTTGTACATTGTAGCAGCATTTTGAAAGCACTCCCTCTCCCCCTTCCCCCAAGCTGAATCAAACCAACTGTGTTTACTCACAAAACAGGAAGCCTGCAAGCTACACAAACCCTGCTGTGTTACTTGGTCTCTGAAACAGAGCCATTGAGTAGGTCAGGTTAGAAAAGACCATAGCATGTCATCTGGTTTACTCTGCTTAAGCTGGGTCATCCTAGAGCACATTGCACAGAATTGTGTCCAGACAGTTCTTGAGTATCTCCAGCAAGGGTGAGTCCACAACCTCTCTGGGCAACCTGCTCCAGTGCTCGGTCACCTGCACAATAAGGAAGTCCTTCCTCATGTTCAAGTGGAACTTCGCATGCATCAGTTTCTGCCCATTGCCTCATGTTCCTATTGCTTGGCACCATGAAAGTCCTCTCTCAGTTGTCTCTTCTAGAGACTGGACAGGCTGAGACCCCTCAGCCTTTCCTTGTAAGAAAGATGTTCCAATCCCTTCATCATCTTTGTAGCCCTTTACTGGACTCACTCCAGGAGCTCTGTGTCTCTGTTGCACTGAGGAGCCCGGAACTGGACACAGCACTCCAGATGTGGCCTCACCAGGGATGAGTAGAAGGGCAGGATCACCTTTCTTGACCTGGCAACAATCTTTCCAATACACAATAAGATATCATTGGCCTTCTTGGCCACAAGGGCACACTGCTGGCTCATGGACACTTCATTGCTCACCAGGACCCCCAGGTCCTTCTCCACAGAGATGCTTTCCAGCAGGTTGGCCCCCAACCTGTGTTGGTGCATGGGGTTATTCTTCCCCAGGTGCAGAACACTGCATTTACCTTTGCTGAACTTCAAACCAAAGCCCCACTGGAGGAGTTCTAATGCATTTTTGGTGCTGACCTGCTATTTGACCACTCAGTGCAGAGATGCACCTCACACCTACAGAAGCCTTATGCTAGTATTAATTTCCATATGAATACCCTTTGTAGGGAGCAGTGGTCATTTGCAGCTGCTCTTCTTCATAACCAACCATCCCTAAGACACCTGAGAGGGCTGGTCACTTTAATTTGCTAAACCATGGATATTTGCTTCTGTGATCAGCAGAAGTGAGGCCACACAGCTCCTAAGAAGAGACCATTTCCAGGAGTGCATCTCTGTGCCATTTTTGTATCATGTTTAGAGAAAAGCTTCTGTAAGGGCTTATATGTATGACCAGTCTTTAAAGTGCAAGAGGAATAAAAGCCTGGTGAGTAGGAGAGGGAGAAGAGCCAATTAGCCCCCCTATGGCTGCAACCAACAGGCTGACACTACAACCAAATCTACCAGACCAGACTACCATGGGGTTGCCACCTTCAGGTCACCCTGAAGGAAGGGCCTTTCACTGGTCTCCAGGAGTCTGAGCAATTTATTCTAATGACAAAAGAAATAATAGGTGGCCTCTTCTGAAAAAGATAATTTTCAGTTGCAGAAATAATGTCAAAACCAAGATACTTTTTGTATCTCCTCTGGAGAAGAGGACAGAATGAAAGGAAAATGAGACTGTAGGAATATGGAATGTGTGCAAAAGAAATTGAGAGGTGCTTAAAAGGAAGTTGTTTGGCAGGAGGGGTGCTGTAAAGCCTCACATTATCATGAGCTGCTCCAGTGAACCAGGCAGCTACCTATCTAGGCAGTCTTGTAGTTCCTGTTTCTTTAGCATTCATTTGGAATGCATGTTCTAGTTATTTATTTTTAATGTTTTCCCCTCAAGGTGTCACTGCAGGGTAGACTTAAGGCTATTTACATGCACCAGCTGTGTATTTTCATTCCTGAATTTGTTTGCTTTTCTTTGAAATAAAACCTTAATTCCAAACATCTTTTTAAATAATTAATGGTTTGAACGTAATACAACATCTCCATATAATGTTAGTCCTCCTTAAATTACTCTTCTTCAGCTCTTCTTTTCTCCATTTTTATGTAGTTCACCTGGGAAGAGGAGGAGTTGTGAATACCTAAGGCATTGGGTTTAAGCCTATTGAAAAGAAGCTCTCTTGTTAGTAGTAGAGAAACACTGATCTGGAATACCACATGTCCTTCCCATCCCTACAGTAGGGCTGCTGTTCACACTAGTGAACTGTTTACAGCCCTTTCCAGGACATTTTAATTTTCTGTGAAGGTCTTGAATCCAAGAGGCTGCCAGCACTAACTGCCTCTTTACCTGGGAGTGAAGCTGGTCAAGGTTTTAGGGAGACTAACACAGGCTTACTTAAGGTGCTTGTGTCTTTGCTGAATAGGCATGGAGATAGACTTCTATTTTATTTCCTCTTCAAGTAGTCCCATTGGTGGGAGCCTCAGTGGTCTGTCAGAGGAAAAATTAATTATTCATCCTACTGGGAGTAGGAGAAGTAAAGCCTTATACTCGTAAACCTTCCTTGCTTTACAGTAGTCTTAGTTACCTGATCTGGCCCCTGTGACACCTCTGTCTGAGTGTAGAATCCAAGTCAGCAAGCAGTTCTTAAAAGTATGTGTAACACCTGAAATATTTTCATCATGGAGATGGAGGGATTAATTTTATTTTTTCCCATGGGGTCTTCATGTTTTATATACCTTGTACAGTATTTTAAGCACGTACTTTACCACTACATTTGATTGCAGTCAGCCCCTGAGCTCAAAAGCAGTGATTCTTAAGCATCATTTTCTTAGGACATGAAGCTACTGCATAAAATATATCCAGTAGATGAGCTAGAGAAGTTTCTTCTGCTGTGGCTCAGGTCCTGCACAATCACTTATCTACTTGCTTACATACAGGTTGCAGAGATGCGTGAGAAGACGTAATGTCTTATTTAAGTATCCTGTATAAAGGAGCTAGTGCTCTCTTGGCATGGAAGTGAATGGGGAGTTGATACCTGCTCATCCCCCTGGTGATTCTTTATCCTATATGTAAGGCATCCAGCTGCTAGAAACAAGTGTCATCTTCACAGATGGTCCTTCAGAAAATATTCACCTTAGTGGATACAGTGGTGAAGCTGATCAGCCTTGGAAAGTGGCCCATCTTAGCCTCAATTGCTTCATGCATGTAAAGTTCAAATGTGTCTTGGTGGGAAAAGGCAGCTCTCTCTAGTGATCCTCATTCCACTCCTGTCTTCTACGTGTTTTTACTCCAGGCTTTCTTGAATTTTTTGCACTCTCCCGCCTGCTTAGCCAAGTACAGCACACAATGAGGGAGGGCAAGAGGAGTCTGGCTTCTACCCCTCCTCTTTCCCCAACTCCATTTGATCTTGTTCCCTTTATCTCTTTCTTGCGACATTTCCTGTTGTTGCCAAAAATAACATATTAACATTGTTACTTTTGCTGTCAGTACCGGAACATCAGAGGTACCTCTCAGAAAACTGACTGGGGAGAATCTGAATTGAAGCTAGCCTGGCTGATGTATAGAAACATGCAATTAGGGGCCATTAAGCTGAGCATCTCTACTTGTCATGCAGTTGTGATGGTGTTTTAAGCCAGCCTCTGTGATCTAATTACATTCACTAACTATATTAAGAAGATGTTATAAGGATGATAACTCGGTCACTCAGAAGTTAGAAAATGCAAGAATTTAGGTTATCTCTGCAATCTAAAATGTATGTTATGCAACAGTCTCCAATTTCTTTCTTTTAAATATATTTTTTTAAATCCCCTTCAGAACTGAAATTTGAACACAAGAGCAGGACTTGGAGGTTAGATGTGGGCTTAAATCTTCTCTTTGGCTGCTCTCCCAGCTCTTGGGGTGTACATGCTAGTGAGAATTTGTTCACGCCCCCCAGTTCACACCTCTGACAGCTTTCAGATACCTCCAGTCACCTCTTTTCTCACCCACTGCTGCTGTTTTCTCAAATAACATTGCTCTTTTTGAGCAGGACCATGGTGAACTGAGCCCAA
Organism: Serilophus lunatus; assembly: GCA_013399895.1. Lineage (NCBI taxonomy): Eukaryota > Metazoa > Chordata > Aves > Passeriformes > Eurylaimidae > Serilophus > Serilophus lunatus. Next base: position 378,273 of record VXBA01004271.1, read on the forward strand.
GAGCCCCTTTACAGAAATCGACCCCCACCTGCAGATTTCTGTTTTAGTGGACCCTCATCAAGATTTCTCCCTCCTGTCTTTACACATGCAGGCACCCTCCGTAGCAGGTGGACTTCATAGTTATCATTTTACACTGAGTTTTAGGGAAATTTAGTTTCTGCCTGTTAAAAGAACATAAATGTGTGCAGAGCCTGTTACCTGGACTGGCTCAGACTGATGAGTCTAGAAGAGCAGTTAACATCATGCCAAGAAGGCAGCAAGTGCAAATCATTCAGAGGGAAAACCATCACAGATTACTACCCCTGAACCCACAGAGTTTATGTCTACATTGCAGCCACAGATGTAATTGCTGTATGTGCTGGCATATCCAAGCAGGCTTAACCTCACTAATTCAATAATAATAGCAAGTTCAAGCAACTCAATAGCAGTACAAGCTCAATCACAGTAACAACAGCAGTGTAGATAAAACAACATGAACTTCATTTCCGTGCCGTTTTCCAGGCAGCCAGGGTGTCAGATGACTTGGACAGCTTGAAGATACCAGGGCATAGGTTTCAGTGCATTGTTATCATACCTGTCAACAAAATTAAAGCTAGCTCATATGTGCACTACGGTGTGTACCTTGAATTTTATCACAGGTATAAGAAATTGCATTTATTTGTCCCTGATTATGACTAGGACAAAACAAATGTGAATGCTGTAATGAAATAGAAAAGTTTTAATTTCTTCAGGCATGGCTAAGTGAGGGATGTCAGTAAGATACAACGATGTGCAAAATTTGAGTTATCTATGCCATTACTTAATCAAGCTCATCAGAGTTAACTATCTCAAGTAACTTGCGGTAAATGTTAAAACCCCCCCAAAATCAAAAAACCAACCAAAACCAAAACCTATGAAAAGCAATGTTTCTCTTGAGAGAAACTCTGTTATATTTTTAAATGAAGTACTTCAGAGCAACCTAGACTTAGACCTCAGGGATCAAATTAAGGATGCTTTTACTTTTCAGAAAATAAAGACAGACTGTGAGTTATCCAGACCTGTTCCACTCTTCAGCACACATTAAGCTGCAAATATTGAGGTTCAGAGAACACGGCAGTCACCTTGTACTCTAGGATGTATAATTGCTCCATTCAATTTTATTTGCTTGGCTTAATGCAGTATGTCAATTCATGACATATTGATTCAACTTATAGAAGTAATTCTTTTTTTTTTTTCCAGTTCATTTAAATTATAGTTTAGGCTGAATAAGTTTGAAGGAGATGTCTATAAATTATGTCAGCTTTCAGTAAGTCTACATTCAAAAATGCAATGTAAATGAAAAGTGCTAATTTTTGTTTAATTATTGATTTAAGCCTACTCTGCTTCTGGAAAATGCAATTACCAAAGTTGAATTTGGCCAGATCTACAGAGGGTTATATGGATTCAAGCGGTAAAGGAAAGAATTCACCCTCATAGATCAATGATGAAAATGTGACCTTTGACAGTGACTCCAAAGAAGTCTAACAGTATTTCAGAGTGCCTGTTTGTCTTTCTAGCCATTCTCCAGAGGACAGCAAGTGTCAGTGAGTTTCTGGGCTCTTTCCAACATGGTATCTCACTGACATACTGACCTGGGTGATGCTGCTTGAATTAAAAAGGTCAGATTAGGTATGGAGCTGAAATAAATGTCTGTCTATGAATGCCTTATAGAAAAATTATACCTTCCTGACTACTGATTCATCACCCTCAGAGGCTGTTTTACTTTCTCTCTATGTGCCAGTATTAACTCCTGCAGCAGAACAGGAAGAATCTTCTCAGAAGGCCCTCAGGGAAGTCACTCCTGGAAATACCTCTGCCAGCCTCAAACCTGTGAAATACAGAAGGACAGAATCCTAGGCCCTGGCACAAGAAGAGGCCCTAAACGAGGATTGCAGTTTAAATTGTGATTATTCAAATGGTTCCTGCATGTTGCCCAAGAAGGAGACAACCCCATGAGACTTTATACACCTAGGAATCAACCAGGTCCTTAGGAGAGGTGTTTTGATCAGGTAACTCCCATCCATAGGGTTTCCTATGACATAATTTTGCCAGACGAACAAGTTAATAAGTTTTAAACCAACATTTTTAAAGTAACATTTTTAGGCTACAAAACAAGTGGTCTTTAATGAATGCCTGATAAAATAAAAATTTTTGGCTGATAGTATTAGGTTTTCAGGAGGATTTGAAAGATGACTTGATGGATTGTGAAACAATTTCCAGATAACCTCAAAGCTGTTTTTGTATGATGGCAGCTTCAGTGCAGAAACCACAATAGGATGCTTCCTTTTCTTTACAAATCTTCGTCTTGTTTTCTGTCAGGAAAACAGGGGTCTCTGAAGGGATTCACTTCCCCAAATAATTTAGGTATGCTTGCAGCCATCCCTCTGACAGCAACTGTTTGTTTTCCACTTGTTTACATTGCTAAGCAATTAATGGATTGAGAAAAAAGTTGAGACCAGTGAGAAACTCAACTGCACTTGCTCTCCTCTCTGCTCAGCTCACCCAGCCTTTGCCAATCTCAGCAATCCTTTTGGCAGAGCAGTGAGAAGATCAGGAATCTTTGTAAACGGATTTGAAGGTCATCCAGGAGAATCAGACTGGGAGCAAGCGTCCGGTTGTGAAGGTTATTCGTGCTAAAGGAAAGCTGATATCTGCTCAGGATTGACCAAAAATCACTGTGCTTCTTGCAAAGTCATGGATCTGGGATCTTACTGGGATTTTTTTACAAGGCTGTACATTTGAGAGCAATTTCCCCTGTAAGATCTCGCCTCATATATTCCCTACAGGAAAGAGATTCCTGTGAGAAGCTGAGACAAAGTTGATGCACCTCTGCCAGAAGTTCTCTGCAAAATAAAGCAAACACATGCTATTGCCTTGCTCTGCTTGGTCTGCAACAGGGGAAGATGTCCTGGCTCACCAGGCAGCTGGGGTTGTCTCCCTCCAAGCTCTTGGCCAAGAGGAAACAGCTTGCAGCCCATGTGGCACTTCGGTGTGAGCAGTAAACATCACATTAATGTTTGTAGGAACCCAATAACCTGTCACTACGGGTTTGGCAGTGCTGCCTGAACTGCTCCAGCATCTGCGAGCCACGTGGCCAAGGCAGCTGGGAACTCTTAGGGACAGCTTGCCCCTACCCCTGGGGGCTGTACAGGATCAGGGAGGGCGAGCAAGGCACATTGCCCAAAGCCAAGCCATCTCTTCACACACTTCAGAAGGAAAGCCAAAATTGAAATAAGGAGTAGCCCCCACCATCTCAACCCTAACCCGGAGGAGTCTGGAGCAAAAGCGAGGGATGTTGGTAGTATCTATCATGCGTCCATGGGTCAGGACAGTGAGGGGAACAGGAGCAAACCTGTGAGGTCCTATATAGCCATGGGTCAGCAACTACCTCCCCAATGCACAACGAAGAATAAAAGCCACTCTGGACACTCCAGAGATTCAGACTCTGTAAAGTTGCCCCGGGGCTTCATAAAAATGCTTGCTTTTACCTTTTTTTTCTTTTTATTCATTATTGCTGTTCTCTCCTTAAAATAGGGGCTCAACATCTTGCACAAGCGCATGGACTGAAAAGCTACACAGTTCTACCGTAGTCAGGATAAGGATATCTGTAGAGAAAGGCTGGCTGAGCAACCTTGGCTCTGTTGTTCCCCCAGTGGGTGCTTTAGAAACCTGTCATTTTAGAAGCATGATGGTGCTGTCAAGAGGTTTCCATTTCCCTTGGAGGCAAGCTCATACACTCCCCTGTACAAAGCTTCATGGGCTGTCATATGCTGACACCAGTCTGTGCCATTGCTGAACAAACAGGATTGTGAAGCCCTGGGAAAGTGCAAAAAATGGTGGCTGTGGAGAATCATGGTAGGGCACTCCATGGCTCCTGCTAAAGGATGCTGTAACTGATGTGGCAAACACATATCTGTGCATAGCTGCAGCCAGAGGACATAACTGAGGCTTACACCCTGCTTGTGGGAGAGTTACCAGTGACAGAACTCAAGGAAACAGCATGAAACTGCATGAGTCAGGGGAGGTTTTGGTTGAATATCAGGAAAAAAGTTTTTACCAAAGGGATGGTTGAGCATGGTAACGGGCTCCCCAGGGAAGTGGGCACCTCACCAAGCCTGTCTGAGTTGAAGTGTTTGGACAATGCTCTCAGGCACATGGTGTGATTCTTGGGGATGGTCCTGTGCAGGGCCAGAAGCTGGACTTCAATGATTCTAATGAGTCCCTTCCAACTCGTCATATTCTGTGATTCAATTATATTCTTTTGGATATTGTTAGTTTTCTGAAAGACTCTGATGAAAATGGTTCAGGAACAGTGGGGATATGTTGTCTGGGAAGACTTCAGTGTCTTTTTTTAATTTTATACTCTGAGATACATAAGGAATGTTAATGTGATGGAATGACTTTGCCTTTTTGCTAGGATGTTGCTCCTGTAAAAATATTTGTCAGACATATTTTTCAGCTTTGGTTTTTTTTTGATTTTTTTATTCCTGTTAAGGCAGCTTCTACAGTCCTCTTCCCAGTGCAGAGGTGCAAGGTGCAACCTACCACGACCCCAAGGGCTTTGGTCTCCATGGAAAAAGTCAGGATTCCGCTCAGAAACTAGTCTTTGGAAGAAAAAAGACCAAAAAAGGGAGCTACAAGTAAATGACCAGGAAAAGCTACAGGTAAAAGGAGTAGTTTGACCTTGATATTTAAAGCTGAGAGTTCTGAAAGGATTTAATGAGTCTGAATGCATCATTTCTTGGGTATTCCAGCAGAGAAGTGTTTGGAGGCCTTAGGCTCAGAGAATAAGTGCTAGGTACTTCGTAAAAGTTTTGTCTCCATTAACATATTTCAAGTGGTGCATGAAGGAACGGAGCTATTGAAAAATCACAAACCCAAGATATTCTTCAGTGACTTAAAATGGTCAGACAAAACATATTGTCACGCTCAGACACAGCTCTTCAAGGATTTTTAACATTTTTTTTCTTTCCCTGAAAGACATTGAATAATGGTATATCTGAAATCACACTGCACTTCAGTTGTGCCATGAAAGATAGAATTCACATTTGATATTAATGGAGCAGGTGAGACGTGAAATGATATTTCTTTAATCTTTAATGAAATTTCTGGTTTTAGCATTTAGCTTGTCTGTTCAATGACACAGAAGAGCTAATAATATCACTGTTTTTGAAGAATTCATTTACTACAGGCGGCCTGATTTTCCAAATCTGTTGGAGGCTGTTTAGGTGTTCCAATGATGCATGAAAATAATAATAATAAAAAAATCCTATGTCCTTGAAACCAAATGATCAGAATCAGAAACATATAATTAAAAAAGGAAAAAAACCCAACCAAGTAAGCTGCTATCCTGGAACAGGCATGCAGTAATTTAAAAAATAACGGTTCTACAGGAATTAGCAGGAACAGTGGGATTTCAGGAAGTCTTCAACCAAGCATGCTCTGTATCTTAAATAAACACCTGTATATTCAGCACTGAAAAGCTCAATGGTGAGTTCTGTAGCAAACTCATTCTTCGCTGAATGACTTTGCTGTTTTGAAATTTAATAATTGCTTTCATAAAACCCTATGAAATAGGAAAAGTTATTAATGGTGTTGCAAGTGTTTGTGGAGAGAAACTGATTTTTTTCTCATGGGTGTGTAAAACAGAGAAAATACTATGCATGACAGGTAGTTAGCTATGAGACAGAGCAGTAGCAAGAGGAGGTCCTGTGGGACACACACAGAGTGATCCATCTCTGTCCCAGCCTCCTTGGCACCAAAGGAGATTGTGCAGTCTCTTGAGGTCATTCGCACCTTGCTTTTCCATGATTTCAGCCCAGAATTTTAATGAGGGGGCAGTTCTGACCTTCTTAAAACAGAGGAACATTGGAATAATGTCCAAAGGATGCATTTACACTTCCAAAAATCAGATGCTCTCCAGTACCCATTAAAGCTGGCTGGTAATGGAGCTAATACAAACCTTGGCCGTTCTCCCAGCTGACTGTCCTAATAATAGAAAAGCCCCTCTGAGTGGGTAGCTGTTACTGGGGATATGCCAGGCAATTTTCATTACAAAGAGCAATTGGCGACAATATCCTTGGTGGAGACCTGCTTTCTTCTTCAAAGCACCACTGGAATGAGAAAGTGGAGGCCCTTTCTCCACTCCCTGTTTTCAGTTCTCCTTTTGTCCTTAGCATTTTCGTGAAGTCTCTGATCTTTCTGAGGCGTCTCCAACACCTATTCCTCTTTTCCAGTTGCACTTTTTTTTGCATATATAAAGCTGCAAATAAATTGACCTTTTCACCCTTTTTCAGCTCGTTAGGGAACTTTCCAGGCCTGCATGGCTGAGCAAGGGAGCAATGCTTTTTGTGGTTTGATGTTGGCAGGTAGTTTTTTCTCCATCTGTTTTGTTTTAAAGACCTGGCTCACTTCTTCCATCCAGCCTGAAGGGAGAATAGCTAGTGAAACCAGGAGGCAGCTAGTAAACCCAGCAGGTAGTGTCCAGAGATCAGATACGCATGAGGCATTTGCAAAAGCCACCAGTCTATAACCGTGTCGCCATTGAACCACAGCTAGAAAACACCAGTGTGAGCGTTAGGGCTTGGGAAACCTTGAAATAAAAGCGATGATGACAAGAATTAACCACATGTAAAGTAGCCTCATCTTGGGCTGCTCCAATGATCAGTATTGCTCACTGCCTAGTCTGGATGACCCCAGACCTGTCTGCTGCTGCAAGGCAGGATCCCTATGCCCTGTAGGTTGTCTGGGGGGGCTGGGGTTGCTTCCCTAGGCACCAGTGCCATGGACCTTCCCCAGAAAATGGAGCTTTTGAGGCTCTTCTGCATTATTGCAGGTCTTCTGTCAGCACCAGGCAGAGGGGGACGTCGAATAGCTCTCTCCAGGCTGTGTAGTACATGTTTCCCTCCCGATTTATTAAGATCAACTCAAATTTTAATTTGCAGAAAATATGTCCATCAGTAGTACCCACAGTCACATTTTCTGCCAAAGTCTTCAGATGTGACCCGGAAATCTTATCAGAGAGCACGAGGCAGAATGCCTGCTTAGCAAAACCCACGGAGGTGCAACCAAGTCCTGCCATTTACAGGATGTCTGAGCTGTGTCTCAGCTGTTTCGGATGACATACATATATTTAATCCATGGCAGCATATTAGCAGATCATACTTAGATTAAACAGGCTAAAGATAACTTTTAGACCTTTTCCACATCTAGGTCAGAGAAAGGAAGGTAGATATTTATCTGTGCTACAACACTAGCTAGCACTGTGTAGCAGATGAAATTTGCAGGGATATCAGTCAAAGAAATACTGTAATAAGATTAAGGGAAGCAAAGTGAAAGGTGTGTGTTTGTGTCTGTATGTGTGTGCACAAATGCAATTTAAGATCTTTATTTTGCAGAAACTATCAATTTCCAGTGAAATTCTCTTTGCTATTATAGCAGGAAATATGCAATTTTTCTTTATGCTAAAATATTCTCCTCTGTTTCCTTACTGTCATAAAGCAACTCCTGCCCACTGATATTATTGCAGAATGCTACAACTAGAGTAACAGCACAGCTGTTCAAGAAAAACTTGCTGTACGTCAGGAATGGGCCTTATGTTTTGAGCCTTGGTGATACCTGGAATAAATCAACTAATGCACTAGAATTAGTTCCTTTAAAAATATATTAGGTCACATTCAGGATGTTTAATGTGGAATGTTACTGTGTGTATTAATGGAGCACTTCTTTTCTGCAAATTAAAAACTGAGCCAGTGTTAATAAATCTAAGGAAACATTAAAAAGCTCTTTAGCCTTTACCAGTGTCCCTTGGAACAGGCCTCTGAAACACTTATACATACAGATTCTGATAGGAGGAAAATTTCATTGAAATTCTAAATGTTCTCTAGCAAATTCTTCATTTTTTACCTTACTTACTGCACTTGCAACATCATAAAGATCTATGATGAAACCTATGTGACGGTAATGCAAAGAAACTGGGCTCCAAAGTGAGAAGCAAATGTGCTGTAACAGCAGACAGCTAAGATGTATTCTGAGACCTTACTGAAACTTTCGCCATCAACATACAACAGCCTGGCTTACATCCAAGGTCAGCATAAAAGTTTTTCTTGCTTTTGACTTCAGCTATTTTAGAGAAAGATTCTCAAGAACAGAGTAGTTTGGTTTTTTTTTTTTTNCATGGATTAGTGGAAAATTCTGATATTATTCCAAGCAGGTAAGATGCTTTCAGAATCCTATTACGTGTAATGTAACACATATGGAAGGGGAACCCAGTTTTCCTGAAACAGGCAGCTCTTTCAGCTCGTGTTTTTTAAGCTAATGACTTGGTAACAGCCCTGCTTTTCACCCCTCCTCTGAGGAGCATCTTTGGTAACCCTTTTTAGGAGCCTCACTGATGATGTCCCTCATCTCTTCCAGAGGACAGAGTTCATTAGCTATTACAGGAAAAATGCATTCACTTTTCTAAAGGTTAATTACCTCATCATAGAAATTTGTCTATGCTGTTCTCATTGGTCTCCCCCAAATGTAGCCATATACTTGTCCCCTTCGTACTTGAAGCAATGGCTAAGAGGACACCTTTAACCACACAGTGGCAGCCTTCTTCATTTCCAGACTCCTCTGCTTTTTAATAACATCTCTGCCTGACAATGCAGAGAGAAGGAGGTAGTGTCTCCAACATGAAATAAGTGACTAGTGTTCTCATTTTCTCTCTGGAAAACCTTCCTAAAGACTCTCTTGAGTTTCACATGCAACATTATGATTTCTTGCTGTTTGGACCATGTGTCCTATCAAGTCTTTTCCTGTAGGTTCTTGATTTTTATTATTCAGATTGCACCCAGCAGATGAGACAGAAGATATTCTGTAAGTACATATTTTAGACTTATATTGGATAAATCATCCCCCTTCCCATTAGTCTGATCTGGGATGTTGTTTGCTCTTGACCCTATCACTGTCCTGCTGTGGCCCTTAGTGGCCCATTTCCCATCCCTGGGAGTCCCCTTTCCTCATGCCTCTTGGCTGGTCCAGCCCAGGGGCCCTGTGCTGGGAACAGTAGGCTCTCACCTCAAGCCAGGCTTGTGGAGCAGCCCAAGATGGTGTCTGTGTTGGCTGTCTCATTCCAACACCTTCCCACTGTCAGCATCCTTGAGCTCCCTTTCTTGCACAGCCCCTGTGGCCCTGAAGTCCTTCACTGTATTCCTCTGGCACCTGGGTAAGGCAAAACCAGACAATACCCAGGCTACTGAGGACACATCTTCACAAAAGGGTCTTCAGCTCTGCTGCAAATACAAATAATACATTGGATTTGCTTTCTGTTTCACACACTGGTATAGCCGTTTTCTTTGTTTGGATTAAAGGAAAAACAGGGAAGAAGTTCCTTCAGTGCTGCAGTGTTTCTCAACTATTTCTGCAGCCACAAGTGCAACTCCATTGTCCATCTCAGGAGGTGGAATAGGCTGAAGGTGCCAGTAAAGGAGTCTCTAAGCCGTAATGAAACCAGATTCAGCCTCCACAACATTGTCAGCTTCATGATGTGCTGTAAACTTAACCTGTGATGGCCACAGGGGCTTCTGGCATCCTTGCATATGTGCTCCTTCTCCCACACTAAGCATTGGTGGTGCATCCTCTCCTTTCTGCTCTTATGCCCCTAGTTGGGAGCCTTGAGGTGCTGGATATTGACCTTCAGAGCTACTTGTCAAGGACATGTCTGGCTTGCTGTGCTCCAGGGAGCCTTTGCAGCAGGCAAAGAGGGCTTGCAGCTGACAGAAGGTGTTCTCCAGTGGCAAAGGGATAAAGATGTGATTTCTAAACACATCCAGCCATGGGCCCGATCCTGTGATGTCAAGGACAGCGCTCATCATCACCTTACGGAAAATGTATTCATGCCTAAGCAAAGGTAAGGTGAAAATCTGTGAATCCTTCAACCCCTCTATCTAAAGGTGCTCTCGCTAAGCACTGCTAAGGAATATATTCCGCTTGTACATTCTCCGGGATCTTCCTGGTTTTGATGTGGGAAGAGGAAGGATGCCTCCAGCTGCCATCCTCCTGGCACAGCACACACTGTCCATCATCTCCACAACAGGAATCTGCTGTGCTGGAAATCAGATTCAGGCCTTGTGATAATCTGAAGAAGCTGTTTTTGAATCAGTGATACAGCTGCTCTGATGACTAGAGAGGATTTTATATAATTTGTCCAAGTAAAATCCCTTTCTTAGCACAAGTTAAATGCGGTCAGGATCCCCAGTATTCGCTGCTGTCATACTCATAGTGCCTCACAGTGTTTCTCCATAGCAAAGATATTAATTTAGCATGTTTGTTTCAGTGGCAACTTAAAGAACTGAGCATATGCATTTCACAGAGTCTGTTTTCCTAATTATTATCTGAGATGCTTATTTTTACTCACATTTGTATGCATCCTGAGAGGATACTGAAGAAAGATAATCCACTCTGAATGTTTACCCTCCCAGATTATTTCTAGTGCTTAGTGTTGGAAACTGATCCTTCATAAGGAACTGATCTAGAAGCTATTGAAGCTTTCCCCCCCCCCCCCCCCAACCTTGCTTCTTCTTTCAGTGATCATTATATTGGATTTGGAAGTAAATTGGATAAATGAGTTTGTCTGGAGCTGGTGAAACTTCTCTTATTCTGCAATTTAGCCCTAAATGTGATGACATTTCACATTTACCTTGCAAAAGTAGGAAAGGTATCTTCAAATTATATAAATATCTTCTTTTTCTTTCCCCATTAAACTAGAGAAGATTAATTTTTAATGTAAAATTTGTGATGGGCATTTATGGAGAAAGCATGACCTTGCTCAGATTATTATTCCAGGCAGAAGTTCATCTAGGCAGCCTTGGCTTTGGTGTTTTAGTTTTCCGAAACATTTTAAGACACAAGCTTATATGTCAAAAATAGAATAAACTACTTTCAAAGCCTGGAAGAAACTAATTTTCCACAGATACTATATTATAGATCATTAAATACTATATTATAAATAATTAATATATTAAATAAAATTATTTTCATACTACTTTGTGTAATACAAAGTTCATTCTTTGTACAAGGCTTTTGTTGCTCTGTTCCTTGCTATGATCTAATTTTAAGGGAAAAAGGATTAGAAAGCTGTGCATACACTTTTTACATCCACACATCAAATATATCTCTTTCCCCATTTGGAAATACAGTCAGAACTTTTGAATAAGTTCCTGAAATGTGAATTCCAGATGGAGATGAAGAATCCTGTTGCTGTGCCAATGACACCAATTCAGCCCAGTTAGAGCCCTTCCCAGGAAATGCCCATGCCTGTAATTTCAAAGATTAGTTCCAGATTCCTTCACAATGTTTTCAGTAGTGTCAGATACAAAAAGCTGTAAGTTTGGGCTGGTGTCTCCTATTTGGTCAGTAGCTCCTGTGCCACCAATGTTAATGACAGGTTTGCACAAAAACGAAGACCTGTAGCAGTTCAGCCTTCAGTAGATAAACAGTATTTTTCTGTCTGCTCTTTCCTATTGCCTTCAGCATTTCATGCTGGGAAAGAAGGGCATCAAAGTGAGAAAATCTTAATGTCAGTCGATGAGGTTTGTCCTTACTCTTCACCTCTGTAGTACATGAAAAAATCTGCCCCCAGAGACGTTGTGTATCCTGGAGTTGTCCTCCAGCATCTATGAATTGCTCATATCTCATATCAGGTACTCCAAAAGCTTCTATTGCTATACCACCTGTGTCCTTTGATTCGGTACATTACAAGTGATGGCTCTGCCACCTAAAAAAATACAAAGAGAAAAAACCCAAGAAAGAGTAATAAAGAGAGATCTCTCATCTTATAGTGCATTTTTCCTTTTTTTTCTCACTTTTGTCCTAATGCAGTAAATTTTTTCTTAAAGATCTGTTTCATTAATTAGGCTTTATCGCAGTCATCTGACAGCATCTATCCGATGAGAGAAGACTAAACCTTTCTCCTTGAGTATTGAACCACTCGGTTCCAGCCTGTAACAAAAGGTTGCCAATGACCTGACCAGATGTTGCTTCCTTTAAAGACATGTTTAAAGCTTTTTAAGGTTTCTTGATGAATTAAAAGTCATCATAATTGTTTTATAGCTAAATGCAAGTAGTTTAAATGCTTTAGGGCTTAATTTTATTTTGCCAGCTGGAATTGTTTTCTAACATGTCCAGAAGCCCTTCAGAATTAATCCTGGGTCTCTTTCCTTCCATTCCACTGAGTTTCCTGCTTCACAAATGCTATTTGTCCAGGCCTTATTTTCTAAGCCATTCTTTTTTCTCTTGCAATGGTGTCCTGAAATGAAACTTCTTTAATTCTGCTGCTTCTCTGACTGCACAGTGACCATTTTTTGAGTCTGGTTTCTCTGCTAACCCTACTGAAAATTTGTTTAAGAAAGTCATCTCCTTCTGTACTTTCTGCTATCCTTGTTATTTGGCATTCTATCTGTAGGCAGTTTTTCAGCCAGATTCTGGTACCAGCCATATTCTTTGAGAGGAGGTTCTTTGATATATCTCTGGTATCAAACCACCTCTGTGTGAGAGGTTGTTCACAGGCCACTAACGAGCATGCTGAGAACTCTTTTGTATCATGTGGCCATTCCTAATTGCTGTGCTCAGTGAGCTGTATCCATTTGCATGCATCCTTTGTGTCCAAAATTCAGTTAGATGCTTTCAAGATTCATGACTAATTGCCATTTAGTCATCGTTTCTGTCTCCAAAGATAGAGGCTGAGAGACCTATTTGGAATTTGTAAACAGATTATTCTCATGACTGGACCAAATTTTATATACATGTCAACAGCAGAGCAATCTTCCCATGGATGATGCCAGCAAACCTCAAATCTGATCACCAAAATATTTTAGTGAACTATTTAGTTAATGCTAATAGCCAAACACTACAAAGCATACAGTTGAATTTGTGGTCTGGATGCTGGAGGCCCATGAGCTTCACCACAGAAAGGGACATAGAGATATTCATCAGCTGAAAATAGTTTTTCATTCCTAATGCAGTGGTCTGCAGTCATATTGGGGAGCTATGCGCAATAAACTCTGACATTCATTAGCAGCACATCTGGGCACTGAGGATTAACATTAATCCTGGCATTACACCTTCATTTAAGACAGAGTTTCTGTAAAGAGGAACTGGTTGAAGTGATCTCTGAATGTTTCTGCACCAGTGAAGGCTCCTAACTTCACACAAAAACATAGTTTACAGCTGGATATCCTCACCTTGCCAAAGCTCATGGGACTAGGGTTGTGCTGGGGTTTTTCTCCATTATATTATCCATTAATCAAATACTGTTCCACTTTAAAAAGTAATAAAAGCAAATCTGATACAATAAAAATTGCCAATAATGTGATACATAAATTGGCATGAAATGCTTGTTCTGCAAAGCAGAATAGTTTGGACAGTTGTCTTGAGTTCCCACTGGTTCCCCTTTCTGGGGCTGTCAGGCATGTCTGGATCCATGATCTCAAAGGGAAGGAAGTGACTTGCCAGTTCTGCCACAAGTGTAAGTGGTAGAAGAGTCTACAGAACTGAGGAGGGTATAGGGAGATAAAATGCACGACTAGCATTTTGCTATTAATTTATGTAACTGTTTGAGAATCAGAGTTGTCAAGATCTCTAGATTTCCTCCCCTCTCCTGGGAGACGCAATTGTGGGGTGAGAGACACACACACACACAGACACACACACAGAGATACACAAATACAGGCTTGGACAAATGGTGGAACATATGTCCACAGCCCTCAGCAGAAGCTGGTCCAGGAGTGAAAGCAGTGAGAAGTGCTGCAGGTACAGTGAGGAATGGGAAAAAATGTCTGTACTAGGCAGCTACAGGGTGTGTGTTTTGGCCTCATAAGGGAAGGGCAGAAAAATTAATGCAGTTCAATTTGTTTTTGAAGTATTTGTCATTACCATGTCTATAAGGTGCCTGCCATAGGCAATCTCAGCATGTTCTTGAGCTCAATAAAGCAGTAAAACTGCAAGAAAGTCAGGAGAAAGTTTAGAATACCCCCAAACCAGGCACAGCACGTGTGAAGGTGAGGTGTACTTCTTGCCAAGCAGGGATGCTGTGAGTGGGGAGTTGTATGCCTCCTCCCCCAGGCCTGGCTCAGCACGTGCAAATGTTCTACAGACTCTCCCATCGTATCCTAGCCACATTTGTGACACAGTCTTTGACGTACTCCCAGGGGCCTAAATAGCCCCTTTGCTGCAGGATAAACAGCAAAATTTGGTGTGCTAAGCCAGGTCAGCAGAAGGCTGCTTTTCACCCTCTTTCTGCTGACAGAGTGGTGGAAGAGCTGGGCTGTGGTACGAACAGCCCTGCTGCTGCTGCTGCTGCTGCGAATGAAGAAAAGAGAGAAGAAAAAAAGAGAGAAGAGATATTAGTACCACATTTAGCTTTATTGAAATTGAACAAATACCTTTTATTAATAAACCCTTTTACAGCAAGTGTAAAATTTTAATGTTTGACTCATCTTATGTTACAGGTTGTCTTCTGTGTAATCAAAAATACCATCTTTTTTTTTTCCCTTTTTTTTATTCCTTTTTTTTTTTTTTTTTTTTTTTTTTTTTTTTTTTTATTTTAAAAAATTGCGCAAGATTTTANTTTAAAACATGTAGCAAGGATTTGAATAACGCAGATCCGGCACCAAAAGGTAACAGGTTCTGAAAATCACAGTACAGTTTTAAAATTCTTAGGTTAATTAATGGTATTTAAAATGATAGCCACTTTGAGTAAAGATATAAATTAGAGGTCTGTAAACAAGTTGTGTTTACCTATAGAGCTATTGACTGCAGATACAATGAGAGCAATAATAGAAACTCAATGCTAAACTGAGCTACATCTTTGAGGAAACAAGGTCTTACTAAGTAGTGTGGTACAGGGCAGCACAATAGGTAAAATACAGTTTGGCACCTCAAGTTGCATGAAAAATCAGCAGAAATAAAATGAAGTAAGTGCACTGTCTCCCAACAAAAATAAACCAGGCAGTTTCACTGGTTTTGGAGTGTTAACTATCAAATAAATCACACTACACACAAGTTCAACCCTGAAATTACAATTCTAGTAAAGCAAGATAATATTAAAATGCACACCCACAAGGATAATAAAGTATAAATCTCTTTTTTTTATTTTCTTTTTTTTTTTCTCCCCCTCTCCCCTATCAGTAGAAATAATTTACAACCCACAAAAGGACTCCTTGATGAAACCACTACCTACAGACATGGTCATGGAATGTAGCTCAGTAGACTTGTTTCAAATAGAAAGGCAACATTATCCTGAAAAAGTTTGGTCCTCTCATAATTCACTGTACTGTAGCCACCACAGTCTCTTGGTAGATATTTTAGGTGAATTTTTGCTCTGAAAGATAATATCTTCACAATAAAGCTGGGTAAAATTTGGCCCCAATTACAGATGTCTGATCGATGCTGAATCTGGAAGAACACACTGAGAGTACATGGGGGAAACCTCATTGACAGGTCTCACAGCATATTTTGTCATGCAATCACTTTTCCTTCTATACTTCTTTTCCTCTTTGCTAATTTTTTTCTCCACTGTTCTGGGAGAGTGGGAAAGATATCCTTAGTCCAAATGACAGAAAGACATTTCACTGTTTATTTACATGTGGATCACTTTGGCTAAGAAGTCCTAGTGAGCCAGGGTTGCCTATTTCTTGTGAATGTCCTCGTGCCGTATAATTTTGTATGTAATCCAGTAAAAGATGTTGAAAATGAGGAAGGCGAGTGGGAATGCAGCACGGGATATTGTATCAATCCTTTTTGCACGATCAACAAATTTCTTTTTGATGGAATCTGAATCCTTTGGTGGTGCTGGTGGTGGGTTGGGTGGAGTAGCCTTGACTGCTGTGCCATCTTTGACTTGGAGGCAGTGACCCATGCCATAACCACTGAAATTGAATCGGCTGTCACGAGCAACTTCATCTTCCTGGGGGATAAAGAACACAAATAAGACACAAAATCACCTGTCTATTGAGCGTACAATGTACTTGATTAGTTGAGATGCATCCCTCCAAAGTAGCTCAGGAAATTAGCTGGTTAAGCTATGATACAAAGTTCAGGTTTCAAAGACAAGCAAGCAGTTAAAACCCATGTAAAAGTACGTGGAAATTAGGTGACTTTCCAATGTTTGTGAATGAGAGCTTTAATCTTTCTAGCTATGACTAAATCCAGTGCCCTGAGCATCAAGAGCCCTGTATTCCAGCTGCACGGGGAAGAGATCTGACTGCACAGGTTCCTCATTGCATTCCTTGGACTTTCTGTGGGGAGGAAATATGGTCATGTTGGTATCAAGGAGTTTATTTCAGGTTGAAGAGAATGACCCAGTGATCCAGGGGCCCAAGCTCCTGGCACTGCATTTCCATTGCTCAATGTAACCTCCTAACCACAGCCTTACAGCTCCACGTCCAATCTACAAAACAGGGATAGATCACGATCCCTCCTTGCTCACAGAAGTGCTCTGAAAATCAATAGTTCAAAATGCACTGGACACTTGGATTTAGTGGTAACTGGGTGTTAGGTGCAGTGGCGTGAGCTAACATAGTACCATCTTGCAGAAATCCATTCTCTCTTGCCTGAGTGGGTGATATTTGTTTTTGGAGAGGTGAGTAACTACCACTGAACTTTATTGCTTTGATAACTGCGTGATGAAAGGCTTGTGGCTGTGCTGGTAAATTCTCACTGACATTTCTCCTGCCTGATAGCACAATAATACACAAGTTAACAGTTGCTGGCAGCCCTCCATGAAGGATTCAAAACCAACAGACAAAGCAGCTCTATTCTTTTTCATTCCAGCAGGGATGAATTGTAGGTTCAGCAGTTTGCCCTAGTTAAAGGCCCTCTCTTTGACCAACAGATAATTCACTTTTTACTGAAAATGACCACTTCTTGGGCTCACAAGAAGCCCACTCCCTCACAGGGAGTACTCCCTCCTATCTCTTGGTAAACCACAGCTTTCTGAACTTAACAGAGAATCAAAGACTGCAAGAATAAAACATCGCAGCAGAAAGGTGTCAAATAAGGAATATATTGGCTGAACTTCAGGATAGAAAGGGAGGATAATTTGCACCTATTCAGGATGTAAATCACTGCTCCTTCACAGAAGCACCATTTTCAATAATCATATTTTTCTCTCTCCCCAGCTCTAGCATTGGAATTAAGTATATCATCCAACTTCCTCTCCTTACCTTGGAGCTGACACAAAATCGTGAATAACCAGTAGTGTGATCCAAGGATACCAAATGCGAAATAGTCACTATGACTGCTTATGGCACTGAATGCTTATGGAAGGAGGATAGGTAGTAAACAGCGCTTTGGAGCTCCTGCTACTTCAGCATCAGGACTGTTCTACAGTGAACCCATAAGTAGGTGGAAAATGGGGTAGTTGCAAGGCTCTTTGAGCACTTGTCCAGGGTTTGTGACCTTTTAATTTCAAAAGCTCACCATCATTAAGAAAAAGAATGATCGTCTCCTTTTTCAATTTTATTTATTTGCAGTTTGCAGTACCTCTGTGAAAACTGTGCTTGACCTAGTGATTATAAGAATGTAAAGTATTTGGAAGATGGACATACTGAGACCGAAGTTTTGGATAGCCTTATTGGCAAGGCTTGTCTTCTCTTTTGCTGAGTTTGAAGTATAAAATGCATGCCCAGGACATGAGAGGTGATGAAAAAGGGTAGCAGATTTTCAGCAGCTGTGTTGCCATATGTACTTCATTAATTTTTAAAAAATTTAATTTTTGTTACTCCTGAGAGATCTGTGGGAACTAAAAAACGTACTGAGTTCAATGCAGGCTTAGAGAGTCCTGACTTCCACTGTGCCCTGCTGGGTCACAGCTTTGTAACATGAGGCTGAGCAATTCATCTTCAATGTCATAGCCCTCCTTTTGAGCTTATGTTGTGGCTACTTAAATGGGAAGGCATCTGAGATTAGGGACAGAGATGTGTAAACCACATTCTTGCAGGCATTCAGCACCCAACCTTTAAATGTAAGGAGTCACTTCTCAATAGGATTTAGAGCCCTACTTTTCCCATGCAAACAGTTGTCTGTGCCGCTTCTTTTTCACAAAACCCAGAGGGAAATATCCCAGTCCTCATGCTAGTTTTTTATTTAGGACTGCAGTAGATGCAGTTTACCCTGGATACAAGAGGTACAGCATTCACCTGGGCTATGAGGAGTACATAGTTTTCTTTACTTGAGCAAATTAGAATCTCCTTGCACCTGATAAATCTCTGGATCAGTTTGTTACCTGTTTTCCCAACATGAAGCTCTTTGCTGGATGCAAAAAAAGTGTGTGTTTATGTAGGTTTGATTTTTTTTTAACCTCTTTCAGAAACACCTTTCTCAAAGACTAAATAATTAATTAAAAAAACGGCATTGTCTTTTTACCTTACCACTTGTTTCTGTGATATTCCATTCTTGCACAAACACAGCACTAGAGACCTCTAAGCTATAGCTGTTGTGGTCATCTAAGTGCCACTGGAAGCAAGGAACGTCAGAGTCATTATGGCACCAATTCCAGCCCTGGAGATGCCACAGCTCCATAACCACCATGGGAATTTTTGCAGTAAAAGCTTCCAGGAGCTGAAGAGGCTTTGTAATGCGGTACATGCCAGCACCCTAAGCACTGCCAGGTCTCATTGGCAAGACCTGACCCCATCAGAGCTTTCCAACCTGACCAGACCACCTGAAAGACCTCAGAGTGATGAGATCTCTGCCCTTTTCAATGACATTGGCCAATGATGTTGAAAGTAAACCACAAAACCCTGCAGAACAAGACCTACTTGTCTGTGTTTGGAGGAGACTCTTCCCATGCGACTGTAGATTCGAGTTTGTGTCCTTTTGGCCCCCTGAGTCCCTAAGCCAGTTCCATCCAAAAGAAAGCAGAGACAGAAAGACTTCATGTGCTGGAATTTCATTGTCCATGCTCACTCTGATGTGGACTGCCAATAAACTTTCTCCCAGACAAACTTGCTTCACTTGGGACTGATGCTACATAAGTCATGTGGTGATACCTGGCCTCAGGAACAATAAAATCCCCCATGTGATTTACTTTAGCCTCATGAATGTAGTTAAAAAAGCTGTCTTTAAAACATCATAATCATATGACAAAACTAATATTTGACATTTTAGATTATCTTCCAACATCCTGTTACACATAAAGGATTTGAGGGAATAGAGATGGAGAAACAAAAACAAATTTATATGCTTTCACAAAGACGACCTTTTAAAATCATGTTTCAAAGTGCAAGATGAAGAATTGATGTCAAGTTCCTTCTCTTACAGAGTAGATGTATCTTCCTTTAACCTAGAAGGTTCATGAACTACTGGGCAACCATCAAAGTGTAGCTTCGAATGGGGTTGTAGAGTGACTCTTCATTCTCAAGGTCATATTCAGTTCATAATATCTGAGATATCCAACATGGAGACTCATCCAATGAGTCTTCAACATGTGCTGTTCACTAGCTTAGTCACTGGCAAAATAGTCCAAATTACTTTTCAAACATCTCTATCATTATTTTAATCACATGACACTTAAAACTTACTAATTTCAAAGTGGGCAGGATCTACCTTGCACAAATCCCAGACTATTTATGTATTTATAGACTTTAAAACTGAAAACAAAGAGCAACTGGAAACCACTGGACACCAACTGGAGTGTCAGAATCCACTGCCATTGAAGTCATTAACTTTATGCTTCTAAAGGAACGTGAAGTTAGTGTTACATAATAAGTAGTCATAACTCCATCTGTCCTTGATTAAGGCATAGGGAAAAGGGTCACAAGATAGGATGAGAAACAGAAAAGAAATAAATAGCAATACAAAAGTGTTCTTCTGATAGCTTTCGTTCAGAGGTTGACATCCTGAGTATTTTAGAAGAATTAATCTTTGAAAACTAATTATATTTTTTGAAATCTGGGCAAATTCTTTCTACAGAAATTTTTTCAACAACATGGGTTTATGGGTATCATCTTATGATGTCATAATGAACAGGCTTAGGCATTGTCTTTAAACAATTTTTATCAAGGTAGAATTACATATTTTTCTCAGTTTGTAATTTCCCTTTATGATTTAGTAATTTTCTATGCTTTGCAAAGGAACAGCATTCGATTATCTTGACTTAGCTTTACAGTAGGCAACATGTAAAAGGGGGAAGGGTGTAACACTTCTGACATGGTTTTCTTTCTTCATCTTTCATCTCTATAAAGCTTTTATTTCTTCTCCATCAGGTCTAAAATGTATTTTATACTACCGGCTTCACACTAAAGCAATCAGGAATGAGAAAAACACTTCAGAAAATCTAGCCCATTCAATGCCTTCCATGCACAGCTTTCTGTACAATGAATTCTGAAGTGCTTTATCCTCACTATTTTTAAATGCTTATTGTCAGTATTGACTCAGTTTTAACAATGAGGAAAATGAGAGAGAGGCTGGCTTCAAAGAGTATATTTAATTTACTCTCTTATGTGATTTATTCTTTTAATTTTGCAACTCTTTTTCCAACATGTGGTGGAAAACCTATTTAAAATACTATCTGGTTTAATTAAATTTTGAGGACATAGATGATTAATTTTAGGTATAAGATGGGGAGCATCAGAGAACTTTTCCTTTTGACATTCATAAACATGAAGTTAGAAACTCACAGTCAATTCGACTTGAATGCAAAATAGAATCAATAGAAATAGACACCAACATATCTTTGAAGATTTCATTCCTAAATCATCTTTATGACTTTTAGACACCTTCCATCTCCCCGTACTTTCCATAATTCATGATGTGGTTTTGCAGACAGTTGTGCTTACATGGTTTCAGTTCTCAGGAGTCATTGAGTATGTGGACAAAAGCAGTTCAGCAGAGAAGCATGTTTGGACTTTCAAATCTCCTTTGGCTCCTCACAGAAGCATTTTTTCAAAGCTAAACTTTCAAGAGGTGATAGGGAAGGTCCTTTTGTAGATTAACTGTTTAAATGTTAGCAATGGAGTTTAGGAGGAAAAGATCAGTTTCATAAATGAGGAATTTGCCAGAGGGAATCTCCAAGAATGTGTGAGAACAAATAAGAAGGAATTGATTTATAAATGAGCTGGGACAAAGGACCCTAAGGGAGGTACACAGGTGAAACAGGATGTTTAAAGCAGACAAAGCTAAGCCAGACTTTCCAGAAGGATTCAAAAGCTGAGTGACTAAGTAACAAAATGGCAGAAAATTAAATACATGGCTGATAAATTCAAGGTGAAATACATTGCAGAAGATAACTGTAATTACACATAGACAGTAATAGGCTCAAAATTGGTTTGGTTTTGTGTTTTGGGGTTTTTTTCCTGGATGGGAGTTTGGCGAATTACAACATAGACGATTCTGACATTAGTCCTCTGCTAAGCAGCAGTCAGGTAAAGGGCAAACAAAACAGAAAATGTCTATCTGCCATTTTATCCACTCATGATGTGATTAGTTTTTGAATACAAGAAGCATTTCTGGTCACTCAAACTTAGTGAAAACGTATCAGAATTAGATAAAAATATAAAGAAGAGCAGCAAGGATGATAAAAACCATTTTTCATGTGAGCAGGAAGAAAATAAATGAGATCTCTTCATCTCAGAAAAACTGTGGGGGATAGTGAAAATTAATAAATGGAAGGAAAATGAGTAGGTTATGGGTTTAGGTGTTTTGTGTTTTTTGTTTTTTCTGGGGGGATATATTTTGGTTGGTTGGTTGGTTGGGTTTTTTTGTTTAGTTTTGGGTTTTGGGGTTTTCTCAGTGCAGGACAGAGGATAAAAAACAGTAATACCATGAAGATTTTTTTTAAAGGAAGTTATCTTCCATTTACATGTGTAATTCATTGTGTGAGAACGTTTTAGACGATGGAAATAGCACAAAGTCCGTGTGCAGTTATTGAAAGTGCAACCTAGTTCGTGCAAAAGTACACCCTTGGTTGCTTATTTTCAGAAGAGAGAAAACTTTTTCTAAGCTTGTCTTGGAGCTTTTACATACAATATCTCTGCCTGACCACTGCTGGAAAAAGGATCCTGGAACAGAGACCATTCCTTCTCACCAAATATGGCATGTCCTCTGAGAATTCAGGTCTTCCAGCTCTTGTTAATATGCTGGGAGCTAGAGCCAATGTTGAGATGTTCTGAATTTCCCTAGCTTTTAGCATTTTGATTGTCATGTTTTTCTTACACATAGTTTTGACTTTATATCCTGTTGATATAGACAGACATGAATTTTACATAGTAAACCTATGCATTCCAATTTCTTACCTGGGGGCACAAAGAAAGCTCTGGAGGCATTTGGCAACAAAGAGTCCACTAACAAACTTCTCTGATTTCTTACACCCTGAAAAGCTCTGGATCTCAGCTCACCTACGCCAGATGCCATTCCCACTCCTCCTTAACTTTAGAAGAACAGAAGGTGATGTAAAAGTATCATGTTCTCAGCTCTATCCTACTCAAAGTAGAGATCAAAACACTTCCAAGAATCTGGTCTAAATATTGTTTTCCCTAAATATTCACCAGTATGTTCAATCATAAACATAATCAGTCTCTGACCAATCCTACTGCATGATGACAGCCCAACAAGACCCACAGTTCTGCATGTGACAGTGACGTTCACCCGATTTCTGCCTCTCTCAAATTTTCCTGCTCACTGAAGTTTGCTATTGCTCTCATTTGAGCCCTTATGCCTTAAAAAATCTAAGTAAAGCAGACCTTGTGTTATAAATAACACTGACTTTTTAATTAATGTAAAAGAAATTCATCATTGTTGCCCTTGGTAAGGTTTTCCAATGGACAAACTTAGGTTTGTTTTAGAAACCTGTGTTTAGTAATTCCTCCTGTCTCCAATAAACAGCAGGAGAATCTCTGAAGCATGAGTGATTTACTTACTCAGTCTGTAAGAACAGCAAGTGAACTGTTGTTAATACAATAATGAAATGGTAGTTAATGTAGCTTCACCCTTTTTGAGTAGAAATTGAACATTACCCAACTGAAAGACTAACATAATTTAAACATGTTGTGAGCAAAAATATTTTCCTGGCCTGAAATATCTATAAGCAGAATCTAAATTTTTCAAGTATTGCTTTAATAACAAAGATTATACAGTCAGTAAGGTTGACTGGATTGTAAAAAAAAAAAAAAAAAACCTAAAAAAATTTTCCTGTTTCATTAGTAAAGCAAGTCTTCCCCCACTGAATTTTGCAAACACAGTTAATGAAAGTTTATTGTTCCATTTCAAGTTTTATATATAAAATAATTAATGTTTTCATTTTGGGGGAGAGAAAACCACATGAACTTGTGTTTAGCAAAGCATCATAGATACTAAAAAGCCAGCAGATCGATTCCTGACAGTATCTTGGTTTTCCTTTATTTTAAATTAAAGTAATGCCTAAAAATATCCAGATACAGTGATCTGTGAGTGTCTTTCAGGTATAATTTGTCTGGATGTTAAATCCTCTTAGGACAGTGAAGTCTGGAGTCTTGACTGCCCTTCAGTAACTTCTCTATTAGTCTCTCTCCAATGAAAGCAAAGGTCAGTCAGTTTATCAGTGTGAATGGCACATTAGTCTGTTTTATATCAGACAAATACATGCTAATGACCTAGATCTGAAGGATAATCTGCTCTATCCAGAAATCTGTTGAATATAGGGCAACTGACTTCTGCTCATTCTGTCTGCATGCAAAGCTGTATAAGTTAGAGTTTAAATAAGTGACTATTTCAGCTAGAACATGAAATAGCTGTTATGGGCTCATCAAAGCTAAACAATGTAAATCATGACTACATTTGATAAAATTTTACAACACTTAAAACCTAAAACATCAAGGGGAATTTACCTCAAATTCACTTATCCCATTTTCTCTTGCTTTCTGCAAAGCATCTGCCCCAGGAGAGACCAGAAGACTCTCACCTGCCTCCTTTTGGCAGTGTGCAAACAACAGCCTCAGACTTCAGTGCTCTCCTGCCCTGAAACCTGCTGCAGGGCCGACATCACCCACCAAGTCCTGTCACAGGACAAAGGTGTGTGACAGGCTCGGGGGAACTGCCACTGCAACACATGGGCCACCTGAGCTCAAAGACCTCAGTGATAGACAGGAATCTCTGAGCATCCACCTCCCCAGGATTATTCCCATCAGATTCTACGGTCCTTTTCTCAGAGCAGATTCAAATGTTTTGGGGAAGATGATTTTTATTGCACCTTTGGGAAAATTCTCATTGGCCTCTGCCTTAACTGTAAACATAGAAACACAGAATCACAGAATATGGTGAGTTGGAAGGGATACACAAGGACCATTGAGTCCAACTCCTGGCCCTGCACAGGATCATCCCCAAAAGTATCATCCAGATGCTTCTTGAACCAGGCTTGGTGCTGGGACCACTTCCTCGGGAAGCCTGTTCCAGTGCCCAACTACCCTCTGGGTGAAGAACCTGTTTCTAATAGTCAATCTAAACCTTCCCTGACACAACTTCAGGCCAATTCTTCAGGTTCTGTCACTGGTCACCACGGTCCTAGATCATTTTGTTAGATCACTCCTGTGCCCTGACTGTGGCATCTCAGAGTACCTCATTACTCAGTCAGACAAAATTTTAGAAGAAACATTTGCATACAGGGACCACAGACATCATTCATGATTTGATTCAAGCAGATTATCCTCTAGAACAAAGTGTTGTTGGATATATTTTAAGGCTTGGGTTTTGATTCTTTCAGCTCCCCCATTTCTTGGGGATGATCTGCAGCCCACCCTGTAGAAGGCCAGTGACAGCAAGCGCTGCCATCCCTGCCTGTGCCAGGGCTGGGGAGGAAATGCTGAGACCTGTGGCATCCATACATCTTGCTGAGGCCTCCTACTTGGTGCTGGGAAGGGGAAGGAGAAGGAGAAGGAGAAGGAGAAGGAGAAGGAGAAGGAGAAAGGGAAGGAGGAGGAAAAGGCTTTTTGCCTCTCTGTTGGTGGATTCTCTCCTTCAAGCCACTTGCTACAACACCTAGAAGGAACCCCAGCAAATGCAGAGTTTACCAGGGTTTCTCAGACATTCACACATTTAATTTATGCAAATACTGCACAAAATGAATTAAATATTGCAAATTGCATTAATAATTTAAATTTTGTAGTTAAAAATAGTCAAGAATATCTGAATAATCTTAAAGTGTTCACATGCAAATTTTATAAGTTTTGTGTGGTTTATTTTTTTTCTTTTTTCATTCCTGAGGAGACAAACCTTCCTTTTCCAGTTATCAGTTCTTAATGCCAGGCTTCCAATAAATAATGTTTTTGAATTGGTTTCCTTTTCTTATCTTCTACTGCACAAATTACGCTTTCTGACTTTGCATATCATTTAGTTCTCATTGTTAGTCAGGATCTCAATCTCGATTTCTCTAGCTATATTTTACATAGCTCTGAAGCACAATAGGGTTAAAAAATATATTTTCCAGCTATCTGCACTTCAAACTTGTTTTCAAAATTAATTGTTGCATCTTAGAAACATCTTGACTGTTTGAATGTATTAGAAATTCACTACACAAATGGACTTCTGTGTTTTCTAGTTGCTTCTTTGAGGGTTGCTCTATAAAACTCTAATGTTATTTATTCTCAGCCAAATAAACATTCATCATGAGTTAAAAATCAATGGCACTCAATGCTATAGCAGCTTGATAGTACAATCTTTACACAGTACTGTTGGGGTAGTTTTTTCTCATCTGATAAGTAATAAATCTGTAATTCTTACAAGGTCATTGGAAGTACACATACAGCAGAAATTAAATAATATTTAATTTAAAACAGACTTGATAACTTTTCCATTACTGTATTACACACGCACAGAGAATCACACAAGCATACACTCTCGTACAGTCTGTATGCGCCCACCCATGGAGATATATGTAGATACATATCGATGTGGACATCTACTTAATCTAGTCATCTAATATATTCCCTGAAAGCATTTGTTAGTGGGAATCTTACCTCGTTAGAATGTTTTTATTTCATTTTAAGATTAGGAGCATTTATTAAAGTTCAAAGT
This sequence comes from Serilophus lunatus, assembly GCA_013399895.1. Lineage (NCBI taxonomy): Eukaryota > Metazoa > Chordata > Aves > Passeriformes > Eurylaimidae > Serilophus > Serilophus lunatus. Next base: position 404,316 of record VXBA01004271.1, read on the forward strand.
CAATTTTTAATAACTTCTCAAAACGCTCTCTTTTATAGTAGCTTTTCCCCCTCAGTGGTTTTGAGAAGCAGGGATACAGAACACATGGGTAAGGGTCATTAAACCTTCCAAATCCTCTCTCCCCATAACAGGCTCTTTGGTGGGGTGCTGGCATTTCTCCAGGACGACCATCTGCCCAGACCAGTAGCTAAGCGACAGATCTCCTGGTGATGGCCTTTTGTTACTTGACATAACTGATTAAAGATAACCTGAAACAATAGATTTAGCAGTGTGTATGAAAACTCAGTACTGAGAGGTACAGACAGATGAAATGTGGAACCATGGCTAAGTGGAAGAGGTGTTTGTGGGAGAAGATCTCAGGAAAATGGGAGAAGAAATGTCCAGTTAGCTTATCTAAATGAGAAAGAATAAAAACAATACAAAACTAAAGGATTGCCCTCACTTGAGCCTTCCTGAAATGTGCATGTTGTATGTTTCATCTTTTATGTGTCCTGGAGTAATTCTAAACCAGTGTTCGCAGTGCCAGAGCTCTGGAGAAGCCTGTTGTTAGGTATGTGGAAGTGGTCAGGACTCACTGGGAGGGCCTCAACCTCCTGACCTGGACGTTCCACTTTTGAGAAGGGAAGACACCAAAGGGCAAAGACACCTACTCAGAAAATATGCCAATGATCCAGAGAATGAAGCACTGCACAGAGCCCCCAGAGAAAAAGGGAGACCTGGCAACACAGGTTTCTACTTCATTGAACAACTAAGAGCCTCCTGAGTACCAGGCAGGGGGATTCTGCCAAGGTCGGACAAGATGATGGGTTTGGTGACAACCTAAGTACTGCACAATAGGGTATCACGCACACTGTGTAATTATAATGAGTGGGCATTAAACTGATCTGTTGTCCTTAGGGGTCTTAAAACCCCTAATGTTTAGCAGAGGCAAACTGATATCTGCTCTCGGTCCTTTTGTTTCTCTGTCTCCTTATTTTTGAACCTGTGTCTTCTCTTCTTGACTTCTTTTTGACTGTTTTTTCTACCACACATTTAGGCTCACAAATTCCAAGAGCTGCTTTTGCCCGCCTCCTCTTTGATGCTTTCATTCTCACTGTTTTCCATACACATGACCTAAACCTTCTGCTTGCAAAATTCAGTTCCTTCCTCTGCTCTGGCCCCTTTCTGCTTTTTTCAGCTAAATTATCTTCCTCCAAAGAAAAGACAAATTATAAAAGTAGAACTCCACATTGCCAAGACCACCTCTGAACTGAGAGATGTTATTCTTCTCTTTAAGAATAACCAGGAAATAGGTTTTGGTTTATTTTTTAATTAAAACCTTTCACTTTGGGGTATCAAGAGAGCTGCTACTTGCTCAAAGAATTTCCAGTACCACAAACCATTTTGAAGTGTAATGCTTCCAATTTGGTCTACTGTTCATGACATACTTCATGTCCCATCAATGGTACAGAGAGCTGATTGCTAAGTGCAGAGGCCCATGTAGCAGCTGGTGACTTTGTCCTGTCCACCCAGAACACGTAACATGAGCCATTTAGAGGCTTTGGGAAATGATCATGAGTGCTGCAAAAACGGCAAATGGCTTCTCATTTTTATTCTAAGTTTAAAGCTCAGCAAAAAGAGTTGTTGTTTTTGTCCATAGCACATGTTGTTCTAGTCTACTGAAAATTGAGTGATATGGTAGTATATGCAAATAGTAATAGATTAAAGATTTGGCATGCGCTGGAATACGCCAATGACATGCCCAATCACAGCAGTCCCATCTGCTTTTCCTTATATGTGCTAAATTTATAACACTGTGCTAATTTCTATAAAAGTTTACATACCACCTTCAGGAGATTATACTTAATAGGCATACAGTGTTTGAGCCTTGTGACTTAATGCTAGCAAACAGTTAGTAAATGTCTCCTCCATTAATCTCATCTCTCTTCCTAGACAAAGAACTTTAGAAATCAATAATATTGATTATGATTCTTAACCCCAAAGGAACACAAATGATTTGCAATTCAAATATTATTTCTGTAAGTTTTTCCTCATGCTAGACTTTTGACAGAACAAAAGACTATCAGTCTTTCACCTAGAGGCTGGACATCAGTAAAACACAAGAAGCCTGGTATTGTACAACTAAATTAAAATTAACTCCTTCTGTATGGATTGGAAATTTTACCAGATTGCTAACTGTTCCATCTCTCCAGGCAGTGTTCAATTTGACCCATGAAGTCTGCACAATACGGCAATATCCCCCTCCTCATGATTTCTCACTGACACTCTGAGTCATAAGAAGGTAGAAAACCAGGCAAGAAAAAGCTGTTTTCAATGGCCATCTGGGGCTTCTATGAACCTTTTGCCCTGTTGGTTTCATGGCTGGATGTTTTACTGATGATACTGGAGCTCATTTGGAGTGTCTCTGCATGATGCTGCACTGAATTATTTCTCCCCACAGGATGACAGGCTGAGTTATCCCTTCTTTGGGTCTGAGGGAAGGAGGTACTTTGAAGTGTGAGACCACTGAACTATTACCTGAGGGGACAGTTGTCTAGAGGATATTTTAAATGTGTTTGACACATTTAAATAGATGGTTTCAGCTTGCCAATTGTGGATGGCTCCTAAAATAAATGTCACTATAAAGAATAAGACAATTTGTTTTGGATGATTAAGAGAATCTGGCTCATATATCCAAGGTGTGACAATTCCAATCACATCTTCATTTCAATTTACAGGAAAGAAATAAACTGGGCTTCATTATTGTTCATACTGCTGGTGCTATATATTTGACATGATAATCTACAGTATTAGTCAGTAAATTGACTCACTGGACTGCCCTTGATCATATGCTCCATTTTCCACTCAGCAGGGCTCTCTCTAACAGCTATATATAACCAAGGAGAAAAAAAAGAGACAGTTCTCTTTTAGATCATTATAAAATGATGTTGCGTTCAGTTTTCCTGTTGCTTCAAAGGTTATAAGTGATGTGATCTTTCCACCATCACAGATAATATATGCCTGCTGTTTGTCTGACTTGTCAGCTCCTCACACAGAAATCCAATACTTCCCTCTTGTCACATATTCATTTCAGATACGTGTTCTCTTGCAGGGTCTGAAAACAAATACTCACTGTATTCCTACCTGCCAGTTCTTAAGTCTCACCTTGTGTGGTCCTTCCTTGTCAAACCACAGTTTTCACATTAGCAACCCATATGAGTACTTGAAGCAAACATAAAATCTCCTGATTGTAATTAAAATTCTGCATGCTTTTCTATTAAATAAGGTAAATCATCATGCATCATAATCCATAGCTGTGCTGTTCTGCCACTGTTTTTAAATGTCTAATTACTGAACTAATTGCTTGGGCAGGTTGTTTTTAGACTGTATAATGCATTTATGGGTTTCATATCACTGTCAAAATAAGTATTGGATTAATCCTGACTCCTCATCTAGTGTTAAAAAATTGTTTCCTGAACCCAGACAGAAGTTAAAATTAGGAGCAGCCTCTAAAAAGGGCTAAAGGGTGAAGGACAACTAAGAGAGGATGAGAGCCCAGAGTCAGAAAGCAGAAAACTCAAAAGACTGGTACGAGTTAGGAAATACAAACTTATGTATCTGTATTTCAGCAGGATATCTGCAGCTGTAACCTGTGCTGCTGCATAAGGAAGGGGAACCAAAGACTCTTAGGATAGAAAGACACTATAATTATTCCTGTCTAGAATGGTAAATAGTTGTTTGGAGATTTTTTTACTGAACTTTGTTCTGGGAGTACTTGCGAATCAAAGGGAATTTCAGGGTGAAAATTAGAAATACTCAGCTATGGGTCAGCATATCCACAAAGAGATACAATTCAGCTCACAGTCTCCCTGAGGAGCAATCCCTGACAAATCTCTCTTAAACTCACTTCTGATATATTGGGCACATTACAGAACTGCTTAACAACATTGATTAATATTTTCAGTAATTGTAAATTGTCCGGTGTACTGCCTAGTGCTAACTCTGCCAGCTGGCTCTCAAGGATTCTTCTGGTCCTGTTCCCTGCCATCCTACAATTCTGTGTCTTGTAGTTTGAAGAAGAGAATAGAAATCAATACCCATCAAGGCCAAACAGCTTTCTCTAAACTGTAGTGCTTTAAACATGCAAAGAGGCTAAAGTCTAAGCCTCTTTGCTTCGAAAGTTTGAAAGCTGCCAGTATAAAAGATCCCCAGATTCATATGAATTTTGTACCTATTCCTAAGACATCTTCACTTTGATACACAAGTCAAGAGGGGAAAGCTTATGGTAAAAAGAAGATCAATATTCACATCCCACCACAGTATTCTGATTACCCTTTGGGCACCCCTGTGCCCCTGGGGTATAATGCCATGGGCTAAATAACTTTCTCCCGTCAGATGAATAAGATCTCATACAGGAGAACTAGGGTCTCTTTTCATCACTGAAGGAAGCAAATATTTGACAGACTCACAAGAGAAAGGTGTGGCAGCAAGGAATATGTAACAGTGACAAGAAAAAAATTGAGACTCTGAGGACACTGGCTTGGATGCCACATGTAATAAAACCATCTTTAAGCCTCACGTGGGGTTCAAAAAGTATTCATGAAATAGCAGCTGTTAGATTCAAACACAGTGTCTGATGAAAAAGATATAAGTCTGATATTTAACTGCAGCTACACAAAATCATCAGTCTTGCACCAAAAAGTAAAACTCAAATAGATTTTTTTTACAACAAAGTAACACAATATAAGCCGCAAGGGAGAGTGAACACAGATCAAAGAGCAAACAAGAGACAGGCAACATAAACGGGCATCCACAGTATCTAGAAATGAGAGAACAGCAGCATACAGCACCAGAGCATCTTAAAAGAGCTGTCATGTATTTGTGGAAAAACATCCTTTGTGCAAAATTTTAAGAAAAGACAATATTTTCTGTGCCTGCAAAAAGCTACCCTCTCTGGACTTCTTATTACTCTTTCTTCATACTCCTGTTTAGTCCCTACACAAAAAGTACAGTTTGTATCTCCACTGAATGAACATCCAGAACAGATAGCAATAAGGGCAGAATAATAAAAGACTAATCCATTAGCAAAAAATACAAAACTGACTCCACCAGAGTTCGTGACAGACAAATTTAGGACATCTTCAAAATAAGGAACAAAATGGCAGTGCTCAAAAACATTTTAAAAAAGAACAGCAACAGCTAATGAGTTGCTTTACGTAAAACCTGAAGTCAATGTAAAGATGAAGATTTGGAACAGCAGCACTTAGTATTTAAGGTTTTTTTTTTTTAATTATCTTAATTATGAGAGCAAATAATCTTCTTTTACCCATTATTTTTGCTTCTTGTATGAGCTAAGGACCATGAGTTCCCCCTCAAGCACCTTCTGAGAAATCTGAGATGGCAGAATGAAGTTTCCTTGTTCTAAATCCTTAAATGTGCTGAATTTGCTCCTGTCCTTGATCTCAATTGTGTAAACAGAAATATATTAGATAAGGAAAGAAAACTAGCACAACTAGCTCTCCTCCTTTCTCTCTCAACCCTACTCTCCTTGCAGGTACAGTCACTGAACTCAGTATTACTTTGCTCATAACAAATACCTAATGAGCACAGCAAATATGCATTACAGTTGGCAAAACCATTAGTCATCATGTTTACTTTCATCTAATACGTAGCTTTGGTTATTTCTATTTCTGGATTCACCTCACACAGGCTCTTCCGCCACTTCCAATGCCCAGCGTGCACTCCTGTTGGCTCCAGTGGCCATATGCACTCCAAGTCCCACAAGAGCTGAGAACTCAATACAAACAACTTATAACAAGTTTTAGAAAAGTGTTTTAATAATTCCTAAGTCATTACATTGAACTGACTGCTCTATCTATAAATACTAAAGGCTACTCATCACAAAAATACCATCTCTGGCTTAGAAAGACTGTGATCTGCAAAGTCCTGGAGCCTAGGATGCATCAAGGGTGTATTGCTGTGACACAGAGCTTCCTGCACTATGCAGAGCCCTGACCCAACACAGGACGGACTTCTTGGGGTTTGTCCTCTCCAGATGGAGCTTCCCACAGCAAACAGGTGCAGCTGGTTGCCTCACAAATTTCAAAACTACACTGGCTATTCAATTTATAAAACCGGGCAGTGACCTGGATAAATGTTCTTGCAGAGTTCCTTTGCCTTCTGACTGTAATGCAGCATGTTTAGCTTATACAGGTGACAAGTCCTTTTTCCCTAAGATGTAAATCTAAGCATAAGAATCTAAATCCAGTGTCATACCTTGCCATGGGCATTACTAAAACAATTGTTTAAAAGCATTTTTTTTTAATCTGTAATAGAGATATATCTAATTTCTGATGGGAATCCAGTTTTACGGAGTCCATGACAAGAATCTAGACTGTTGCTGGGTGGAAGGGTAAAGCTGAAGATAAATGCTACATGAAAAACATATTGAGTAGGCTGAAACAAAACATAGATTTGCAAACAAGGAAGAGTAACTGAGCTTATGCTTGGTAGTAAACAGATGAGAAGTAATTAAAAAAAAAAGATGCTATATAGAGCAATAATTCTGAAGGTAGCAACAAAATCAAAAAACAACTAATCCTTTTTAGTTTTTCTAGGGAAATCATTGCTAGAAATATTGGTAAGTCTACCTGGAGTAAGAAGCATGATAACCAAATATAAGAGGCTCAGAAACAAAACTTAGAAATAGATTGGGAAATTGGCAATTACTAGATAGACAGGCACAAAAGAAATCCAGTGACCTATGTGGGAAATACAGTGTAAAGCTAATGTAGGGAGAATAATATCTAAAATATGTTATGCCTCCTTTCCTTTTCCATCTTGGACTCGTGCACACGGATATGTACAAATACCCAAGGAGGGACTGGCTGATGGAAAAATAGCTAACATTCTCATCAAACAGGGAAATTGATGTCAAATAGCTGCATAATTTGCCACTTTTCCTCTGTAAATGGTGAGGCAAGAACTTGTAATTTTGAAAGAAAGGTAGTTGTCTTCTACCAGAGCCACTGGAAGGTTATACATATATAGTCTATTGGTAGGGCTGGAAAACTTGAGCAAAAGCACATTGTGATTTTCAGGAAAATTGGTTATACACTCACTGGTATAAATATCTGCAAACACAAGAAATGTGTCCCAAATTTTGATCTCCCGTGACAGTGGCAGGGCCACCAGCCTTTCAAAATTAAGACAGAGTGCTTATGCAGTATACACACCCATTCTGGACATTCAGTGAGAACACCTAAGACAGGTGCATCTTAATTCAGCTAACTAGGTACATAATGGTGAAAAAAAAAGCATTAGGACTTACTATGTCTTGGAGACAGAAGTTACTGAGAACTCTAAAAGAACATTCTGAGATGCACAAGTTCTCTCTATCTCACCAGCCTGTAGTGGCATCACGTTTGATTAGACATACTAGAATTTCTCTTATCTGCTGTAATCAGCACAAAGACTATAAAATGAAAAATCTGCAGGTAGGGCAAATGGTGTCTGGTTCTACACTGTGCTTTGAAAAACCTGAAGACTACGAATGTAGTAAAACTCTTTATTTTCATGCATAAATATCTGGTACAGTTCTTTCCTGACAATTTAAAAACAGAAACAAACCATATTAAAAAACCTGAGCCCTCTATGGAAGTCAAAAACACTGGTATGAGTTAACAGACAACAGACTGATGAATTTCTCAGAAAGTTTGTGCTAGAGTGTCAAAGCTGCTACATGCAGACACTTGTAAGACTTTATACCCTGAAGAGGAAGCACATGACTTTCTTTCCTAGAATGATGTGCAAGATCTCACGTTTGTGCAACTCAGATAATCTCTAATGAACAGTTTATGAACTCCATCCTTTATTAGTTATTCTTTTGACAGCTGAAGATTACAGAGCACCTGAAAACAAGTCTCTACCACAAGCAGGCTTGGGGAGGCTTAACAGATAAATGAATGAGTCAGTCTAAGGCTTCCACATGACTAGCAGAAAGAGTTGTCTTAGAAAACTACACAGAGAACCATTTGAAAAGAGTGATGTGAAGCATGAAAACAAAGGTGTCATATCTCCTAGGAGTCTTGCCATGATATTACAGAGAAACTAAAACCTTGGACCCTTGGTAAAACAACTCGCACTTTTGCAAGTGCGTTAAAAAACACGTATGTGCAAATGCACACACAGTATCTGTGTAAGAAATTACATATACAAGTTAGAAATTAAATTACTTGAAGACTTATATGCTCTTGCTCAGAAAGAAGTTATGGGCTCAATGCAGAAATTCACAGGTAGGATTCTGACTTCTGGCACTTCACTTGTTTTGGAAAACACAGCAGCCTTTTCTGAGCTTTCCAGTCTCTTTTTCCAGGAGCTTAAAAAACCCTGACACACTCAGTATGCTAGACATATTCAACCAGCCACTGGAAAACTGAGCTTTTCATTAGGAAGTCCTTCTTGACATTGGTCGTGTAGTGTAGTGTGGGACGAGCCAGGGCTATGCCAGCTCTGAGAAGCCATAGAGAGAGTCCACCCACAGAGAGTGGAAGCAGGTAAACTTCTATTGACTCATGGCCTGGCTTGGCATGGGGTTTTCAGGTGCTCCCAGCTTGAAATGAGTCTTTGTGAGGACTCTGGGAACACTCAGCAACAAGTGCTCAAAATATGTAGAATTTCTAGATGTTGATTCCTTCCAGTGCAACTATTCAGTGCCTCTTCTTCACATTGCAGCAAAGAAAATCTGCTTCCTCACCTATCCATCTACTCTTAGTTGGCCAATTGCTTCGATTTGTGCAAGACAGATGAGTGTTTTTGCAAAAACAAAAACCAATCAAACAAACAAAACAAAATAATTGCAACATAAGGCCTCAAGAGAAACACCCAACTATGGGTTATCATATTTACAGTAAATAGCATTTTTTCTTGCAGTGGATCAAGAGAAATAAACATGTCTGATCATTAAATCAGGCCAAATGTGTCAGAATCAGGCTCTGAGTGATGAGTTTGCCATAAGAAACAGCTGTCAACTTGAAGAGGAATGACTATCACAGAATCATAGAATTAACTAGGTTGGAAAAGGCCTCTAAGATCATCAAGTCCAACCTATTACCTAACACCATCTCATCCACTAAGCCACTAAGTGCCACATACAGTCTTTTTTAAACACTTCCAGGGACGGTGACTCCACCACCTCCCTGTGCTGCCCAAAAAAATTCTGTTTTCCCTCAGGAAAAATAGAGAAACAAATGGCTTTAACACTAGTTTCTTAAAAGTACTGTAAAAACTGGATTTTACTGGAACCCCTGAAGTTTTTCAGACCTTGACAAAGCATGAGATTTCAACAGTCTAGTTAATACAATTTGGTTTTTCACAATGTCATTTGGACAACATCATTACAGAATGCTTCACAATTAATTACATTCAAACAGCAGCTTCTATCCCCTGTGGAGAATGGGATTAATTGGGTCAGATGTAAATATGCATTTCATGGATCCTACTGAACACTTGCCCATCTCACCAATTTACCATGTAATTTGATACAACTGGTGTAGTATGCTCTGGAGATCCACAGGGTGAGCACAGTTGCCAGTTAGTGTAGAAATACACAGATACAGCAGTGCTGGTGTTCTCAGCCTGTATGGCCCTAACTGCTCGACCCTTTCATTCTGTTGCAGAAATACTAATTTATATTTACTAACACTGAAATAGGTTGTTATTGAAAATGAAGCTTGGGACAGAACTCAGAAGTGATATGAAGCATTGTGATAGACCCCTGGCAACAACTGATCGGAAACTGTTCTCCTCCTGGTGTCTTCACCTCCTTTGCTGGTAAGAGAAACCCTGAGACCAGGGCCTTATTAGATCCTGGCTCTGGGCAGGGAAAGATAAGCTACCTGCAATGAAAGAACGAAGGAGCCTATTTGGGGCAAAGTTGTTTTCTTGACCTTTTGTGCAATGTAAACCTGTATCATGAGACTGTGATGGCATTTCACTCTCTTTCTGGAGTATTGTGTAGGGGCAGTTTAGTTTAATATACTCCTCCTGAAGTCTCTTTTCTTCATTATTTTATCATTAGATACATATTTGACAATTTTTTCATTGATTTTTTCTCCCTATGAAATGAGGTGGGCCAGAACAGATCCAACGAAAAGAATCACCATTTTCTAAAGTAATCTGGAAAGGAAAAGCTTGTGCCAGCAGCAAATGGTTCTTGAAAAGCTACTTCTTGTTGCTTTAAAACATCAAAAATAAGAACACCATTTCCCGTCTCTTTCTAACTTTCTCTGCTCTAATTTTAGTTTGCACTCTCCCCTAGGTATAATAAGAAATGAGACATTTGCACCCAGCTGGAGAGTACCTTTCATGAGCTGGAAAACTGCAGAGTTCATTTTTTGGCGTGTCTCCTGCTGTTCATGAGTAACTACCAGGACAAACTCACTCGAGTGAAGAGCAAACTTCAGTCCCTAAGGCTTGTCAGTTCAGAGCCGATCCTTTCAGGCACTGTGTGCTGAGTAGGTACAAGAGAGGACTCAAAGTTTCCAAGTTCCACTACCATGCAAACAAAAAAATTTTATGAAGTACTCTTTCTGACCTTTCCAGTCCTACCTGTTCCAGGTGACACAGCAGTCACTTCACCATCCCAGATAGGAAATACTGCAGTATTGTTGTTCCATGGCTATATCCTGTTCCTACCTTTCTTAACCTCAAGGAATAATTTGCTTAAGTATTTGCAAGCTGGCCAACATGAGTCATTACAGTGTATCATGTTTGGTGCCATGCGTGGTCCTCACAGTTTGGATATCTGGCCCCTCTTCCACAGGGTTCTCCTTGTTGTGCCATTCTGATCAGTTCAGTGGGCATAAAGTTTCACTATTCTGCAGTCTTACCAACTCCCTACCAGTCCTCCACCTCTCTGGTTTCCACCATCTCTAGACAGTCATGGTTTCATTTTTCTCAGTTTTTGTGGGTTTCTGTTTGTTTGTCTGTGGGGTTTGTTTTGTTTGATTTGCTGTTGTTTGTTTGCGGTTTCTTCCTCACAGAAATTCTAATTTTTTTTTCCTCATTTTGTTCTTCTGGCTTTGCCTCTACTCTGGCACCTGAATATCACTGCTCTAACATATGCACTTGCACTCCATCAGCTTCAATTATTGTTTCGATATTTGAGACTTGCTATTTGGAACTGGTATTACACGTTCCATAAATTAGTCTGCCTTTGATTACAGAATGTTTAATGTACCCTGGATTTTATTTGATTTTCAAAATTCTCTCCCTTGAAATGCAGCTAGCTTTTTTATTTTCCGTTTCTTGGTTTGGGATGAAAAATCTACTCCACACAGTCCATCATCTTGTGTCTGAGTCTGTAAAACACATGAAACACAGATACTTGTTTAAGAGTTTTTAATGTTCCCTCCTTCAATAAGGGAAAGAACATTCACTTTCCATGACACTTGTAAACAGGCCCCTGGAAAAATTGATTTCTCTCTTCCACTGTTTCTTTCTGTTTGCTTTTCACCAAAAAAATCTACATTTCCATTAAGCTTAGTCCGTCCATCTATACAGACTAGTCTTACTAGTCTTTTTCGATCCATCGCTTGGTTATCATCCCCATGGCTAAACTGCTTCTTCTCCTACATGTTGCACTTTTCTTTGAGAACTCAGATCTCTCTTTAGATTTGTGCTTAGAACTAGGTGAGAATTTATATCAAAATGCTTTTCAAGTTTGAGACGATTTTTTTTAAATGTTTAAAGTAACTGTTGTATGTGCATTTAATAAAAGATACAGATACTTTGACTGGCATTAAGTAGGGCCATTCCTAGCCTATTCATGCTCACAATAAAAAGACAGACAAGGACATTCAATTGAAGTCACGGTGTGACATGGCACTACGTGGCAACGAATTGTGTTTAACTACAGTTAAATATTTGTTGCAATTGTATGTGTTACTATAACTTCAAGCTAAATGACCATTCCGATGTATTTATTTCTACTGAATGTTTTTTCTGCACAGTTACATTGAAGTACTAATTCAATTGCCCTGGAGAAATAAAAGTAACCACAGTATCTTGAGGGTGTTTATCTACAGCACAAACTGCATGCTCTTTAATCCATTAAGTAAGCCAGATGAGAGAAAAAGCCATTCAGACTCTGATTCGTATTTTCACAATGAAACTCATGTTTGAGCTCACTCTGTGAGTACCAAAAATAGCTCAGCAAAAGGGCTTTCCTTGAGCACTTCCATTATTCACATGATGCGGCACCTTACATAACGCAAAGCGTACACATCATCCTGCTGAATGCGGCGCACATGGATGCTAGCAGGCAAACATTTCCACCAGGGACAGTAGTGCCAAGTGTTTTAAAGGCAAAATCGGCCTGAAGGCGCTGATTTCTTTCAATGGGCAAGTCTAGAAAGTCTTACAAAATTATTTGGGAGATCTGACAGAGGGATTTCTGTATGAATAAAGTTATAGATCTGGTCTATTAAAGCTGGTGTTGCTTGATGTATACCTGTTCTCCTTTTTAAAGATGGAAATACTATATTATCTTGAGGGTTTTGGTAACTTTGTTTGGGCCTTGTGGTACCCGCCTCGCCTCTGGCAGCTCCATCCAAAGACCACTGAAGCACTCGACCAGGTGGTGCCATCTTTTTTTTATTGGAGTTATCCTTTGCTTCTATAATCACTTAGTCCCAGACCAGCTCTTTCATTTGAAAACACCATTTGTGCCTCCCTTTGCTAATCTGCATGCATGTGAACCCCCTTGGCTGCAGCACTGTTATTTGTATTGCTCTGTGTTCCCTGCACATGGGATTAAATCTGTCACAACTTCCAGCTGCACAGTTTTTCATTCATGCTGTAAAGTATTGCTTTTAACACTAACAGTCCCAAACTTAACCCCTATTCTTGGTCACAGTGGTAATCATCACATATATAATTTAGACAGTCATCTTTGAGATGATGATATGAATATTAGAGTACTGTGACTCATTTTGACTACTGATAATATAACATAATAATTATTGTTTTCAAAAAGGGATGATTGAACCTATGTAAACTGTTCTGCTTCACTGGAAACCTGTAATTTTGAAAAATAAGCAAATCTTTTTTTGTTATTAAAAATCATATTTTAAAAAGAAGTTATTTTTTTTTCAAGTGATCTGGCACCATGGAAATATAGATTTTAATATAATGAAACTGCACTACATCCTCAGTACCATTAGATTCATGGTTTTTGCAGCCCACACTATCTATTTATCATTATATGCAAGAAATAGGTAACCATTTCTCTCAGCAGTCAAGTATTGCTATCGGTGGGTGTATTTAAGTTGAGGAGAAAGACTGCACGAATCTTTAGGACAAGCTTTAAATGCTTCCTCCAAGAGAAACTGTATAGGCCAGACAGGCTGAAGCACTGATAACCTGAGGATATAGGGATGTAGTCTGTGTGGAAGATGCCAACAGGTCCTGATAATGCAATCTTTTCTTATGGAAAGACAAGTCATTGGTACATCTGCAAATACAATTTTTGGACCATTAACAATAAAATACAATACAGACTTTTCCTAGTAAAATATTAACCAGTCTGGTCTTCAGCTTAAGAGATCTGATAGTCTCTTAAGGTGTCTAGTGCTTTCATGCAATGCTCTGAGGGTTGCAGCACTACAACAAGACCCAGCAGAATCAACAACTGAAGCAGTGTCAGAGATACAGGCTTACAAAACTGAGAACAGTTTTCTTCTGGCTTTGTATATCAAGATGCTAAATCCAGGAATTTTAGTCACATGTGATTTAGCACCTTTTTTTCTCGTGCTAGATTAACACTAAGTGATGCTTTATAGATATTCAACTACATTATTGCACTGTCTGCTGTTGACTATGACTTTGAGATTTGCATTCAACATAAACTTTGGTTCAGTGAGCAATACTTTAGCAAGTCAAGGTCCCTGCTTGTGAGGCTCCTTGAGACAACATAGGCCATGTTGACATGTTCTCTTCTCCACATAAAACATCCTTCTCTTGAACAGAAAAGTACCAAGCTGCAGCCATGGTAGCATTGCCCCAGAAACCTCTGTCTTGCTGTGTCTCCTCTGTTGACCTCTCAAGTGTGCATCTCTTATGTGATGAGAGTTCTCCGGGGAAAACCAATGCCAATGCAGCTGCAGCTCTTAGGGTTCTGCAGCAAAAGCACTGCAGTGACATGGCCCCTCTGTGTACTGCCCCGGCTGTCTATGAAACACACAATATTCAAAAGTAGAAGAGAGGTTTCTGCAAGCTTCCCTTAAAGAGAGGATAACTGGGACTTATGTGAACTTTAGCTGGGCTATGAGCACTTTGTGACTGCTAAGACATGCAGCACTGAGTACTTTCTTGAACTGCTTTTGTAGTTCTATGGCATCAGCTTTTTAGTGGCAGCGTAGTAATATTTGTTATATCTTCTAGAAAGACCCTGGCTTTTTTTTCTTATATTCGGTTTCTGTATATGTGTAAATATGATTATTTCTACAAAAGAAAGTATCTAGAAAGCAAATCTCTCTTCTACTGCTTGAAATTGTAACTCTGAAAGTGAATGATTTATTGTATTGCAAACTTTCTGTCTTGATTTTGCTGTGTAACATGAACTGTGGTTTTTGCTTACAGTGTACAAAATCCATTGAAATTGTCTGCTTGTAATCACATGACTTTACAGGGCTTGATCACAGTCAGAGGCTCATTACAGCTCAAAAATGACTCAGGCAACATTTTTGTTCTGGGAAATCAGGTCCTGAAAGATTAAAATCCCAGTCTCATTTTATTTAAATGAACACATTTCATTTCTCAGCCACTAGTAGCAAGCAGTGAGCTGCACACTAAGCTCATTTCTCTCTCCATCACTGATTTTATTACCTCCACAACTCACCCATAATCTGGATCTATCAACTGATACCATATTTCTTCTGATCTGCTACATGTGTAAAACATAATAACTACATCTGTGTAAAACATTTCAGCCTCATGGCTCTTATCCAAGCAAATAAAACCGATGAAGTACATTTTTTCATTCATAGCTGTTCATACTCCACTAAGCAGGGCTCAGGACATCGTGATGAGGAACACTGCGGATTGACAGTCCAGGAAGAAATACCACCCCAATAAAAATGCATTTTGTTATACATACCAAATTCTGTTGGAATACGCTTATCTGAAAGATGACACAATGTGAGATTTACTACCTCAAGACATTTCTTACGATCCCCACCCAATTCACTAGATATTTATATAGGATCAAGCTACTGAATATACATGCACTTTCCTTGAGAGGTTTGGAATAGGGGTGGCACAAGCCAACAACAGTAAAAAGCAAGCGTAAGGATGGAATGTACAACATGAAGCTGCTGTTCATGCTGGGGACAGTACTGTGTATTTCGTAGGGACATTTAGCAAAGAGAATGCAAGAGGCTACTAGTGATGCCATCAAAATTGTCCATTTTGTTGATTTATGACATCGCTGCACGTACTAAAACTCTCTTGCTTTCTCTTTCTCACGGCAGTTTTACCCTCAAACTTGAATTGCCGATCTGATTCACTGTCCCGTAAGCTGATGACTCTTTGCTCCGCAAGCCATTCATGCGCCGCACGGACTCAACGCTTTCATTCCCAACAGTCATAGTCTGTGCCTGTCCCCAGAGTGTCAGCATAGATAGCAGCAGCAAGAATGACAATATCACAGCGGTAACATGACGACACACATACACAACACGCAAAGAGAAGAATGGCTTTGTTAGAGAAGACCATCATGCAAAACAATATGAATCACTTTCAAGGCAAAATAAACTGAGAGACAAGTATGGAGATGCAGAAAACACCTCCTAAAGAGAATAGCCTTAGAAACATTGTTCCTTATTTTGAAATTCATGCAACAAGAGTCATAGGAAAAGTGAAAGCAAGCCTGTGCAAATGAATAAGTGTCTATTATTCAGTGGAATATTTCTTTATATATAATTAGGAAATTACCCCTTTTGAAAAGAATCCATGTATCAATTGGTTTAGGACAAAAAAAAGTGTTCTGATAATTTGGTTTTAAATAACTTCCTTTAAATAGTCTCCAGAATAATTATTTCCAAAGCAGATGAATGACCATTTCCATGTACCAAAACCTTGTAATTTTGAGTAATGCCACTGGATACTGTTACTTACCAAGGATGGCTTCTTGCCTACTTGTTCACCTCTAAAAAATCTTTGCATCCAAAACTGACATTACAGAACCCAAAAAGAAGCTTCTGCTTCTCTCATGCTGATTTTGGAAACAAAGGCTTCCAGTGGCATCTTATGTGGCCTGTGTGCCTGCAGACAAGCAAACATCTCTACTCTCTCCTGTAATCTAATCTTCATTGGAATCTCAATTCACCTGACAATAATATTAGACCAGAGAACAGCACTGGATTTCTTCCCAGAACGTCCATCAAATATGCTGCCCAGAGCATCCATCAAATATTACATTAGCTATGAAACATTTATTAGACAGACCTGTCAAAACACAAATGCCCTGTGCCATTGTTGTCATTCCTCTTACAAAGGAAACCATTATTTGTGGTTTGAAACATTTTTGCAGCTCAAGTAAATATTTATTTCACCTAGTAAATGTATATGCGCAGAGTAAGCCTAAATGTTTCTGCTGAAAGCCAGTGACACAGATAGAAAAAAAGTTGAAGCCTTTATACTTCCTACATTCTCTAGATGTGGGAATGATCATAACTAGACTAAAATTAAATTTAATGTCTACTCTTGCCTTTCAATTTACTGAAGGTTAAAAAAAACACACAAAAAAAAAACAAAAACAAAACCAAAAACCCAACAAACAAAAAAACCAGAAAAGAGGGACAGACTTCCTACAATTATTTCTAGACTAACATCTAGGTTGCAAACAATCCTCTCATATACATTTCTTATAAAACAGTATAAAACAATGTGATAATGACATTCAAAAGTAGGTCTTTTGTTAAAAAATTTGAAGTTTGTATTAGTAACAAACTGTGAAATGGTAGAATCTAGAGAAGAAATTCTCCTAATCCTTCTCAATTTTTGGAGTGTCCATGTTTCCTGCCTTCATCTGGGAAAGACAGCAGTTGCTGGTGGTTTGAGAGTGTAGCAGAACTTCTAATCACTGCAATGGGCTACCCTATGGAATCTCCCATTTTATGATAACTAGCTAGAGTAACTCTAGAAAAGACAGATCTGAGGTGTGTTCTGATGTTATCACACCTGGATAATATCATTCCTCTATCTATGTCATTACGCCTAACAGTTCCTTATCCACTGGAGGGTGCCACATAGTAACACAGTATTTGTGAAGGTCCAGCTGCCTCAGCAATTGCAGAAAGAGAAGAAAATTCTTGGAATCAGTGACCAATCTATTGACATATATGAGTAATTTCATAAACTGCAAAGAAACCCAGCAGCCACTCATCAGCTCTTTATCAAGGACTAAGTCACTCAAAAGGAAACTTTAGAATGGGACTGTTCTGCAGAGGCAAGAAGAACTGAGGCAAGAGATCAGCTGCACGAGTGTGCTGTTGTCAGAGCAGATTCAGTCATGCCAGGTAAAGAGAAGCTGTACCTTGTTTTGTCTTCTTTGCCTTCTTCGAAGCCTCAGAAATTCCTTGTGCTGGCGTGAAACAAAGTTGACTGCTGCATATTCCAGCAAAGCAGCAAAGACAAAGAGAAGACACACAGCCATCCAAATGTCAATAGCTTTCACATAGGAGACCTAGAAAGAAGCAGGACATAGTATGTTATAACCCTAACTTCATCAGCTGAAGATATTGGCATGAAACAATAAACAGATTTTTGCACATCTTGAGGTCCTGTTGTTCAGTGAAGAAGGGTTTTTTTGTGGTTTGATTTGTTAATTTATTGGCTCATAGCAAATAAATACTAATGAAAATGCGTGTTCACAAAGAATACACAAATTAACAAAATACGAATACTCTTTAGGCCAATCATAGTTTGGAAGAAGGAATGCAAATACAGAGTGTGATAAAATGCCTATTGAAAAACAATTGCAGAATGTTTATAGGTTTCACCTTTTAAAATTTTTATGAACCAACTATCATATTGATTAATTAGCTATATTCGGTATCCACAACCTCAAAGTAAACTCAGGGTATTTTGACCTATGGGCTGATATGACTTTACTAATTAAATATTCAATCCTAGTTACTTGACCTTCAGCCAAAAACTATAGGAAAAATAAATCTTCATAGATACTATTTACTAAAAACATCCAACTACCAGCTGCCTGTGTTCTAGTAAAAGTCTATTCTGATTTGAATTGACTGGTCCACGATAAAATCAGATATAATACAGCAGTGCAATGTTACAAGATTTTTATCATATTACTCACACTGGGGCAAACAGTAGAAAATTAATGAGCTACACACTATGCATATCAAAGCTGCATTCTCCACAGGTGTATTGGGTTTCTGCCTTTCTTTGTAGTCTTGCAGTTTTTAAGCAGAGAACTTATGATTAGGCAACAGCAGGTTCTCTCTGTTGTTTATCAGGTATTACATCCAGGGTGGAATTTAAATCATCTGACTTTTAATGCCTACAACCTACATGTGAACTAGTTGCATAAATTTCTTTGATATAAATAAATAAAGGAATGAAGGAGAATGGGCATTTCTAAGATGCAATGCATGTGAACTGTTTTACATGTCTTCTCTAAGATGAAATTAATAACAACCAAACACAGTTTCTTGTTCTTCATGTTTGCAAAGAGGAGCTTAGAACACCTTTGTAAGCATAAAGTAATGAGTAAATCACATGGAGCTTTACTTAGTTGTCTAAATAGCACCATCACAAACTGCCACATTGCACACACAGAATTACACACACAGAATTAAGAAGGTTGGAAGAGACCATGGAGATCATCAAGTCCAACCTTTACCTAGGTTAACAACCTACCCAACATCAGTCTAGGTAGCTAGCATCCATTTGCTAGTTCAGTAGAGCACAGATCTTCAGTACCTCATACTAACCAGTTCTCTGGAGATGTTTCAGATGCCCAAGGTCACCTCAGTTTGGCAGAGGCCCATGGCAACCCCATACAACTGAATCAAGATAAGCAAAATGGTTCATACCTAAATCCTGAAAAATTATAATCAAATGTATTTAACATTTGAATAATATCCTGCAGGCCAAACATTTCAATGCAGTCAAAACATACAGTGGACTGAAAAGAGGGCACAAAAAGGATGTATTGTGCACACACTCATATCTAGGAGACCCAATCTCCATCTCGGAAAACTCCACCTATACTCTTTGCATACATTGTTTAAAACAATCTTGCTCTTATGGTTGGGCAATCATTTCCTGATGGAATGAAGCACACCTGTATCTGTAGGTTTTGCCTCTATTTGCCATGTGCTGGAACAGTATCATTTTTCTAAGTCTGCAGAACATCTTTTGTTAACATCAAATAGAATATACTGTACTATGTGCTTCAGCAAGCAATATGAGCAGAGGAACTGGCACTTAAAGCATGACAGAAAGGATACAGAGTTCCATCCTACAAATCCTGAACACTGAGCCACACATTTTGGAGGAGCCAAGCCCTTTTATTCAGCCTGCATCACAAGGAATGTACCTTTCAGTTGTTACAGTGCAGCTCCACACTGTAATGTGTGCTCCAATAAAAATGCATAGGCTGAGATGTATCAGGCTGAGGTGACACTACAAATCTGAGCCTTTCAATTAGATATACAGCAGGTATGCGTTTGTCTCCCACACATAAAAAAAAATGTTTACAAGTTACATCTTTACTGAGCAGCTGTGAAACCCAGTGAAAACTCAACAATGTCCCAGACACTCTGTGTCACAGGCTGAGGTGCAGTAGAAATCAAGTCACTGTAATTTCTGTAAAATGCAGCTGAGTTTAGATTGTTTATTACTTTCTTTGAAGGGCCA
Organism: Serilophus lunatus; assembly: GCA_013399895.1. NCBI lineage: Eukaryota > Metazoa > Chordata > Aves > Passeriformes > Eurylaimidae > Serilophus > Serilophus lunatus. The sequence goes on from VXBA01004271.1 coordinate 424,242, forward strand.
GTTTGATTTGCTTTACAAATGCCCTTAGGAGATATATTAGACATGCATAAACAGCTGGACTGTGCTGCCAGAGACAACACAATGCAGGGAGTTGAAGTCACAAGAATCAGCATTTCTGACTTTGCAAATCCTGTCCTGGTGGGCTTAAAGCGGGGAAGGCAAAATAATAAAGGAAGCCCTGAGATAGCCTTCCTGCCACTTACACAGTGATATCATAAAGGGCATCCACACAGTTGCTGAGCCAGCTGGATTGTTTTGACTCCAGCCTGCTGGTCTGGAATCAGAGAATCATGTTATATTTGGCAGATACATAGCTTGGTCTATTGTTTAGCCAGTGCGACATCACGGCAGAGTTTTAAATGAGAAAACAGAAGGCAATTGCTTCCAACACAACATTAAAAAGAAATAAATGGTAAATTCCTGCAGTGAGTAAAAGTTGACAACTTTGTTTTCGAATCAGTTTATGTAGTTTACCTATGAATCTTCAGTATGTACAGAATGCTGTCAAAAGCCTAAGAACCCATGCAATTTTCTGACACACTCATGGAAGCTGGACACTGCAAAACTGATTTCATCATCATATCATAGAAACATCCATTGCTTTGAGAGGTTCTTCTATCAAACTCAAAACCAATGTTGTCAGCTATTTTTTTTCCCCTCAGAACATAGTGTAGCATAAAACCTTGCATGTTTGCTCAACTAAAAAGCTTATGTCATATGATTTGGTAAGGACTCATCAAACAAATCCTACTTCCTTAATTACCATGCTTCATGCTCCATAGTCACTACTATGTACCTGTAGGACAGTATAGACTGATTTTTTTTTTGAGTTTTCTTCTCATCTAACTTAAAACATATTATGTACATGCTGGGTTTAATTTTCATTAATGCTAAGAAATATGCAACTTTGCGACAAAATTCTAAGTGAAACATAAATGTCTGCTTTACAGTCAAGCAAAGTGTGACCTAAAAATTCTAGTCTTTCATTTCTGACCAAGACTGGAGGTTTTGATGACTCTTTCACTTATATCTGTCTGCTATATATATGCTAACTTTGGTAAAATAAAGCATGTGAATCATCTCTTTTAGCCAGTATCTTGATATAATCCTAAGAAGAAAAGAGCAGAATAACAAAAGTTACCCCACATGAGCCCTTTGCCACCTTTCCCATAATTTGACTTGCAAGACAGAATGCATTAACACTACAAACTCAAAGTTGACATTATCAAGCCACCACGTACAAAATGAAAAATTAGTGGTTATTTTTTTTTAAGTAAAACTCCCTTCTGAAAAATCTGTAATCCCAACAGCATACTGGCTCCATTTACTTTGTGATACTATTAAAAGTGGATATTTGGAAACTTTGCCTTGTTCAGGCCATGTCCAGAAAGCACAATAAGATTTAATTGCCCTTTTCTTTCTTTAAATAGATGCTCCATTTTTTAACTGCATTTTGCAGAGCTTCCTCCCTAATGCTGTTTGGGAGGAGGGGATTTAATGGCTCCCACCAATAAAACCATAAATTATATTAATTATTCAGATGCTTTGTAAATGTTTTAGGGCCAGCTAATGATGGAACCTTTTCAGAATTAGAGCTGTCTGCATCAAGAGCCAAGTATGGTAAGGCTAAGAATAGTAAATGTGACAAAGCAACGCCTTTCCCTTCATAATTTTCCTCATTTGCTATTTAGCCATACCCACTATATAAAAAAAAGACCAGTTTGTGCTCTGTACAGCACTGCTTGTAGCATCAATTATCCCAGTGAAGTTCCTGGAAATTAAAGTATAAGGAGGATTGCACTGTTTGTAAAGGACTCACAAGGATTAAACCTTCCACTTTTCAAGCTCTTTTTATTTTAGCACTGCGACTCTTACAGCTTCTGGGTACCTCTCGGCATATTGCCATGTGTCACCACCAGAATGAAGCATGTTTTTGTGGAGAGAAGCCGGGGGGAAATATGGTCCTGGGTCCTCCAGCTGAGCAGCTGTCATTTGTTGACATTTGTGAATCAACCCAAATGTGAGCTCTCTTTCTGCTACAATGCCAACCTCATGAGACCCCAGACAACTGCTTTAACTCTCTGATTCTGTCAAACAAGTGTAAAATGGAAATAAAGACACATCCATCCTCTCCCAGGGTTCTGCACTGTGAAAATGACAGTATGCAGTGAAAGATATTTAGTTTGTGTTAAAAAATATGTAATCACATATTTTTGCTGATAGAATCTAATGAAAAAAATATTTTTGACTCATGATATGAGCCATAGACAGCTGCTTTTGCACAATATCACATGCTAGGCAAGTTTTTTATCAAAAGAAAAAAATGTTCTAGTACTAGGAAATGTTGCAATTTGAAATTAGCTTCTCCTATTCATTAAAATAGTCTCTTGAGAATAAAGGTTTCAGAGAATTTTTCAGATTGGAAAGATGGAATTAGAACAAGGTACCATTTTAAATCAAAACTGAAACAAAAGTCGTGCTAAACTGTCTTCCAACAAAGGCATTGAAGCTGTATTAAATTTTACTTCTTTAAAAAAAAAACCCGAAACAACAAAACACATGAAATTCTGTTATCAGAAAATGTACATGATTGTCTCATTTTTTTCAAATCTTGAATTCATAAAGAAATTGATCCTGCATATAAGCTTTATGTAGCTGAAGATGAAAGCATCAGTTGTGATTTCATTACCATTACCATGAAGAGAAGTTTCTGAATGAAGTCCATGCTGTCAGTTGGTATTACAATTAAAGTATTTTTTTTCCTGTTCCACTCTTATTCTGCATCTTTCTTTTCATTCAAGTGTTCTACCCCATGAAATATCATAATTCTAAACCTAATTCATATCAGAAAATGCAAATTACTTCCCTAGAATTAAACCCTTGTTTTATATTATTCTACTGTTGCAACATTTTCCAGTCAATTATCTTTCACACTGTGCAGTTTTAAAGGGTCACCATTAATGTGCAGTATCTTGATTGGTCGGGTCAACAAGACTTTTTAACTTAGTGGACAATACGGCATAAAACAGCAAGTGTTTTAGATTCCATCAAATTTAAAATTAATGGGATTTATCACCTGGTAAGGAAAACAACGTGTGTTGAGGAGGACAAGTAAAGCAACAGTCATTCACAGCTGGCTCTGGGACCTGTTCCTGAAGTGGGATGCTTCTGCAGAGGAGGGATTGAGACTGAAAACTTTTGTTTTCCAGACTGTGGTAAATGATTCCTTGGCTCTTCAAGACCTTATTGTCCACATTCTTTCCATAATGTACTTTACAATGAAAGAATTTAAGCTGTCAGAGTGATTCTGTTACTGGAAAGTAAGTCCTCATAGTGTGGAGCAGATTTTGGCAGATGTGTCATTAGTGAATGAGTCCTGTGGACATTGTAGGTGTTGTCCATCAGCATCAGCTCATTCACTGTGTTGCTGGGCAGCTTGGGAAGACAATCAGCCTGGTTGGTGACTTCCTTTCTTTTTAGGTGCAGTAGGGGTTAAAATCAAATCCCAAATGCCCCACTCGGGACCCAAGTGACTACTCTTGGAATAAGACACCTGTTGGAGATGCTGACAAAACTGATTAGCAATACTTCATGAATGTGAAACACACTTTTCCCAGTCCCACTTTTATTCTAATAAAATTGGTTTTGATTGAACAAAATATTTAGTTGAATCCTTTATTACTTTTTTGTTTTTTGGTTTTTTAAATGAAACTTCTACTTCATCTTCTATTTTTAAATTAAATGTGAGCAATTTTCAAAACAAAACAAGAAACAAGCAAGAAATATTTAATTTAAAAATGATGAAACAAACTCAACCAGTCTCCCTCTATTATTCAGATCCCACCTGAAAATATCCATCTATCCTAGCAGGAAATTTACAAGTTGTTCCAGCCACTCAAAATTGCTTTTTTTAAAGTGAATAAACCATTCACCCAAAAATTTTTGCTCTATTTCTATCACTAGTTCTGCCAAGTCATGAGATGTTAGACTTCCAACTCACTGCTGATGCAGAACTAAATGCTGACTGCATGCAAGGCAGCAAAAGTACGGTAAATATTTATAGTTTGCTTTTCCTTCAAAGATGAAGGGAAATGTTCTCCAAGACTTTGAGGAAGATTGGGAGATAGGTATTTATAAAGATGCTCAGAGGCCCCCATGAGTAGAGGCCAGAAGAGGTGATCACAAGCACGCAACAAAATTCACTAATGGGACTAATAGCTATTTTTGTTGTGCTAAACAGCCCAAGATGCTGCAGACACAGGACTTGTTTGTGAGTGGTCAAAGCTACTGCTGTGCCAGTTCACTACTACTTCTACTGAAGAGAAGCAAGCAAGATGCTCCCCATCTTCAGAGTAGGGATGGCCCCCAAGAAACTGCAACACTTTGTGAACCTCGGCAGCACATGGCTAAAATCTGATTCAGATGACAAAGGGCTGTGTTACAGTATATCCTGCAGAATGTGATAAAGGGAGGACAGAGGAGTAAGTGCACACCTGAGACCGATATTTCTTTAAACTATATAACTATATTCTACATGACACACTACAAAAAAAGGAGTAAACTTGTCTACCGTAAAGTAAAATCATTTTGGAAAAACAATAAAATATTTCTTTTTAGCATAGGCAGTGTCTATTCACACATTTTGATCTTTCTTCTCAAATGGCTTATTTTCACCTTTGAAAAATGTAATACCATAAATACAAAATTAGTTAACAGATTGGTGAAACCAAGACTGCTTGTTTTGGTTTTTTTTCCCAAATCCATATGAAGTATTGGCATATTCATCATGTGTCATTTCATGCAATCATATGGTGTAGTTGCCTTGTATTTCCCATTCCTGACAATTCATTCTTTCTATACAGGACATTTAAGGCTGGTTGTACCATTTCCTTCACCCAGCTTGAACAGAGAGGCCAGACCAGATGACCCACTTTGGTGCCTTCCAATTTTACCCATTCTGTGAATCTGTGATTCAACTGCCCTCAACTTCAGTAAAAAGAGTATGACTATATTTCAGACATAAAGAAAAAAAACCCTGAGTGATATATTAAGGCAGTTTTTTCAGCCAAGTAAGTTACAGCTGAGAAAACAAAGGCTTGTGCTTTGAACAGATAATGATGCTGGTGCTATTCTATTACGCACTGATAATGCAGGGACAGGCTGACCTCTGCTACTGAGGATCAAGAACACTGACTTAAAGTGTAACCAGGGTCAAAAGCCCACTTTTGCACACTGATGGTCAACTGTGTGTTGTATCACTGCTCACTAAGACGACGATTAAGTGGAAATGTCTAATATCTACATCAGGAGTTTAAGTTCAGGTCAGAGCACTGCAGAAATGGTTAATAAGAAGGTACAGAAGGGAAATGCTGAGTTATTTTGAAACTTAGGGTTCTAGTGGTCCTGCCCAAGAACTGTGTTGAGTTCATACCTTGTAAACAGTGGCAGAGTGGAACTGAGACTGAGCAGATCCGCATCAGGGTGCAAGACAGACTAAATAATAAAGGGACTAGTTATTTCTATCTGATTTTCTCTTTTCAACCCCTATGGAGACGAATCTAAACTATAAAAAAGAGAGAGGAGAAAAAATGCAAATTCTGCTGATGGTCATTTATTAGGACTTCGGCATGTAGCAGGGCACTGCTGACTTTTGTCCTTGTCCTGATACTGAAAAACACTAGGCAGGAACACGTTGAGGACACCACCATTCCTACTTGCTCAGTTACATTCTTGACACTATGTGTAAATGGGAATTTGTGGTTCCTATACCAAGCCAGCCTGGTTGCTTCTCTCTTCCCTCTTGGTAAAAAGACTCTGGCTTAGCTGGTCAACAAATGTGTGCTCTACAGCAGTATTGCAGACCAGGAGGCAGCTAACCCTACCCCAATGCCATAGGCAGAGGCAGCACTGTTTTGTCAGATTTCAGAGAAGCCAGAGACCCACAGTCTGTTCTTGACCTGTCTCAGAAATAAACCTGCAACACCAGACATCAGCTTCTCCCCACTAGGGTTCTGCACATCTCTGCTCTTTTCCTTGATCTGACTTTGTATGTTTTGTCTTCTTCTGCCGTCAAGAAATTGGTGTTGAATAAGAACGCAAAACCATTTGATTAAGTCTTATTTTTTTCTCCTTCAAAACAAACCAGATTTCCAATAAAGCTTTCTAGAGTCAAAGGGAGAAGAAATCCTCCTGCCACTGCAAAAACCTTATGACTCTCTGTGCACACACAGCCCCCACAGGTTATTACAGCATCTCAGTGCCCTACCAATTAATCCTTCAGATTTGGCTTGTGAATAAAGCAGGACAGGAAAACAATCTTACATTGACAGAAATGAAATAAAATAAATAATACCAGTAATTGTGTCATTTCTTGTGTATGAACCAAAGAAAGTAATCAACAGATTGGTGGAGCCATGGTGATTAGTTTACAAAGGTGACAAATAAGGATTGATGTCCCAGCTACAAGGAAGCAGCTTCTTATTGCTAAGTAATTGAAAGACATTTATCACACAGAAACACCCCCACATCCAGCTGAGCTTAGTGCAAATTGAGAATTGTATGTGGCTGCATTAAACACAGGCAAATACACACACTGTCAGCCCTTGCAGATAGATGACAATGTCAGTCTTGAGTGTTATTTACAACAGAAGATTCTGGCCCTTCCTTCCCAGTGAAATCAACAGATAATATTTCTTTAATGTCATTAAATGCCCACTTGAGTCCTTGGACTCTAAGTGGTAAATTCTTCAGTAGATGAGAGCTTGGATAAAAACAATCACCAAGGAGAAAAAACCAAGAAAAATTGCATAATTGCAAGCAAGAATCACTGTCAGAATCTTGAAATGATATTACTAAATCAATAAACAGAGTCAAATACTGATACTTAGCAAAGAAAGCATTTATAGTTAAGATTCATTTGAAATAAGAATACTATGTGGTATGTATCTGAGCACAGCCAGAGTACCTATTTCTGTATTACCAGCTTTTCTGCTGTGATTACACTTTTCTGAATTTTTTGTTTGTTTTGGGTTTTTTTGGTTGTGGGGTGGGCTTTTTGCTTTTGTTTGTTTGTTTTGCTTCATGTTGTTTGTTATTGTTGTGAACTCAGCTTCAGAAAACCTTTTTTTGTTTGTAGATCCAAAAGTTCTTCGGCCACCTCAGGTGAAAAGTAATTTTCCTTCAGCTCAGACACAGCCAAGACAGGTTCAGTTATTACCTCTGCCACCCGGTTAGGAAGAACTGCACCAAATTGCATTATTCTTTGACCTTTGAAGAGTTAACTGACTCAGTTCATGACTTTTACCAAATAACAAATCAGGATTTTATTTTTGTAACAATAGGAACTAATCTCTTCCTTCCAAGTAAAATAGGTAAGAATCACAGAACTGGCATATGGCAGTGTAGCTACTGTGATCAATAGCAAGAACACTTGCACCTATATATACATATTCAGGTACTATTTAGGTATTCTCCATTGGCTAACATAAAAATTGTATGAAACCTCAAGTGGCTGCAGAACATTCTACAACATCTCCACTGCGCTGTAGTTTCTATTGTAGTCACAACTAAGTGAACCATTAAAAGTGATCCAATTCACTGAACCAAACAAAAAAATCCCTAAAATTAGAAAAGGATGCCTAGAGCAATATGATTTTTTTCTTCCACTTTTGGTCTCTGCTATTTTTGAATAGAAAGTTGATTTTCTAATACTTCCCTAAGATTATACACCTAAATTCTGGATTTCTTTGGACTTTTGGCAATGTAATTTAGTGGGGCAAAGCATGTGTTTATTTTTCATGACTGCTAGTCTCTCTAGATTAGAGATGACTAAATCAAATTAATCCTTTGGTTAGAGAAAATTGCCTTGTCAATAATAAATATAACATCATACTAAAAAATACTGAGAATGGGATGGTTCATTATATTACTCAGTATCTCCATATGCTTATTTCTTGACTATTACTTGTTCAGTTACTATTTCTGAGCCACTTATAATTCTTAATGATTTTTCTGGCTCTGGATTCTGAATTGCTTTTTTCATTTGATCAAACTGTAAGGGGAAAAAATGTTTATTTGTGGATAATTTAAGTAATATGTAACTAAAAACAATGGCAAAATAAATAGATCCATATATTACAGTCCATCAAATTATTCTCTTTCTATCTTTGTGAGAGGAGACAATGGCTTAAAAATGAAAAATAAAAACATCCATAAAAATAGATCCCAAAGCTAACATCAAATAAAACATAGGCTCTGGTAGGATAACATGGTTGAATTCCAATTGCAAGTGTGAGTGAATCACATTTCATGTACAGTAAAGCACTTAAGAAAATCCAGAAATGAAAGAGGAAGCACAATGGAAATTATAGAATATGGCAAAGGTGAAAATGTACATGGAAAGAAATTGATGGTCTGAATATTAATAAACAGAAAGAAAATGAGGTAAGAAGGTAGGTTAAAGGAAAGGAAATAGAATTCAAATAAAGGGGAATGAACACCACCATTTAGCAAGATTTTTTTAATTTAACTAAATAATTTTCCATATTCTAAAGAGGTTATTGTTGCCATGTTAATGTAAATATCCCTATCACACCCTCAAATTACCTTGAGCCTGCAGGCTCAGGACCTAGGACCAACTCTGCATGTGGTGAAACACAGGTTGCATGCCCAGACCTCTGTTTTGCAGTTACTTCTCTTGGGATGGTGCAGAAAGCCGAGTGATTCATCCTTTCCCATGAACTCTGCCAACCAAGGACCCACCTGACCCACTCTGTGTGTTCCACTACCAACTACAGACCATCAACCTACACTATGTCTTTGAAGGAATATGTCTGGGAATGGGGTCTCCTGGTCCACCAGGCTTTGAGGTTGAAGCAGACCTGAACAGGCAGTTTATTTCCTTCCTCTTTTTCCTGTTCACATTCTTTGAAATTTAATGATCCTTTTGTCCTTTTTTCTAAAGTCAAGTAGTACTTCCTAACCAAAATCTCCCTGTCCTTTCCAGCCAGAAATGCCTGACTAACTGATGTTGTTAACTGAATTATGTTTTCAACAGCTTTGTGGAAGATCAACCTTGAAAAAAAAAAGCAGGAAAACCCAGCACAGGAATACACCATTGTAGGTTCCCTTTTGTGTCCATGTGGAAACACTGGGAACATCTGCACAGAGTTACCAGGCTATTCAAGCACAGAAGAAACAAAATCATCTTTTCATGCTTGTTTTCTGCTGCAGATTCTGATTATTTGCAGTAGCTTGCTGATGGGCTGCTGCACAATTGTCTCCTTGGCAATTCAAGAGACAAAAAGAAAATTCTGTTGATTTATAGTGAAAATTAGGCCATCCAATTTCAGAACGTTTGCTTCCAAGCAGAGTCTTTTACTATGGGGGTTTTTTTGCAGCTATCATGTTTTTCACATAATTTCATTTTCACTTGAGCTGTAAATCCAAGAACTTTCTAAATCCTACTGCAGTGTTAAATTGTCTCCAGGATTCTTATAGTAAGGTCTTTGTTCAAAACAGGGTCATCACACAACCAGGCTGAGCGAAGTTGTTTTCAGTCACAATAGTTAGGAACCCAGTGCAAATATATAATAAAACCAGTAACTAAGAACATCATCACTTCTTACTAAAGGATGTTTGTGCAAAATCCTTTTAGCCATACAGTCTTGTGTTTGAGGGGTATTTATATTCCCTTATCAGCTTAACTTCTAGCCCAAGTACTAGACTTTCATAACAGGACAATCTTTTTCTGAAGGTTATTTGATTGCGTAGCCTAAAGGCCAATGTTTACTCCTACAAACTGCTCTTTTTTCTCATCCATTTTCTAAAGCCACAGTCACTACATTTGCTTTGTACTGTCTGCAGCTGTAGTTCTCCAAGGAACTGCTCATTACAGAGCACTAGCAGTGCCTATAACATTCTTGGTACCAGTGGTAGAAGCAGTTTACAGTACATGAGAAGAGCTATTTGGAGGATCACATAGGCACCTCTCAGAAATGCTGCTTGATAGCCCTGAAGGTTCAAAGCACTGCAGCACAAGTAAAATGAATGGTTTTCATGTCAGTTTGATACCACATGCTTAAGACTTGTTGAAGTCTGTTGCCCCATGGCAAGTAAAATCTTGCTGGCAGAATGATTTCATGATACTGACAGATGAATATTCACCTTACCAAAAGGCCAGAGACAACCTGGAGGGAGCTGACAATCCTGGAGGGAGCTACTGAGGATGTCACCACTGCTCAGTGAAGATTCGCAGTGGAGATTGCTCATTTGTGCAGGAGTTAGGGAATAAATCACTTGTGGTTCTCTTATTCCTGTTTGCAATTTTATGGGCTCTTGCATATGATGTATAGGGTTACATCCTTTCTGCATGCACAGCAATATAATTGATGGTATAAGTCCCTTTACTGCTATTTCTCTCTGTCTCTTTGTGTGTGTGTATTTTCCTAGTTTATGTCACATGCTGTGCCTGTAAAACAGTAAATAGGCGAGGTTGAACCACCTACAAGGAGGGGAGATTTGTGCATCCTTGGGGAACTGCTAATCCTGCTCAAATGGAGAAAGTTCAAAAGCCTTAATGATATGGGATCTGGAGAAACTGTGCTGAGGAGAACGCCTCAGAGATGATGGACAGAATAATTTTTTGGAAGCCCAGAGGAGGCTAAACCAAGTTTTCTGCCACTTAAAATCATTGGGATGGCTGGAATTGAGGGCACAGTAGGTGGGAGGAGGGCTGTGTATAAACTTTTGCATTCCTGCTTAACCTAGTTGCTCTGACTTTTGTTTATTTAAGAAAATATAAATTAACTTTCTTGTTTTATTCATGTTCTGACAAAACATGAGTAATTTTTAAGTTCAGCTAGAATTTTTAATCTCTTGTGGCATCTCATTGTGATAAGAAGATAAAGGCACATCCTCTTCAAAGCTCTGGCTGATATCAGGTCCTTACACAGGCATCATTTTGCAAAACAAAGAAACTGGGCCTTTCAACCACTAACCAGTCTTTCACATGTCCAGCATGCGATCTGGGGGCACTTCTGATGCTCCTCTCTGTAATCCCAAGGCCACAGGGCAAGAAGAAAAAGCCGACTTGTTCACCAAGAGCATAATTCAAAGCTGCCCTGCAATGCCCCTGAAAAGGAGCAGCCACGTAAAACACAGACATTGCTCCTCTTGTGAAGGCACAGACCTGGGACAAGTTCTCCAGGCTGAGCACATGTGAGAGGCAGGAGAGAAAGGAAACAGCTTTTCTGACTTTCAGGCAATGCTGACATGCTCAGATGACTCGTGTAACTTAAAAGAAGCTGCAAAACTGAGTCAGCCTACGCAAGAGAAGAGAACAGCCTATATATAAATAACAACCTATATAAGTTTCCCCCTGTCAGTTCCATAAGTAGATAGAGAAGAACAAAGCTTTGAAGTGAGTCATGTTAACACCCCTCCACCCCTCCCCATCTCTCTCTCTCAATCTCTCTGTGTCTCTCTTTCTAACTCTGAAAGTTCTAAAGAGGCTCAGAACACACATTGGTTGGAATTTTAAATCATGAAGATCAGGGTCAAACTATAATTCTTTCAGGAGATGTTAATGAACTGCCTAAGCCAGAAATTCTATTTGCATAACTGGGAATGAAAATACATCTTCTTGAATCATTTTGTAGGTATCTGCTGTACTGGTAAGTATAGGGTAGTAACAGCTCACCACCAACTTTCTTTCCAGACTAAATATTCTTGCAGTATTGTTCTGTTCCTGCTGCTAGCTTCAATCTAGGGATGCACACCTACCTCTTTTATATCCACGTGGTCGTTACAAGCTCCGTTTCCACTGTGACTCAGCACAATTAGCACATATTACACAGATTTGACTCTTGTTAGATCAAAAGAAGAGTTTGCTAGTCCTGTATAGAAGCATGGATTATGCTGCTGTATTACCCAGTATTCACGTTCAGCATAAATAAACATATCTTTTGAAAAATCCCTACCTCCTAATAACTCTGACCCCACTATCAAGGTTCTAAGGAGAGTGACACATGGCTAGAAATAAAAAGAGACAACACTTCATATAATATTTAAGAGCTATCTTTCTGTTTGATAAGTTACTAATAGATGTCAGAAATTCCAGTTACACTTGCTCTATCATTATTTATTAGAGCTGTGGGGAAGTACTTGCCTGGCTGATGAACCCTACTATATCTATCTCACATGAAGTGACATTTACTCACTTGTCATTATGTTTGAGATAGAAAATAAAACAAATAAATAAAAACAAGTCAGAGAACATTGCACGAAGCAGTACATATTAGCAGTAAGTAGATTGCATCTAATGAGTCTCAAAGACTACAGAAGAGATCTCAGAATTTCTCTGACTCTTTCTCCTGAAAGATCTTAATGAAGAGTCTTAAAGACAATAATCCATCTGCTTTCTCAATGAGTATGTGCAGTGCAGGGAAAAATTCTTATCTCCACTTTACAAACAGGGAAATTAAGGCATGGATATAGCAAGTACATTGCCCAGGTCTTCACAAGGAGCCAGTGGCAGAGCTCTGAATTAAATCTTTATCTTTTGGCTATCCTATCCATGTTTAGAGTCCAGATCATCCTTCCCACATGCACGTTGCTGACTATACCACAGAACTGCCAAAATCCATGAGAATTTTCTTGAGGAGACTCTGCATCACCACCGTACTACAAACGAGACCTTGCAAAAAATGCTTATCTGTATCACTGTCAGACACGTCAGGAGGACAATAGGAGATAGACAGGAAAAAATGCATAATAATAGTACCCATTCCTTTTGGGCTGTTGCTGTCAACTTGGTTTTGGACACAATAAGAAGCAGAAAAGAGAAATTAAAACAGATTTAGGTTTTTTGAGTATAGGTTATACTCATATTTAAGTAGGGGGAGGCAGGGGGATGTTCCAGCATATGCAGCTGCAACAGAGATTTTGCTTAATTTGTCAATACAACGTTTATTTTGTAAACATATTTGTCAAGTTTGCAACTGCCTAAAGGGTACCTTGAACCTAGTGTTATTCCAGCAATGATGACTTTGATTGATTGCACATCAGGAAGTTTAAGCGCCAAAAACTCCTACACAAAACCAATTTAAAGTATGAAAATTTAAAGGCTGCTTCTTTCACGTGCCTTGTGTACCACAGCAGCCACAACCCTAGTCTGAAATGTGGGGGCAGCAAGGAGAAAGGGCAGCACAGCCATTCAGTCCTACTCACACAGGACATGTCATAGGCACAAACATTATATTAAATGGTGTTAAGGGGAGTAAAGGAAAAGAGCCTACAGAGCCTCCTGTTTCTAACAAACCAACATCTGTTTAACATCCCTATCTGCCAACTAACTCTCATAGAGCATAGAAAAACAGCAACAAATATCCTCATCATATCACTTTCATACTCATTCCATCAAAATACATCATTACCATTCAGCTGAATTAATATGCTTTTACCAGAGGAAGGGGTGCACACAGCATTCTCAGACAAAAGCTCCTCGTCTTCACTGAATGTCTTCAGAGCTCCCCAGAACATTTGGCAGCAGCCATTCCTGAGCAGAATGGTCTCCACAGAGGATCTGCTGAGCTCTTGGGAAGCTCTCTACATTCTTATTTGAGGGCTGTTATTTTTTGAGTACTCCTCAATGTATCTTCAGGAAGGTTGCAAGTCAACATTTCTGTTGGCACTGGTGTTGCAATGCAGCAGGTGTGTTGGCACTGATTTTCCAATGTTACAATAAAACCTCACAATCTCATTCTCGAGGAAAATGTCCCACTTTTACAGGGCAGGTGAGTTCTTATGTCTGCATTAGGTCCAATGCCCTGTAAAGTAATTTGCTATATTGTATTATGTTCTTTATTTCAAATCAACTCAGGCAATGTTCCTCTCTTGGCCTTAACAGCACAGTTCTTCTAAGTATTTACTCTTTTCTTTTTCACCCAGTAGTTGTACAAAGGGATAACAATTAACTGGAGGAGAGTGTTTATTTCATCTTCCTTCTCTATCCAGTCTCCTTGATCATAGATACAGAAAAGATCTAAATGTTTAAGTCTAAACCCTTTGCCATTGTCCAGCTGCTGCTTAACTCTGGGGATAACTTGAGTTCAATAGGTCCTTCATTATTTAACTTTAGCATTTTCTGGTCAGCTGGGTTCTGCTCACGCCCGTAATCTCTCCTTCTATGTGCAGGGAGGTATCTAGCTCCAACCTGAGTCCAAACATGACTCATGAGCTACAATGAGAACACACAGGAGTTTATTCAGAGTCCATCAAGCACAAACTGACAGCCTTGGGTCCTTTAAGAAAATGTCTCAGTAACTAAAGGAATAGTAAAACAAAATCAAGACAACCTTTCCATTGGAAGTTTTGTGGTACTGGCACTCACCAAGAAAGAGCGAAATACACCATAAATGCCTTCTCAGGACTGATATCTACCTCCTACAATATGTATAGCAGGCCTTGAGCAGGCTGGGAAGAGAAGGGGGTTTAAACCTCAAATGGGAGCTGTTCTGCTGCACAGAAAGGAAAGCAAGATTCCTGAATTTTGTTGAAAAGAGAAGAAAAGGAGCTATGACTTACTTATCTCCTGTGTGTTGTCAGTCACTGGCTAGAATGAAGAAGTACCTTATTTGATTGGTAATTTATTTGCTCTCTGTCCAGTTCACAGTAATGGCACTGCTTCTGTACAATGAATGGTCCTTGGCTATGTGAATGATGGGAGGAGAATTCAGCTCACCATTTGAACAGATAGGCAGCTCCAGGGTAGACTTCAACTCATCTGCTTTAGATGCTGATTGGTCATAGGGGTGAATTTGCTCTCTGGAAGTATCAATTTCCACCCACTGAAGAAGCATTATGGTAAAGGATACCTGCTGGCCAAATCGATTTGAAAAACCAGGTCAGGCATTCAAAAGGGGAGGAAGAGGAGCACAGAAATAAAAGGAAGAAGAATCTAGTGGAGTTAACTTGGGATTCAGTTCATAAACTATAAAGCTGTAGGGTTCCCTGACTCATTCTGCCCTCCTTCTTGCTGCGAATAGTCTCTTAACTGGAAGAGAAGTTCCTATGTTTTATACTGGTTTTTCTATTTATGCATAACAAAGAAAAACATTATTAAAACACAGTTTGGAAAAGACTTTCAACACTGCCATTTTAAATATTATTATTTAATCACCTATTTCCCTCTGGTAATTATGTTGTCTTTAAGCTTTGGAGTTTTTTAATTGGTGTTTTCCTGTGGCTTGGGTGTGATTCCTGCAGAAGCCTTGTAATAACCAAATAACTAGGACAGCATAATCTAATAATTTGTGCATGCATATGATGTTCAGGGGGATTATTAAAGTTATTTTCTCACTAAAATGTTATCAGCTTAGAAAGCTGAGCTGTTCCAAACTGATGGCTTTTTATTGCAAAAAATGCTTAATACTGTTGAATGCACCAGACTGCAGTTGCACACACTAATGTCATTTATTCCACTGATTTTGTCTCTTGAAAGGAACCTTGCTGGTCCCTAATTTTTCCTTAAAAATATCCTAACAACCAAA
Source organism: Serilophus lunatus (assembly GCA_013399895.1). Lineage (NCBI taxonomy): Eukaryota > Metazoa > Chordata > Aves > Passeriformes > Eurylaimidae > Serilophus > Serilophus lunatus. The sequence continues at coordinate 439,790 of VXBA01004271.1, forward strand.
CAAACCAATTTTGCTCAAACGGCAAATGTTTTCTGAAACCAAAAACTGGAGTATTTATTTAGATTATAAGGGTTGGATACATTTTAGTTCGATAGGACTTGTTATTAGCTTAGGACATGAGACCCTGACAATTTTCTCCTGCTTTCATAGCATTTTATTTCAAGCTCCCAGCACAACAAATTTAAATGGTTCCAGGGGTAGAATATAATCAATTTTGCACATCAAGATAGAAGCTAGTCCCTTAGTACTAATTTCCCTGGAGGGTAAAACCAGTGACAACTAAAAAAAAATAAAAAAAATGAAATGGCATGAATGCAAATAGACTCAGACGTTTTTGTTCTGCTAGAGTAGTCTAAATTTCAAAGCCACCTCCTACACATATACTTACATATATCATTTAGAAATACAATACTTCCTCAGATGTTGCATTCATTGTCATACAGTTTGTTCCTAGATGTGGAGCATGTTGCTACAGAAAGCAAAACTCCATCAGTATTTTCCTGCTCTCATGATTCATTCTGGATGCTGAAAGAAAGACCTGGTATACAATGAAATGGGAGCAGAAACAAAGGGGAAGAGATAAAGATATGGGGAGACAAATGTCAAATATTATTCAGTAGCTTAGTCCATGATATGCACAAGATGTCGTGACTCTGCAATTGTACATGTTTCATATTTCTCATTTGAATGATATTTTTTCTTGGTGTAAATGTAGCAAATATAGCCATGCTGCAATTAACATTGTATCCATTATACTTTCAGTGAATTATCTCAAGAATTTTTTTAAGTTTCAGAACCAACACTAGAAAGACTTTGTTTGACCAGCTAGAGAGACCATAGCACCAAATTGTGCTAAGTCTTACTTAAATTATTTAAGGACACAAAGGCTTAACCAGCTGTTCATATATCATTTTTACTTAGCTTTGACTACTGCAGAAATAATGATTACTGCAGAACAGCTCAAATAAAACATTGCTTTCTAATGTTCCGTTGCAGCTGAATGTTGTTCGAGAGTGAATTTTCTTGAGAGTGTTTGTTTGAGAAAGGCTCTTGTTGAACAAGGTCACTAGCAGATGTGGTAAGGGAAAATGAAGATACTGTCAGGTCTGTGGGGGCTTCACCAAGGCTTAGTTGCCCTGACCAGCTTCACTTGAGCCCTCAGCCAAGACTCTTGCATGGACTTTTAACCTGTGTTATAGTTAGCCCTATCACCAGCCTGGCCTCCTACTGTTTCACTGGCTGCCTGAGTTTGTTAGATCAATCCTAGTTGGATATAGAATTTCTCTTCCTTGCCTCCAGTTCTGCCTCTGTTCCGGGTTGTAACCCAGCCCTTGTTCATCATCTCATCAGGAATGTCGGTGGATCACATCACTGTTATCACTACAGCCCTGCCCAGGTCCTGTGGGTCAGTGCCCTGGCCTGCTCTGTGCTGTAGATGGCTTTGCCCCCTGGCTTGCTCTCCCTCATGAAGCACCTCAGCTCTTGCTGCTCCCTGACTGATATCACTGGGCTATCACTGCCATTATCACAGTCATTTATGACTTACATAATTTTTTGTGAGTATTTCCCAGTGCTCTGGATTTGGATTCTGAAGACATTTCAATATATAAAGAACAAGTGAAAAACTCTACCCACTCTACTACATTCATAATTGATTTGGATTTGGTAAGTTTGCCTTATCAGGGAAACCAGTAGATGAATTTTAGCAAAGCTTTTGATAATGTCTCTTACAGTATCCTTCTGGATAAATTGTCCAGCATGCAGCTAGAGAAGTCCATAATACCTTGTGTGAACAATTGGCTGACAGGTTGGGCTCAAAGACCTGCAGTAAATAAGGTTATGTCAAACTGGTGGCCAGTCACCAGTGGGGTCCCCAGGGCTCAGAAACTTTTTCCTTCTTTACTCAGCTCCCACACAGCAGAGATTTTTCCCTTTGACTCCTGTGAGCCTGACATAAATGACATGTGTGAATAAAATGTCTACATTGCAACTTTAAAGAATCTAGTGTGGCTTCTTTGCCTGATCTTACATTTTCTGGCTCACTGAAGTTCACTTTAGATCAATGTTGCTGTCATTTCTAAACTCATCATTTATGAGTAATGGCAGAACCTCCTGTCTCAATTGCTATCCTTAAGCAATGGCATGATATCCATGATTTTTGGGTGTTGATTGTTTTGTACAAGACTACAGAAGACTATATACAACAAAATATACACATCACATCTTTGGTCCCTCTAAGACAAGTGAAACAATAAAATGCTACGTTGGCATATGAGGAAGCCTGGTGCTATGGTAACCTGCCTCATGAAGCATCCCTAGGAAGCTCCTTATCTGTAGCAGATGGGAATCAACTAAAGTATCCAGCAACACAAAGTCTCCACATAAACACTCATTGAATTCTTGAGTCAGTGCCCAGCTGCATGGCAGGGCTTCAGCTTCACAGTTCACAAGCTCTAAAATGAAACATGTGGCTAAATTTGGACAAGGAAGGAATACTCAGCACTGGACAGGACGTATTCTACCTAAGCAAGCAAGGTGACTTCTGACAAGTGCAGGTAACTTCAGTTTGCCCTATATTATTATTGTACATATTTTCAATAAATAATACCATTCTGATATTCTAATCCACAGTTGCATATGCATACGAAAATTCAAAACATTTTATTTTCCCTGTGAAACGTAATATCTCTGTCAAAAGAAGATATGAAGGGCTTGAATTCCTTTTAATCTATATTTGGCCAGCATGAGAACATGCTAAGACTCCTGATCACATCTTGTGTTTCACCAGCACTACAGGTGAAGAGATGTTGCTTAACTTTTCCCAGCCCCAAGCTGGCTCCTTCTCATTCAAAAGCTGCATTTGTGGATAATGACTGCCAAGACTAATAGCCTTGGTCTCCTTTACTTGCTGCTCTGGGATACAAATGTATGGGAATACAGACACTACCTGAGCACAGGAACTGGCCATGCGTGTCTGGGTAGTTCACCCATACCAAAGGTTGCCTGAGAAAAATTAAATTCCTGAGACCATCCTCAAAAGTCTTCTGCACCAAATTGAAGTCCAGTGCTTCGCTCTGATGCCCTGGAAGGACAGTTCAGCACCGCAGACAGAGGTGGTGTTTTGTGCTGTCCAGGTGTAAAGAGCAGTCAGGGAGCATGGTCTCTGCAGGAGCACACCCCGTCTCCTCCATTTACATAAAAATTAAGAAGGGCAAACAGGATTCACCTCTCATTAGAAGTGAACAGACATTTCACCCTTTTTTCTGTCACTCAGAGCCAAGGACGAGGTGCTTCTAAAGCCATGATCCTGAAAGTGCTTCATCTCTGGAGGTGCAGCAGGCCCAGACAGGGTGTTAAATTGCTTGTAAGAACCCCTTCCAGCACAGGTTTACCTGACATGGGGAGAGCAAGCATTTACAAAATGTCACAGATTCACATCAGACAATTTCAAGGACCTGAATTATTTCTTCTGCCCCACAATTCTAAAACATTTGAAACGTATGTGTACTGCGTTTATCCTCCCCATTTCCACATCAAGGGAACTTGTCAGCAATTTGCTGTGGGGGTGGGTCCCATACAGAAACACTAGAAAATCATCTTTGTCAGCTCAATGCATAACAACACATCAGGCCAAGCACAGGTTGGTTGTTCTTGCTCTCAGGACAAGGCAGATCTTTAGTGCAAGCACCTGAAGATATGTGTATCTAGAGACAAGCAGTGGCTGCGCAACCTCACCTTTTCCATTTAGGCAATGTCAAGCTAGTCAGACAACCCAGACAACAATTTTATCTCTCAGGGATGTGTAAACTGGCTTCTGTGTGCCACAGGTCAGATCTAGAAATTTTTCTGAGGGGCTGTTCATTGTTGTTGCCAATAAAGCCACATTTTCTAGTAAGCTAGTGACAGAAGACTGGAAAATTCCTGGCCTTTTGTTCCTCAGTGGAGCGGGACAAACTTGAACCACAGTGACATCATCCTTTTTGTTGTCTTATGGAAAGTACAGCAGACGGCTCCTTGTTTAAACTTGCTCTGTTCTCATCTTTATATCACTCAGATTTTGAAAGGATTCTTCTGAAGAAGCAAGCTTCATGTTATTATGGGGACAATTTTTAAAATGTGCCCATGAAGTTGTGTTCAAAGGGAATTGTATGAATCTATAGCACTCACGTTAAAGTACCTTTGAAATACTAAAGTTCATGGGCAAAATAAAAGAATTCTTTCTATTTCTTTAACAAAAGGGTAATCATATTAAGATTCACAGCGGGCCTTCTATTCCTTTATGTTTTTTACATGAATGCATGCTGAAATAAAAGATCAATGATGGTGTCATTGGCACATAATTTGCAAATAGCTTTGTAAGATGTTTCTTGCATTTTTTGTATTTTAGCATGACCCATGTATTCGATGTGGGTGAGTTGTGGGAAGAGAATGAGTATGAAAACTCCATAATCTCCGCACAAAAATAAGAGAAACAGGTCAATACTAGTTATTCATATCGTGAGAAGGGCAAGAAGAACAACTTATTTACTCTTTATAAGTCCGATTCATTGGGTTTTTTTCTCTGAAAAATATCTGGCTGAAATTCTTCCTTCAATCATGACATTTTTACCCTGCTCTGATCCTGAATTTAAAAAACAAATAAAAATCTGCGTATGCAAACATGATGTAATTTTGCTGAATATCATGTTTACTCACTGCCTTTCTCTGCTATGACTTTTATGTTCCTCACAGATATCCAGACCCTGGAAGGGTTTATGTGCAAGGATCACGCTCCAGAAGACCGAAATTGGTCATACAGCCATGTATGACATCTTTTATCCACTTCAGATAAACATTACAACAAGTGATTTCCAGTTGTCTCTCATTAACACTGGTCTGGCAGAAGACAGACTACCAGCTCTGTCATTTGATGACACCCACGTTTGTTGCGCATATTTCTTAATATAGGACCTGGTTTACCACAGTTTAATGACATGACTCACCTGATACAACTGACTAGCCAGTAATATTCCACATTAACTGACAAGAGCTCTCTCTCTGTCTGCTATTTAATCGCAATTGGCTGACATGATATTGGATGTAAAACTCCTTGGAAGAATCAGACATGCAGAGAATCATGTTACCTAATTTGATTTTTGTCTCCACATTCAAAGGAAAACTGATGTCTAATCAAGAACACACACACAAAATCTTTCTCTCATTTCTCTGGTGCATGTTATGAGGTTTCAAACTGACACATTCGAGACTACTCTAATCAGCACACTATTGACTATGTGAAAATGTGCAACATGTTTGAATATCAATATAGGCAAAGAAATTCACTGTATATACTGCAAATTTTAAAATACGAGTTTGTGGAGTAAAGGCACCTGTAACAAGGTGGTTTATTTCTAAAGCATTGGCAACAACAATGAATAGCCCCTCAGAAAAATTTCTGGATCAGACCCGTGGCACACAGAAGTCAGTTTGCACATTCCTGAGAGATAAAAGTGCTGTGTGGGTTGCCTGACTAGTTTAACATTCCCTTAAAAGGGAAAAGGTGAAAACTGAGGTTGTACAGCCACTGCTTGTCCTGCTTTGTCCTGAGAGTAAGAACCACTGAGTTGACAGAAATGGCAGGTGATTTTCTAGTGTTTCTGTATGGGACCCACCCCCACAGCAAATTGCTGACAGGTTCCCTTGATGTGAAAATGGATAAACACAATACACACATGTTTCAAGTGTTTTAAAATTGCAGGCAGAAGAAATAATGCAGGTTCTTGAAATTGTCTGATGTGAATCTGTGACATTTTGTAAATGCTTGCACTCCCTATATCAAGTAGACCTGTGCTGGAAGGGGATTTTACAAGCAGTTTAACACACTGTCTGGGCCTGCTGCACCTCTGGGGGTTGAAGGTGTCTCCCATTGCTTTTACCTTCATAGTTACTGTCTCTCTATAGGACTGCCTGTATTGGTGTCTGCAATGTGAAAACATAAGGAAAAGAGCAAATGAGGAAGGTCTGTGTTTGAAGTGTGTGTTGGCTCTATCAAGTCTAGACAGCCTTATAACCTAGCTGCTTCTGGATTTGATCCATGCCCCTCAGAGAAGTTGGAAGTAGATCCTGAGTCTGAAAACACTTGGCCCAAGGAATCCTGGAATTCCTTAGCTATGTCTGTACTACTCTGTTTCCAGAGTCTCTCACACTGATGAGATGCCCTTAATTAGTGGCAGGATCTAAACATCAGGATCTAAACCCTGAGCCCAGAAAAACAATCACCAGGAAGATAAATTAATTTTGGTAAGGATGCACTGTAAGTACTCCTCAGTGCCCAGATTACAGACCGCTAGGTTCAGAGCCATTCCTTAGGAAGTGTTCCTCACTGCCTGTCCTGTGTTGAAGCACCTTTACTGAGCTTTTCTTCTCTCTCAATCCACTAATTAACTCCCACACTGGAGAGCAAATTTAATCAATCTCGGATCTGTCCTGGATTTTCAAGGAGCAATGTAGAGCGATCAGGGATTCCTCCAAATGGCATTTACCTGCTGTCTCCTTTCAGCCCCTGCTGCTGAGACTACATTTGCCTTTCTCATTTGGCTTCCCCTCTATAATAACCTGCAGCAGATGCTTGATGTTTCACACAGCACTAACTAGAGATGCATATTCTTTTAATTTCCATTACTGAATCCCGACTTTTAAAGTCTTTTTTAATGTATTTTATTAGTCAGTTGATATTCAACACAATGAAAACATCCATTTCACATAGGCTGCTCAAAATGTGTACTGAAACATGAATTTTCTCTTTCTGAGAAAAAAAGTGATTAAACTGACCATGCAGCCTACAGAAGGATTGTTTTTAAATACAAAGCCTGCAGAAGATAATGGTGATAGATCTTTGGTCAGAGCCTCTCCAGGACCATGCAGAAGGATTCCTATCTTTGCTGAGGAAGGGGATAATTGTATGACTGAATTTCCTAGCACTGTTTTTAGCAGTTGAGACTTGAAATCTACTGCAATTCAGCACAATGCAAATAAATAACAGCAGAGGAGTTACTGCAGTCATGATGGGCTACAGACTCAAAAGGAACTGAGTTGAAGGAGAGCAGATTGATTTGGGGATGAGAGGCTCATTATAAGCATAATGCTGACAGGAGGCATCACAACCCAACGAATCAGCACACATACAATAAAAGTGCCTGTTGAGCCCTTCTCCCTTTCCTTGAGGTGATTCTCTGCTCTTACCTCTGACACCTTAAAGGTCTGACCTAGAAGAGCTCTGGTCTCTGTCTCAGTCTGCCTCACCAACTCAACTTGCAGCTGATCTGTGCTCGTGAAGGAGGAGGCAGGGAGGAGGTCCCCAGGGCACGTAAGAACCAGATGAAAAGGTGCACTGAGGTACAGGTGCCTGTGTCTTTCCCCAGCCTTATTTTCTTGAAATGCCAGTCTAACCTTCTGATGGCAACAGAGCCAATGATCCTAGATCCTCCCTACTTCAGCTTAGTTGAGAGACCACTGTAAAGGGATGGCCACAGGGTGGCAAGACACAGAGGCAAGGGTAGATCAGAGAAGTTTCTAAAGTGAAACTGTAAGTTGTCAAGAAGGGAATTAGAAAGCACCTTCAGAGAAGCATGAAAGAACTCTAGTTCTTTCACACCTTTTCTCTGACTCTTCTGATTCCCATCTCAGTTGAAGCTAAGAATAGAGAGAGGGGGAAAAGTTCTGTGGACAGTGGATGGCATGGTAAAGACAAGACAAAGAGAGTTTCAAAAAGCTCTTTAAGACTGGCTGCTGTCTATGTTCCAGATGGATGTATATGTTTACACATACAGGCTGCCTTTTACTTTCAACTGGAAATATATAATGAGTTCCAAAGGAAAACAGTTCTCTTTGCCTCTTCTTGTTTGCCCTCACATTGGAAAATATTTTTTTGTCCTCTTTCAAGGCACTTAAGTTGGTAGCTCACAGCACATAAATTTTAGTTAAAAATTTACTTTATCCTGATCTTGAATGTATAAAATTAGTTTTCCTATATTTAATAATAATTGTAAAAAAGGAAATATGCCAAAACATTAACAGCTACCTCCTTTATGCAATGAGGTGGGCTAAATTTCATTACTGATAACTTTTTATTATAAAAGCACCAGTTCCATCAGATATTTGCTTGAATTTCTAGCCTAAGGAAATAATATATGTTCAGAAAACAGTTTTCTCACTAAGAGTTGTGTGTATGCCCCGAATAAGGAAAGGGTCATAAAAGACTTTAGAGGAAGTTTCTTGCAATGGAAAGGGTTAAAAAGATCTCAATTATATGAGTTTCTGAATACTCTTCCTACGACAGACTTTCAGCTCAGTAGCTGCCACAGCTCAGTGTTCCCACAGATATTCATAATACACTTCCCTTGTACTCAAACACATGCAACATTGGAGATCTCTATTCCAGAAAGTGGGACTTGGTTGTGTTGAGGAAAGCAGAATATGAACTTCAGGGTAAGAATTTATTTTGATTCTAGGCGTGTAAGAAAAGCTATGAAGTATTATTAAAAACACTATTTATAGTAAGAAAAAATACTCAGGGCTTTTCTATACTTAAATCTTGAACATAGAAGCAAATCACCAGCAGACATTCTGTTTGAGTTTGTAATTTCTTGGAGTGGGAGTAAAGGGCAACTCACTTTTCCTGTTCAGTATTTTCTAGGGCTTGCACAATTATTAAAAATTCATGTGCAGTATTGTCTTAATGGTTCTGAAGAGACACGAATCTGTCTGATGAATAAAAAGAGGTGAATTATGCCATTTATAATGCTTCTGTCAAATCCTGCCTCTCTCTAGGTGTTTTCTGCCTCAGTCCTTGTGATTTGTTTCCATCAGTCTCGGCCATGTAAATTAAGCCGTTAACAAGCTTATTTTCATGCCTTCCTAAAAGTCACAATCAAAAACAGTAGGACCTCTGCCCTGAAGGCTGGAAGGGGAACCAGCACAATGCAAAATAGTTGTTCCTTTTCTCTAAAAGGTGAAGTCACCAATTATTCTAGTCCCTTCACACAGGGCTTACTTTGCCCGACAAGCTTTAATTAGTAAAATTGAAGCCTCAGCTTCCTTTGTCATCCTAGCTACCTGCAGTAGATAAGTTCCCTTCCAAAGTATTTAATGTGAGTGGGCTTGACTGACTCCCTATACAGGCTAAAAATATTTGCTCTCTTAATGCCATGGTAGGTTCTGTCCGTAAGAGGATTAATTAAACCGTGCCTGTGAGTATGCAGATATCATGGTTACCAACTACTGAGCACATACAGACACACATACAGTGAAACGAATTAATGTCTCCAGAGAACTCTGTCACTTTATCTACCAGCTAATTTCTCCATACAGGCCCTGTTTGGCAGTCTCTGAATTGGATGCAAGAAACTTCATCCCAGTTTCAAGTCCTTTCAAGCAGGACTGAGTCCCAGTACACAGGAGACAGCAGGGAGTACTCCAGATCTCTATTCCTGCCTCTACATGGACCCAAAGAATGTGTAGAGGAGACTGCATCCTGGCCAGGATTAACCCACACTTCTGAAGGAGTATTGCAGGTGACTTTACGAATCAGTTGTTGCAGAACTGAGGATAGCACCAACTGTTCTCTATGGGACAGGGTGCTAGTAGCAACAATACCTTTTTTTTTTAAGGCGGTCATGCAATAACAGGCTGACCAGAGCAGAGCAGAGAGCAGCATTGGCTCATCTCCTGTCTGTCAGCTTGTGAATGTGTTATTTTGCTTGAATGGGTTTGGAGTTCATAAGTAACCTTCTGTGATGCAGAGCCTAATATGGATCTGTTGTGCTTTAACCTCAGCTGGCAACTAGGTACCGTGCAGCTGTTCACTCACTCCCCGTTCTATGGCAGGATGTGGAGGAGAATCAGAAAAAGATAAAACCCATGGGTTGAGATAAGAACAGTTTAATAATAGAAATAAAGTAAAATGCTATTAATAAAAAATATTATAATCACAGAACAGGGAAGGGAAGGGAAAGGAAGGGAAGGGAAGGGAGATCCGAATAAAACCCAAGATAAGTGATGCACAGTACAGTTGCTCATCACCCACTGAATGATGTTCCACTAGTTTATATACTGGGCATGATGCTCTATGGTATGGAATATCCTTTTGTACAGTTTGTGTCAGCTGTCATGGCCATGGTTCCCAGTTTCTTTTGCACCTGCTCACTGTCAGAGCATAGGAAACTGAAAAAGTCCTTGGGTTAGAGTAAGCACTACTTTAGCAAGAATGAAGCCATCAGTGTGTTATCAACATTACTCTCCTACTAAGTCCAAAACAGAGCATTGCACCAGCTATTAGGAAGAAAAGTAACTCTATCTCAGCTGAAACCAGGACCTAAGATACATCAAGAGCTGGTCAGTCATCTTCGTAGTGAAGTTCAGGGCTCCTCACACCAGGGCAATCCAAGCCAATCAGGTCCTAACCATATCAATAATAACTGCTTTAGAATATGAGATTCCCTTCCCACAAAAGCATTAATAGACTGTAGGACTAAGAATTATGGAATAAGTTGACCTTGTACCGGTTTCATTGCAATTATACTTCGATGAATGTGATGCCACATCTCTATTGAACTTCTTGCCTTGCTACAGAAGGAAGCATGAGCAGGGGGGAGCAGGCTGTTAGTGTCTGAAGTTTCTGGTATTTGTTACTACAGGATTAGGTTCCATTCCTTTGTTGCTCATATGTACATCTTCAGGTGAACCCAGGGTGTTCAGTGTCCAGTTCTTAAATGCGCTGATGGTGAGAGGTATCCAGGCCTGTCTTCCTACACCCTTCCATTTCCTGGAAAAGCCAGCCATGCAAGGACATCTTGAGAAACCAAGCTGAAGTATGTCTGAGCTGCTCAGGAAAGAAGTGCAGAGAAAAGCTTAGGCACCTAACTGTCTGCACTTGCTATGGACATGACTGACTTGCCTTGGATTTAGGGACTGACACCTACTTCTGTCGGCACATCATCACAGAGAGGATTTGTCAACGGGCAGCAGTTGAGTAGTCTCCAGCCTTGCCCACAGTCAGCAGGGGTCTTACCACTGCTACTGAGGGGCTCTGTTGTTGTTCAGAGTGACAGCCAAGTCAGACACTGTATTTTTTTGTATTATTGTCCAAGTTAGGTGAAGGTTGAGAATATGGGTGAGCAGCAAGTATTCAGCAAGTACAAAGTCATGCATTATATGATTCAAGGAAAAACAAGTACCAGCTGAATATCTCACCTCTCGGATATTGCCTAATCTAGACAATAGGAACAGTGCCAGAAGATCAGAGGAAGAAAAAAGGGAGAGGAAAAGAGTGAGGTTTTTCTCTACTACACAAATAGAGATAGCCTTTTAATGAAACACATTTCAAGAAGCAGCTTCCTGTCTTTAGCTCTAGACAGCACAAGAAGCTAATTCCAAATCTTTCATGTACCTGAAGCATCGCTGGCACTAGGACATGACTATGTCTTCCCTCTCTCTGAAAATGTGTACAGCATGTACTAGGCTGCAGAGATAGTCTGGCTCTGAGAGCTGCAATCCAAGGCTTTGGCATGAGCTAGGGTTCCTCTGTTCTCATTGGGTCAGAGGTGACCGGGGCTGAAACAGCATAGAGAATTTAGGTGTTTAAAGGATTAAACTGGTAGTAATTTGTGGGATTTGTGGGATTTGTCAAAACCCCTAAATAACATCATGCTATCAGTCCTTGTCTCATGGGACACTGAGGTTTTTTGGGGACCTATATGTAAATTGCTTCATGCTGACCATATGATATCACTACAAAATGTAAAGGGGTGTGCTGAGGGAGACACTGGCTGGGCATAATCTACCTGACTCATGAACATAACTTGTCCAGTCATAGTTCACTGAGTTCACATACACCTTAGAGGTCCATAAAGCAAGTCAGGCTTAAGCACAGAGTTTAATGTAATTTGCCACTGGTTCTTACTGTACTTCACTCAACAGTGCAACAAAGTTGATGTCAGGCAAGTGAGGCTGAGCTGGACACTACAGACAGCTGAGCAAAGAGATGTTCTCCTACTTAGTTTTGATTGGGAATTTGCTTTCACTTATCGAACTAGAGGAAAGAGAAGTGAAATTCTTGTGAAGAAATTTAGCTACCTGAACTTCAGCACTGGATCACAACTTAGGAAAAATGAAAAGGGGAGAAAACTCAAAAATGTCCCTATCCCTTTTGTAAGTGTCTGTGCAGTTGTTCTCTGTATAAGTGATGTGTGTATTTACTGATTGCAGCTACCTGCATGAATCTATCAGGCCACACAGAGCGTTATTGTAAAAGATGGCAGGACAATGTCAAAGGGTTTCAACGCAGAATGTGAAAAAGAGAATACAAGGAAAGGTCAGTAATCTCAGCAAAAACCAGATGAGAGTAAAACCGTATTAAGGAGTATTACACAAAAAAAATTCAGTTTCTAGTTTTAGGAAGTGTTTAGCTCCATTTTGCCTTGTCACATAAAAAGGCACTATATAAGTGCTGGTCATAAAAATGTTATATAAAGACATAAAGTTAATTTTCCAATCCCATTCACAGCTGACTTGCCCATGGACAAAATTAGCCCTTTTTGCATGGCATCTGCGTAGTTCTTGTGTAATCACTTGTTCACTATAATTTCTAAACCTGGGATTTACTAATTTTTAGAACATATTCCCTGAAGTATGAGCATGCATGTGTAATATTCTGAAAATAAAAATGTTGTCTTGGAAATGTTTCAAGTAAAATCAGACTCAGCGATCTCCATTTTCTGGTTTTGTTCTTCAGTCTGCTAGTTATCCCGGAATAACTAGAAGGACCACAAACCAGCATCCTGTCCCTAGAAAACCTAAATTGGAAAAATCAGGTTTTTCAAATTAAAAAAAAAAAGTGCTAAAAAAAATCTCCCAGTAAGGTCAAAATCTATATTCTCCACCAGATAACTTGGGCACTTGGCTCCACAAACATGAGCCCAGTGCAACAATTGGACCTCTGTGCATTGCTGGAGGGTAAAGAGTAGTCAGTACCTTCTTATTGCACCTCCAAGAGCCATAAATGCCAGGTAATCTCAAGGTCAATGAAGCTTAACTGAAACAAATGTGAAAGACACACGGGAAAAAGCAGATCTCAAGAAGAACATGGTCCAGCATATTCTCGCATATTGATTTCCCTCGTGCAGAGAGCAACAGTGGAAATGCTTCTTATGCACATCTCCTGAGCCTGCCAGCAGGGCATGAAAAACCACGAAGAGAAGCCCTCTCCAAAGTAATGACAGTTCTGTACCTGGTCACAGTTGGGAGCCCTGCAAAAACAACCTTTCTCACAGTATCCTGGCAACTCTGGATGGAGTGTGTTTATGTGGGAGGGAGGAGAGGTGGGATGGAGAATGACATGGGGCTGTTAGAAAATATTTACATAAATATTTGAATAAATACATTCACTTCAGGTTAATTTCTACAAGTAACATGTAAGGTACAAGAACAGATTGCTTTGTGCATTTTTTTTCCATCCTCTCTTTGGTTTTATATGAAACCATCAATTTGCAAATTTTCAACAAAGTTCATGGAATCAGAAATGACAGTTAAAGGCAAAAAGGGTGCAAGATAATTACTTTCCTGCAATTCTGTTCTGACATGGAAATCCCAGTTGCACTGCTCTTATCTACTGTTATTGCTGGGCATTGGTAGCACTAGTGGAATAGTTAAAGGCTTTTTGTGGTGTAACAGTAAGCAGAATTGTTGAACATGTACAATAGTCTCGATAAAATTCTCAGAGGAAGGGAATGCTTTCTGCAGTTGGAAAAGTATGTGCTTGTTTGTTAGATAAAGTGTGATTTCATTCCTGATTTAGTCTCATCACAGAGTTCTTGCACTTCAATCCATTTTTGAGAGTCCAAATTACAAAATATTCAGGTTTCATCACCAAATTCATGTTTAAAAAATGACATCTGAAAATTAAAAAAATTTGCATATGAAAAATGTTGTGCCATATGACCACTGTTAGTTTTAGAGCTAAACTGTTGCAATAGAGATTATCTAGTAGAACAAATTAAAAGCAAACGTTTTCACAAGATGAGCATATTCAGAACTGGCTGTGTGGTTTCACAGAACCGTTTTCCTTAATCAGCAAAACTTCTTGCTTTTTTAGGATCCTAGATTGTAGAAATGACCTAGAGGCAACACAGGGAGATGGCAAATCATGTAAATGATATGTGAACAGTGTTGAAATATTGACAGCAAATTCCATCTCATGAAGCACTGGAACAAGAAAGAGCATACACAACAACATACACATCAGCTTTCAAATTTGGAACGAACCAAAAATCATTAAATAAAGAAGGGTTGCCACATATTTTCTTGGGTATGGTTCAGCTCTTTGTTCTCCTAGGATCTCTACAGGTTTTTCTTTCAGCTCAAATTACATGTCCTGTAGGACATTCTGTTGGGAGGAGCCAGTAGTGTATTATGGAAGACAATAAAGCAAGTGAAAGGTTAGGGAATGACATGGAAGACTATGACACAAGTGATTCTCAACTCTCCTGAAGCAATTTCAATAGTGTGTCCAAACAGAAACACTTCACATGTTTCTTAGATGTTTTCATTCTGAATCATCTGAAAAAAAAAATCCTTAAATGTTCTATTAAAAGCATATAATTATCTACAGAAGGTTGATTTAGTTAAAAAAACAAATCTTCTGCTAAAAAAAATCAACGTACTGAAACAAAGTCTCTGGTTGGCAAAGTAGTCAGAGGTTTTGTGTCAGTTTAAAGGAATCAAAGATTCAGCCTCCACTCTGAAAAGCAGAGGTCCATGCCTATCAAAGATCCACAGATCTGATAATACCACAGAATTTTACCAGTAAGACTCAGCTTTTTGTTTTCTGTGAGGTTGTAGACTCTCTCCACTTACCTTGCAAAGGACTCAATTAAATACTTTATGTTAGGTTCTGAGACACACTTGTAATCTTGTTCACATACTGAACTCTAAATGCATTTCCACAAAAAATAGCTAATAAAACATGACCCCAATGACTCAAGCATTGGTCTTGTGCACAAAGGGAGAGATACCTCCTGAGTCAGACTTGCATTTTCTTTTCCTTCCTTCAAACATGCACAATCACAATGACATCCACAAAGGCCTGAAAATCCACCATGTGAATAAATGCAACCCAGAGCTCTCATAGAACATCATATAAGTGCTCTATGTATGACAAATACATAAATGGAAAAACGTCATTTGTATATCACTAGAAATGAAAAGAAAATCAATATTGGCTCCAGCCATGTGAATCAATGCAACCATTTTATAAGCAGAAGGATTTGATAAGTTAGTTGATAATCCATTCTTGAAATGCTTAAACAATTTTTATCTAGAAATGTGTGCATTGAAGAAATGACTAATTAATATCAGCCTTTTTCTCTGTTTTCCTCCTAGAATTCAAGTTTATGCTGAGCACTGACTTTTTAATCAATTGTGAAGTCACATTTCAATTATTTTTACTTTGTACATATTCAATTTTCTTTTCTAATTTACAGCTCCAAGAGTCAAACTGAGTCTTTGTGATAATGCAGTTCTTTGCCTAGAAAACTGGAACTGGGGACTGAATTATGCCCTGTGGGCAGCCTCACTGTCTCTAGGCAGGGTCTTAGAGTCACCTCCTGTAACCTATTTGTCTTAAAGATTAACAAATGTGTAATAGACTTTAATGAAACAAGGATTTGGATACCACCACACCCACATTTCACTGCATGTGAAAAAGAATGAGAAGGAAAAAATTGATTTCCTAAATACAACATTTGACCTTATTAACACACAAATAGTAGATGTAGGTAAGAAGATTCTTGTATGGTCACTCTTCTGTTAAAAAAAAACAAGTATAAAGTTTTAAATATTTCTGTATTATGATGTACTTTCTACTACTTTTTGTATTGCATATTTGGGATTGGATTTACTTCATGACACATAAGACATTGTCTTTCAGACTGGCCAGCCTGGCTTCCTTGAAACAAGCAGTTCATCTAAACTACCTCTCAAATGTATCTGAGTGTCAGAAGAATTTGGCAGTGTAGGTGCCTCTTTCTTTCAGTTGACTAGGAAGACAGTCAAAGAAAACTTTCAGCTACCTTAGTTCTGGCAGTTGGATCTCAGTGCAGGTTTTCAAGTCCATTATTTACTCTCTGATTTGAAATAAGAAGTGAAATACAGATGCATCCAATAAAGTAGGCACCAGTAAAACTGGAAAGAATTGCTCTGGCTTTGTCTGGACAACTTCAGAAATTCAAATGGAAATGGAACACAATTTCTTATCATTATGGGCTATTTTACCCTTTCCTCAGTCTGTTATTACCAGCTGAAAAATAGTCCTTTGTTCATATTCTTCACATACAGCTACATATGAATGTTTTCAGTGCATATATAGAATCATAGAATCATAAAATTGTTAAGGTTGGACAAGACTTTTGAGATCATCAAGTCCAACTGTCAGCCCAGCACCACCACCATGTCCACTATTAAGTCATGTTCTCAAATGTCACAATCACGTGTTCTTTGAACACTTTAAGGATGGTGACTCTACCACTTCCTGTACAGTCCATTCCAATTCTTTGCAACCCTTTCCATGAAAAAAAATTTTCCTCGTATCTAATCTAAACCTCACTTGGTGCACCCTGTGGCCATTTCCTCTTCTCCTGTTACTTGTCACCTGGGAGAAGAGACTGACCTTCACCTCACTACAACCTCTTTTCAGGTAGTTTTGCAGAGAGTGATAAGGCCTCCCCTGAGCCTCATTTTCTCCAGGTTAAACACCCTCATCTCCCTCAGCCGCTCTTCACAGGGCTTCTGTTTGCGACCCCTCACCAGCTCCATTGCCCTTCTCAGGACACTCCCCAGCACCTCAATGTCCTTTTTGTAGTGAGGATACTAGAAGTGAACACAGGATTTGAGGCATGGCCTCAAAATCACTAGTGATGTACATCACTAATTGATGTTAAGCTCTATCCCTTGAGGGTATTGTTATTTATTTCCTCCTCTCTTTTCACTCTGCCCCATATGTTAAGCAGCTTTTTCTCTTTCCTCTATATTTTTGAACTTACATGGATGGGCAAGTGACTCATTACATTAGTACTATGCCTCAAATCCAAGAGCAGTCCTAAATTTTTTTAATTTTCACTATTTTTAACATTGTCTTTATTCACTGTAATTGATACCAAAAATTATTGCCGATCTACTTTGCTCACGAAGAGCTTTTTCTCCTCTCAGATGAATGTTGTCACTGGAACTCTGTTGTCTTATAATTAATGAACCTCATAAACTTCTCTTTTATATGTTCCATACTAATCCACATATTTGATGCTATAAAGACTTGACTTCTTAGAAATTCTGACTTGGCCTCCCATACACACTCAAACCATCAGTTGTTTTACTGGATTGGACCTGGGAGGCTCTTAGGCAATCACACATTTGCCAGCTGCCCTGGACTCTACTGCTACTTAACTGGCTAGATGGACATATAATGCTGTTTTTCACAACCCTTTCTGATACTTCCTCTAAGTTACTACTCATTTTAATTGAACTCTTCCATTTTTATTTCAATTAAGTTCTCAGTATACTTTCTCATTCCACAAATGACAAAAAAAGTCACAAAAGCTTTCAGGGTCTGCCTTTCTGTTCTTATTTACCCTCTGATACTTCTTCCACTACAGGTTCCCTGTAAGTTTCCTTCCTCTGAGAATGAATCCTTTACAATTACCTGGGTTTTCAGACAGCAGTAACTTGTCCTGGTTTACATGGCATAAACAAGTACTGCTGCACCTATTTTCTTATTTACTAGGCATGTTATAATTTTTTAAGAATTAAAAATTTTAGTAACAGCAGTCTCACAACCTCAAATGGGCCAAATTTGGTTTTTAAATGCTCTTCCTGGCATTACAGCAGGAAAAAGGAAATACTTAAAACAAGGTAAAACCAAAGGGAAGTGAGCACAGATCAAGAGGAACGAAAAGTCCTGGAAAAATGTAGAAAAATATAAGAAGAAACAGAGAGGTAGAATTTTAAACAGTGACAGGAACAGTAGGATTTGGATTACTGTGCACTTGCAAATCAAATGCTTATGAAAAGACCCCAGCACAAGAGTACACTGCTGGAGTGAAGGAGGGGGCCATAATCAGGCTGGGTGGGTGTGCTGTGTGCCACAGAAGGGGACTGGAAATGGAGTATCAGCTATACAAAGCCGTGGGAAAGAGAGGAATATGACTACTGAGTCTATAAAGAGAACAGAGGAGGAGGAGAAGGAAGAAGAAAGCTATATTAAGAGTTTCCACTGTAGAGTGGTTGTGGTTGCTATATTTTAAAAGATTATATTTGCACAGTGAGAAAGATACAAGATTGAAAGCTGAAGAAAACACCCAATGAGTGAGAGACAAAAGATCAATCTCTGTAGCTTACAAAAAAAAAAAATAATTAAAAAAATCAAAATATTGCTTGATTTCATCATGGGATTTCTTGAATGAGAAAGGACATTTCCCTTTAATACCAGGCCTGAGTAGTTATTGAAATAAACTTCTAAACTTCATTTTCAAAATAAGACTGCGCACTTTTAAGACGTGCTTAAGCCAAATATAGAGTATTTATAGAACATAACTGTAATAGAAATTGGATGCAAAAAAATAGCATTATCCTGGAAAGTCACGTTGCCCCTTTTGGACTTGGAAAATTATTTCTACAAGTCACTGAGCCATATCAGAATTGAAACAACAAGCTAAACTGTACTCCAATGACTTGAAGCTTCATACACTGTCTATGAGCATGGCTGGAGCTTACTATGAGGCAGTTTGATTTTGTTCTCTTCTTCTCAGTGTTTTAGTGCCTGAGCTTGATCTTGTGTAGTAAGGTTTCATTTAGAGCAATTTTCTCTGAACTCTTAATTTATTTGCACTTGAAAAGTGCCTACCAGTATCTCAGTAGATGTTATATCTGAGTGGGATGTGATGTGATTTTTCCCTTCTCTGAGGATTTTTGACATATCAGAAATGTCTTCTAAATTAGTATAAAAAAAATAAAATGTAAAGGAAGTAAAAAAAATCACAAATTATTTTTTTAAATAATGTCAATTGAATAATTTCTAAAATTTCCATTTTCATGTCAAACTTTTTAGATATTTTTAGACTGATCAACTTTTTATTTCCAAGTATCAGGGCAGTTTCAAAAATTTAAAAAGAAAAACGAACAGGTGTCTTTGAGAAATCAGATGGTAGTTGTTGGAAGTCAACAGAAATTATTTGGAAAATTTTGTCAATAAATGAATCCATTATGACAAAGTATCCTTCACATAGTTTCAACAGAGGGACTTTTTTTTTACAAAAAGCAGTTCCTCAGAGAAAATGCCTGACCCCACCTAAGGGTATATCACTGCTGGAGCACAGATCTAATACAATGTATACTGCACAGACAAAGAGGAGCTAGGAAGAATTATTTATTTGATTTTAGCTGAAAATTCATTTTCATTCTCTCTTCAGGGTGATTTTCACTTATTTTTCAGAAGAGCATTTCAAAGTAGTATAAATAAGTTTAAAAAAAGAATCACAATGAGAACAACAGCTAGCAGCACCAAGGATTTATTTTACAAGGTCTCTTTCACAGATGGCAGACACAGGAGCCAGGTAAGATGGTTGTGAACTCTGTTATGGTCAACAGCTGCTATTGGGGCTGCCTTTCCCTAACTAAAAGGGAGGTACATCTGGAGGAAGTCAGTGTAATCATGGAAATCACGAGTGAAAATGGCCAAATGAACTTGCTGTGGAGGCAGTTCCTATATTCAGTCAATCCACAGCCTTTTAATTAGATATGCCTTTCAATTTGAGAAAAGCTTTTACTGAAACCTCATTAATGTAAGAAGCTAATCAACTCTTATAGCTACATTTACTGAGAGAGTTTTACCTTTAAACAATTCACCATGAAATCATTTGCAAAGCTGCAAGTCTTGCCTGGAAGGACGTGTAGTAACTCACATTTTTAACTCATGAAACATCTGTCTCCTGTTCTAGTCAATGTACAAAAAGAAGTCACACCTATACACAGCTGTGTGGTTCACACTTAACGCTTCTAGTGTGAGCAGTGGAGTGTTTATCCTGATTCTAACAGGGCTTAGAAAATTGTTTTTTAAAAAATAAAAGAATTCTCATTTCTTATTTACCCAAAACCCCCACCCCCTACCCAGTTAAAATCAACAGTACACCATCACTAAAACATGACAAATGAACCAACTTCAGAGAGAATAATTAATCAATTAAGAGAATAATTATATGTTTTTCCTCTCACTCACTAGATGGGGCAAATAAAGAAAACAAGACATAAAAAAAGACTATATTGCTTCCTAGGTAGTATTTTAGCTTTTTTGAGATACAAGAAAAGCAATGTTGGAGGGGTTATTCTTCATATCCAGGGATAGACATATGTATGACTGAATTGTTCTGCGCTATCTTCGTAGCATAGCTCAGTCATCCTTGACTTTGGGGAGCTCTGGTAAGAAATAAAAGCAGCAGGAAAAGCCTGAGCATCTGAATGCTTTAGTTCACATCATTCCCAGTGACAGGATTTTGTTTTCATTCTGAGCAGATTCTGTTTGTGCTAGAAGGTTCAGGAAACAGCAAAATGCAGCCAACAAATTCATAAAATAGATCCTGTCAGACAACTATGGCTTCCTTAAAAAGTCAAGTAAGTAGCTTGATTGTTTGAATTAGAAAAAACAACAGAACACACTATCTAACTCTAAAGAGGTTTCACTTTCTTAATTTTTAATTTTTTTCTTTGTCAGTTTTATGTAAATTTAAAGTGATTTTAAGTCAGTTTTTTTATGAGCAGAGCACACTCAAGCATAGAGTGGTGTGATCCAGCAGGGTCGTGCTCTCAGTGCTGTTTGTGACCATCTATATGATTCCCTTTTAAATTAAGTCATGTTTTCAAGTTGATCATCCCCTATAAAGGGATGGACATCAATGCCTGCTGACCACAGATAAATTTTAAAAGTAGCACTTCTAATGAAATTTTAGTACAAATCAATCAATGAAGTATTTTGATTGCTATTACATACACAAAGGAAAATGCCCATCTGCAGAGAAGAGACAGAAAATGCAATAATTTATATTGATGAAGTAATTTGGGGCAATTTTTAGTTTCTCAGTAGACAACCTTATAGCAGGAAGAATTTCTCTGATATGTGTCAGATATTGATATGTTCTCCTTATAGTAGTGTCATTACTGATAATTATTTGTAACAGAATCACATTATCTATTCTATGAATCAATGTACTGGGGAACATTTGTTGTATGTTCTCCCTTTCTCGTAACTTATATTTTCTAGTGTGATCCTGTCACGTTTGTCTCTAGACACACTGGGAGTTCAGGCTCAGTTCTCCAGAGTCTTAACCTTTTGTAGAATGAGGAAAGACATCACACTATGTCTGTTTCTCACAGGCAGGGAGACCTAACACCAGATAGAAGCTACTGAGGATCAAAGCTTTTTATTCTCATGCTCCCTTCTCTTTGAGACAAGATATCTCAATTAACTCCAAGTTTCTAAGAAAAAGAAACAAGGAGAAAAAGACTGTTTCATCAGGGTTTAAAACTTTGCTACAAGGTTCTGTGAATAATGACACATTCTAGAATGCATGATTATATTTCCATGCCTGAAATTTTTTTTTTTGCCAATGCTTAGTTTAGAATTGTTTTATTTCCAAAGCTGATTTTACTACAGAAAAGAGTATTTAACCACATTATTGGAAAATTAAAGTAATAGTTACATCATAACACAGATATTATGTAAAAATAAGACACACTGAGTCATTTAGCTCCTCCTCTGCAGAAGTTTGTTTGAAACATCCATGAAAAAAAGGTAAATTGTCTCCCTCCATTTTCCTTGAAAAGGAGAGAGAGAAGAGGAGGACATTAGTACATCTTGGTATCAATATCAAAAAGCAATTTTTATTTCCATGAAAAAAGTAAAAAGACCTGTCATTCCGGTACTGGAATTCAAACAGTTCCACTGTCACTCATAGACAACTTTTGGGAGTAAGATGTCAATGTGCCTCAGCAGCCACACACAATGTGCACTGAAGTTCAGACTGGAAGGTGGCAGCCTTAAGGTAAACTGCAGATGAAAGTGGTTTTCCCAGGCTCCAGGGGGTCCCACCAACATTATTTCAAATGAAATATTAACAGAAGATATTCATAAGTAACAATTCTAGATGATCTAATAGAGTCAGGCCCTGCAATTACTTGAAACAAATGAGCCACAACAGCTCAGTACGTCATTGCTTCAGAGAGGCTTTGCAGTGCTTATGTCTGTAAAAGAGCAGCACAGAGAGCACTCCTCAGAGAGACACTAAAAGCCACCAGAATGTCCTAGAGGGTGTGACAATGAAGCCGAAGAGCTCCAGTGCCATGCCACGGTTATGAAACAACTGGCAGACTGGTGTGCACAATAATTTCAACTCTTCCCTGATGCTTGAAATAGGCTCTGCTGAATGCCAGCCCTCCCAGATGACTGCATTATAAAACCTGCTGAAGAAGTGCCAGGAGTACTCAAACTACATCCCAGAGGTATCCAGACACATCTTTTTGCATATTTTTAGCTGTCACACGACAGCAACTACTGTTTTTGTTGTGCTGTAAATACCACTACCTTCACTATACAGAAAAGTAAACTTTAAAGTTTAGATGAGTACAGTGGAAAAGGTGACCAATTTACTTAGACTTTTATTTTTTTACTTTCATAGACTAGAACCTGCTATAGATCCTAATGCATTAGTCTTTACCAGTATTAATCGGACAACATATCAGTCAGTATCTCAATCACTCAGCCTTGTACAGAATGAAGGGCAGAGAAAAGCACTAGAATCCATATATAACTATTGTTACAGTACCCAAAAATTGTCCACGGCACCACTATGTGTGGATAAGCCATACAGGATAATGTAACAACTTCTAGCAACAGATTTAGATGCTCTGCTTAACATCTACATCCTTCTTCCTCCTACTCTTCTCACAAGAAGCATGGATCCTGCTGGTTCTCATCTTATTACCTATGCAGCATACTGAAGAATTCAGTTTTATAAAACTAGAAATGGCTGTGGAAAGGAAGAAACAAAAAATCTTCCTATTATGGATGCATGATCACAGCATATATAACTGTGCCAAAGCTCATCCAACATAATTTTAATTGAGATTTCTGCTCCCAGTGAAGTCGTAACTGCACAGGCCAGCTCTGTAAGTATCTACCTAGATCTCAAAGGTGCCAAATTTGCAAGAAAGGAAGGACTCTTTTGCAATACCAGCTACTGTATTTGGAAGCAGCAGAGAAGTTTATAAGCACCACACACTCTTGTAATCAGGGCAGAGCATGTATTTTCAAGCTAGTATTAACACGGTCACAGTGTTTTTAATATTTGAAGTGGCTAGGAAGTTCTCTCTGGTACATCACGTATCATCTGATACATGTACCACATATCCCATCACCATTCAAACACTCTCCTGCCCTCGAGCACAAACACGTTAATATCCTGCTTCAAAACCATTCATGAGAAAACATAATTAAAGGGAGAAGTAAGAATAAAGAAGTGGAATATGAAAAACTGTAGAGCAGAATCAGAAAACATCTCATCTGAACTAAAAGTTATGAGCAGGAGTTTTTTAAATAGTATTTCGTAGGGCCATTTATTTTACACATGAAAATCTATAATGAGTCACAATCAGTTTGTTTGCAATTAATTGCTTCAATAAGTCACGGTATGCAAAGAAATGGTCACTTACTTAAAACACTTTATTTTGGAACTCTTCTATTGAAAAGTAGATTCAGTCTATGTGATTTCCTTTTGTCATTTACTATAGAACAGATCTCTATATCCAATTTCAAATACTACATGCTATGGATATTGAAAACATTGTTTCAATACAAAATCTAGGTGTACCTAGCTTTGTCAACCACCAAAAAAAAATTAAAGCAGGTTTCATAATCTTTTAATAAAAGTAAAAGAAGGAATATATGTTTGGACAAGATACCTTCTTTTAGAAAACTAACAACCAGTAGAACATTTCATCTTAAATCAACTCAAGGGTCCTTAACAAGTTCTTAGAAAGTGGGTATTTGCAGTACCTCTATCAGGATACATAAACATGTGATGTAAAGCAGCCATTTTTAAGTGTCAAGGTAATGTTTTAGGACCATTAGGTCTGCAGCAGGAATTTGTAAATCTCTAATAAAAGTAGAGTTGGCTTAATTATTTAAGCAATGTGTAAAATGCTCAGATGCCCATATAGGTAACTGAGTACCAATTAACAAATCTCATGCTTGCCAAATGACTCCTATGTTTCCTCTTTAGATCCTGAGACTAGAGCAAAATTATTTTGTCAAAAAATTGATTCCATTCTAAGCTAATTCATCATTGCATTTTTACCCTAATACTGGACCAAAATGTATCATCTTTGTGCTGTGCCAATGAAAGAGTAAGCTATCACCTTAGTTGTCCTATTTCCTTTGAAAACAAATGAACACTAAACAAAATCCTCACTGCTAACAGCCTCTATTCCTTTGTCTTTATTGGTATTTTTCACAATTTCTTTTTTTTTTCTTTCTTTCTTTTTAAAATTTTATTATGGCATGATTTTAACCTTAATTCAAAATAATAATAATGGGAAAAAAATGCTGTATTCTTGGATCTTGTTTACTTGACAACTTCTGGCATCTAAGAAGAAAAAAAATAAAAAAAGAAAGACTAGTCTGCAAGAAGCCCAAGAATCTTTAAAAGTCTCCAAATTTGCTGGGGATAGATGACACACAAAAGCAGTCATTTACTGCCAAAGGCGATAGACTTCAATGACTTTGGTTTTGCTAGTCTCTGCACTTATTAGAATATAATATTTTCATTACATTTGATAATGCATTTAGTAATTCAAAGAAAAACCAAGTAAATGGAAGGACTTCCAGAGGTTTTGGTGAGTTTTGAATGAGACTTTTTTCTGCACAGATTGTTCCCTGGGGAAGTACATGCATTCATTAGCATTGTGTATTAAAGTAACACAATATGAATGATATGCAACTGTGTAAAATACAGTTGCTATCACTTACTTAACTTAAAATATCCTCAAATGTTTTTCTTTATGGCAGTAAATGTAATTCATTTTCTTGTACTGTTGTCGCTAAGATTTGGCTTGTGTAAGTGTTTTAAGAAGAAAACAATCTGAGAAATACACAACTAGCACAGCAGATATTCCATTACTCTTTCCAATGCCTCTTTTGAAAATGCTTTAAAACTTTTTATTCTGTTGATTCAACAGAAGGAGAGCCATTTACAAATAAATAGAATAGCAAGAAAATGGTCCTTCAATGCTTTGAAGGAAAGAATTGTTTTGTAACACCTCTCAACAATTCTGAGCTACTGGACCTTGACATCCTCCTCTTTACTCCCCTAGCTGAGACCATAAAATATGTAGAGACATATTTGTGTCCCTTGTGACATCCAAACAATCCTCAGTCCATTTTTTGATGAAGACGTACTGCTGGGTCTCATACTTCCAGAAGAGAAGTATGTGCACAGCATTGTATGAGTGTACGATAGGTTACATCAGTTTCCTAATTTGTGTGTCATAGTTTCTCTGCAGAGATGAAGTCTAGCACCTCCTGGGTACAAGGGATCTCCCTGGCTCATGCACAAGACTCACACAAAATGTTCAGGGTTTCACAAGGATATTACAGATGTGTGGTCACACTGATCTCCCCGCTGGAAACCAGGATTTCTGTTCAGCTGGCTGATGGGCAAGAGCCACTGGTGTAGCTGGGTGCACAGATACTTTCCTACCCAAAGTTTCTAAGTGGAAAGCGATGACACAACTAAAGGAATTTAGACATAGAGTGTCAGATAAGGGTAAAACTTATACACATGGAAGTGTGGGAAGTGGAACTGATGCTAGGAACCCTGTTGCTTTGGACCACCATTTCTGGGCATCCCAGAGAAGGATTAGCCAAACTGGAGGGAAGATATTCCATCTCAGCTTTGTGGATGAACTCCTTATTCAACTCTTCCTAACACAGACAACTAGGGTAATTATGGTTACAGAACCCCTCTGAAAAAAATACAAAATAATTTCTTCACTTTAAAAGAGATTGGCACAGTGGTGAATATTTCTCCACAGATACTCCCTACACAAAAAAATCATTATTTCATGTCAATAAAGGAAGCAGGGTACACTATTCAGTTTATGCTAAAACTGTATAAGAAGAGAACATTTCTGCTTTCTGAAAGAGACACTGCAGATCACCCTTCCTAGGACAGTATCTTTGGTGTGACATAAATTCTCTTATGGTTTATTCTTGTCTTTGGTAATAAAGAAATCAACTTCACAGAAGAATAACAAAAAAGAAGTGTATTAATTTCTTTATTACTATGCTGCTGACAGTAGAATTTGATCCTATGTTCTTAGCCAGAATTTTAAAATACATCAAGTATAGTGATTCCATAGAAATACTACAAAAATTATGAAAGAAATATAATTATATTTCATTTAGAAGAGGCTTTCTAGATGTTTCTCTTATGTGCAGCAAATATGAGCCTTAGATGGGATTAATTTAATTCTTTCATTGTCTTTTATAGATTTTCTTTTCAGCAGTCTCAATCTTACATTTAATTTTCAACAACTGAGTGTCTAATTCTGTATTGTCATGACCCACTATTATGAAATCTGTGTATCAAAATGATCGTCAGGTATTACTATGGAAAAGAGTAGCTTTAAGCAATCAGAACACTGTCATGCCATCTCATACCAGGGTTGAGAACAACATGCACGTAATTACTTCTAAACTATAACACTTTAGCCATTTAGATAGTAACTTGGAAACAAAAAACCTAAGGAATCTTACCACAATTCTTTGCCTTTCTTTAGGTAAAGGAATTATTCCCTTTAAAGTTGCCAAATTTTGATGCTTTGTTGGCTGATTGCTTTAATGCTCTATTGAAATAGAGAACAGAAAGAAAGTCTTGGAATAAGACTCTGTGAATTAAAGGTAAATTGCAAATATAAATATATTAATAACACAAAGAAGGATGGGGAAATAATAACTCTTCTATTCAAACCTAGGCTACTTTCATAAAGCAAAGTTGCATCTGTTTTTTTTTAGTGTTCTTGCAAAACCAACCCTCCTTATATATCTTACTCTGTTAGATATTCACGCTTGGAGCAATTTGTAAATGGATGTTTTATTGGGAGCTGAGCTTCCTGTGTCTTGGCAATATGTAGACAGGACTTAGAAAAACGTTACTTTTAAAGAGACATTTTGAGATTTCAGATTTGACACTGATTTGATTAAATTCTTTTCATATTTTTATTTCTAAGTGCATAGATAGATTTTATTAATAAATACAATTTTAGTATTAAGTTACAGATGAGAGTTTAAAATAGCTAAGTGCCTGCAACAGCAATAGCAAGAAAAGTTTGCTTCTATTGTGTAAGGAGTCAGGTATTTGGGATATTGGACCTGTGTGGTGACCGTGTTTCTTCAAACACCTGAGTCACCCAAGGCATCAATCAGCTGGCAGCTATGGTAGCATTTACTTAGAACCACATTTTTAAGTCAATTGATGCACCTTCAAAAGTCCCCACAAAGATGGACAAACATACAGAGATCAAAGTTATAAAATATAGCTCAGCTGAATTACACAGTGAAATTGCAACAGGCAGGTGCAGCCTGACTGAAATATGTGTGTTGTTCTTAGCGTCCACCTTCTGGCAAAGGAACACAGCAGAGCAGGGGAAGAGGGAGTATGGGCACAGCATCGCTGTTCTCTGACAGCTGCTGAGATAAATGTATTTAATCCTGAGACTGGAGAAGAACCACTCCAATAATCAAATAGCCACAGTCAACATATTTTGGATCTTCCCATTTCTTCCATTCAGCAAATACTTTTCAACTCAAACAAGACAGAATGCAAAAAGGAAAACATTTCAGCTGCATCAAAGGCTTATGATGAAAACTCTAAAGCGTTAGCATTTGTGGCATACTAAAACTGCAGACCTTCTTTGCAGGGTAAGTTTGCCCAGTAGGAAATGTGGGTGGAAATCTCCACTACGGTGATTTTACTATCTATAATTCTCAAGCCAGTTAATCTGTAAGAAACTTCAAATATGTCACAAGGAGACGTATTGTACCATCTAGACACAGTCTTCAGTGACTCCAAACTTGTTATCTACAGAGCCTGTATGCTCCTTGCCAAGATTATCTCTTTTTAGATTTTCTTTTCAGAATGTTCACTGGTAATATTGACTGAATTGTCTGAACTAATGTTTAATAAATTTTCCATTTGAAATTCCAAGCTAATATATGAGAGGCTTTCCATTTGCATGGAAAATATACATATTTTCAAGTGAAGCTGAACCAAATGTTGTAGTCGACAGATTTTTAAGTGATACTTTCTTATAACTAACAAGAGTAACACAGTCTGTGCACTTTTTGAAGTGACTCTAGATGTACTCGACTTGAACAAATTGCAATATTTGGAACGAGACTAAATGGGATATTGAGGGTAAAGCAGCACAATATACAGCATGATGACTTGGAATGGATCATGATCTACACAAACACTCAAAATTTGTGGATTTCATTGATGCTATGACCCTTGTCCATGTGATGCTGTAGAAGTACTCCTAAGGGACTGTTGTCAACTGACTTACCTCTGAGCTGTCTTCCAGAAAATTGTACAAAACCTGAGCATGCACAGAAATTCTGCTGGGAATGCTATCACCAGAAACATTTGGGCTGTGTCTATGTGGAAAAGAGCTGTCAGCATAACTAAACAAAAAACCAAGTCTGTAATCTGTAAATCCATCCACAGCATCTGGCCAGGATTAAAAAGACCACAACATTTGAATGAGAGGATATTATTGTACATACAAAGGATGAAGGTCTTCAGATGACACTCAAATGAGCACATGGATGAATTCTGCCATGAAACAAAGACATCAGCAGTTCCGCACTGAAGATTTTATATATATTTTATGTATGTTTTTGGGCTGGTATATTTATATATCCATTGGACTAAGTGCCACATCTAGAAATATCAATGTGTGAGTCTAACAGTCCAGAGAAGATCAGATAGTGTTTTTAAAGTCCCCAGTCTAAGAGAAATCCAGTCAGATATTAAAATACTTGAGAAAATCTGGTTTTTAACACTGAAAACTAAGTGTCCAAACTAGTAGAAACTCATTAAAAATCTGTACTGCTGAACCATCCAGCCATCCCACAAACTTGCCTCAATCCAAATGCAACAGTTTAACATCACACTGTTATGCTTTCTCAGATATCCTTATCAGATGCATATTTACACAGATCTTTCAGAAACTTAAAAAAGTAGCACAAATATTTCTTATTAATAACAAATCTGTGATACAACATATTTCCTTACTTTTGGGAGAGAAGCTCTTGATCCTGAGCTTTGCGTGGTCATTGTCAAAACTGTAGTGATGCCCAGTGCAACTCTGGCTGGAGCAGCATCCATGTTGATCCAGAAAGAAACCCAGGATAAAATGACAATCAGCAGGCTAGGAATGTACATCTGGATTAAGTAGTATCCCATCTGACGCTCCAAATGAAACTTGACTTCAATGCATGTAAACTTTCCTAGAACATGAAATTACTTTCATAAATGCTTTTTGTACATTTTTTTCTTGTTTACTGAACATAAGTTAGATGCAAAGCCTGTTTCCTAATCTAATGCAATAAGCAGGTCCTGATGCACGATCACTGCTCGGCCACTTGTTGCATACTACCTTAGGGGAAGCATGGGGACCACTGAAGCAGACTGTGTCCAGTTCTTCATGTTAACTGAGAAAGTTAAGAGTAGCAGTTGTTTCACCTCCAGAAAATATAATGTAATGTCTCTTTTCTTAAAATTCAATGAGTTTTTACTTTAGTCAAATATAATGCTTAGTATTAAAAGGGGACAGCATTTTGGTCTTTTAATGACATGAGATTAAGCAACCATATTTGGACAGACAAATTGTAAACTACTAGTCTTACAGTCCTGTGGTAGATGCCACTCCTTCTCATTCTGCTCCTGTCATTTGCCTGTGTCTGTGGATTACGTCTCACAGCAGAATCAACTCAAAGTCTACTTTGAATTTTGCTAAAATCTGACTCCAGGAAACCTAAAACAATCTCTCATGGGAGATGAGTGATTCTTCAAACAACAGATAGCTACTTTACAGCTGTCATGGAGGACAGAAGTTTCAGATTGCCTGACAGTGTAGTTAGTTGAATAGCAGAGGATGCAGAGTCCTGAGCTGCAACAGCTCAACGGCTACTGATGCAATCACTCTGTGCTGCTCTCAGAATTAATGTGATTTAAACAGTGAGGGCTCAGGCAGGATACAAGAGCCTGTCCATTCCTGAGGTGTCATGCTAATGGCTCCAAAGGACCCCTTTCGTGTTGGTTAGTCAAATGCATGAAGATGCATTGTTCCTCATTCACCCTTTCAGGGGAAATGAGATTTTCTCCTTTTTGTGATGTACCTGTATTTTTCTGCTAGTCTAGAATGCTGAATGGTGCGGTGCACGAGTTGACACAAAGGCTGTTTGACAAAGAGAGGAGTGGAGATGAACTGAATAATATCTTTTGACAGATCAGAAGTTCTAACACGTATGACTGGACTTATGACTCAAAAGGCAGATGCTGAGACCTGGGTAATGGCTGTTCCTGATCAGTCTGCCCATAAAGAAGGGGTCTCGAAAAAGGGTGTGGCAGCCACATGTGACAGCAATGTCATGAGAGTAGCCCAATCTGTCAAAGGCTCACCAGGCTGTTGTGGCACAGCTTGGACAGTGAATTTAGAAGAAGACTGAATAATAATCCAGATTTTAATTTCACTCCACACCTGAAGGAGCATACTACAGAGAAGTAATACGAGTGAAAACTTTTTCCTTCCTTGGTACTTTAGGCTCCAAAACGAGAAGCTGCCTTTACAAAAATTAAAAACAGTAGTTTTCAAAGAAATAAATGTGACCTTTAACATATTATTTCACAGAAGGAAACAAATTTATTTGATGCAACTAGATTGGCTCTTACACTGAAATGATGAAAAAAGTTATTTTAGATGAGAGGAATTATATTTAATCTCAGAAAGTACCCAGAAAATTGTTGTCTAAATGCTATCCCTATTAAATAAACTCCAAGTTTTAACAGAGTCCTCTCTTCTCTATAAAGCTAAAAATAGAAAACACAGAATTAGAAACTGCTAAACAGCAAATGCAAGGAAAAACATTAGAGTATTAAAAAAACATTTAATCTCCCAACATTTCATGTCTGTACACTATTCAGATCAGGAGTGAAAACGTTGTCCTTTCACATACTATATCTCATAAATTAGACCACACATAAAGGTTGATGAAAATTTTATATTTTTTCTTATTGGCAATTTGATATACTGGAGAAATAAATCAGGATCAGAAAAACTAGCACTTTCCAAGAGATGAATCAACATTTACTGAAAATGTTATTTTGTTTTAAAAGATTTTAAATTCTTTAATGATTTTAAGGATATTACAATACCTTCAGTCAAAGAAAATTTGAAAACAAAATATTTCAAACAAAAATAAAGGGTTTAAAATTTCTTTCTTTTGAGATTTAAAAATAAATGTGGCTGAATCAAAGTTTAATTTTTTTTTCTTTTTAATTTTACCCATGTTCTCCCTTTAAAGATTCACAATAGATACCACTGGAGCAATTGACAGGAAAAAAAACAAAATAGTGCTCACCAGTGTTGTAATGTTTGGTGCAATAACCAAGTTCTTTATCTTCTTTCAAAATAAACTGTGGCAAGGTTAAACCCTCTGCAACTTGCACAGGTCCATCACTTAGCCACTCAAATATCAGATCATTCATAGTGTATCCAACTGCAGCAAAGAAATCAGAGTTTATTAGATGGCAGCTGACCAGGAAACATCAAAAGCCTCTGTTACTATGTGTGAGAAGCATGTCTTTTACCATAATACATGTTCTCCCAGTTATAGTTTCAAACCGTCTGATTAACAACGCCACTATTTCCTTTAGTTGCCAATTGCTTTTCTTTATTAAAAGCAACAAGTAAACATTATGTTCTGAAATACTGCCCTGGGTTGCCACTAAAAAGTAATTTTGCTGACTCATACTAGATGCTGTTCACAACTGAAATGAAGTTTCTCCAAACCTGTATGTAAGCCTGCATTTTGATTTCTTTTCATCCTTCTTTGGTGATGGAGTTGGCGTGCTCCAACAATATAAGGATTTGTAGAATGCTGGCCCCATATCAAAAAGACAATGGTAACTTTTGTAAGTCTGTGAACATAGCACTGAGAGGTTTGGAGCGGAAAGAGGGACATCGACTCACTGAAGTGTCTTTTTGACTGTACTGCTATATCTTCATGGACCGATTAAATAAACTGTTGAATATCACAAAGTTCAACAAGGTCAAGTTCAAGGTTCTGCACATGAGTTGGGACAATCTTAAGTGCAAATACAAGCTGAGTGGAGAATGGGTTGAGAGCAGCCCAGGGAGAAGGATTCGGGGTGCTGGTGCATGACAGAGGCTTAACACGACCTGGCAATGTGCACTCACGGCCCAGAAAGCCAAATATCCCGGGCTGCATCTGTAATAGTCAGTCAGGAGATGGATATTGTCTCAACATTGTCACCAGGGACTTGGACATTTTCAGGTACCCCAAAACCTGAGTTAAGGCCTTGACTGAAGTTTGCAGAGCCATCCTGCCTGAGACAGAGCGGCTGCCAGGTGCTGCTCCCTGGATTGAGACTGGAATGTGGTTCCTGTGGAAACCAGGGTGCGGATACCCTGGAACAATGGATGGTGTAGTGCACTGTACCCCTTTCTCTGTTAAGGAGGAAGGGAACGATATATCTCAAGCTGTACCCTGGAAAGGGAATGATACATTTTGGACTTCAGAGTCAGGGAGCCATGATGGACGCGAAAACCACCCCCTGGCAAAAGGCCACTCGCTTTGGGACTGACCATGCTTTGGATACTCCTCCTTGGACATGTGTGGGCAAACGTCCATGGGACAAAGGAGNCATCACGCTGCCGCGTCTCGGGCACATAATAAAGTTTCACTGTTTGATCACAGCTAACATGTTTTTGCAATCTGAGATCACAATAACGAACTATCACACGTCCTGCCAAATTCAAGCGGACCGTGACAGCATCAAAAGCAGCATGATCAACAAGTCAAGGGAGGTAACTGTGCCCCTCTACTCCACACTAGTTAAACTCCACTTGAAGTACAAAATCCATCTCTGGGGCCTCCAACATAAGAAGCCCATGCCCCATTAGAGTGAGTCAGAGGAGGGCAGCAAACATGTTAAGAGAGCTGGAGCACCTCTCCTATGAGGATGGGCTGAGAGAGTTGGAATTGTTCAGGCTGGAGAAGAGAAGGCTCTGGGGAGACCTTATAGTGGCCTTCCAGCACCTTGAGGGGGCTGTAAGAGAGCTGGAGAAGGACTTTTAACATGGATATGTAGTGATAGAACAAGGGGTAATGGCTTCAATCTTGAAAGAGGGTAGGTTTACATTAGACATTAGGAAGAAATTATTTACTGTGAGGATGGCAAAGCAATGTAACAGATTACTCCGAGAAGCTGCCCC
Source organism: Serilophus lunatus (assembly GCA_013399895.1). Classification (NCBI taxonomy): domain Eukaryota; kingdom Metazoa; phylum Chordata; class Aves; order Passeriformes; family Eurylaimidae; genus Serilophus; species Serilophus lunatus. The sequence continues at coordinate 473,441 of VXBA01004271.1, forward strand.
ATTCCTGGAAATGTTCAAGGCCAACTTGGATATGGTTTTGAGCAATCTGGTCCAGTGGCAGAGTGTTGGAACTAGATGATCTTTAAGGTCTCTTTCAACCCAAACTAGTCTATGATTCTATGATTCTCTGGGCAAAGACACAGGCCCATAGTTCACACCCATACAGTTCCTATCCATACCCTTTCTCCCCTCACTAAAAAAATACCCAAGGTGGACTGGTACCTACTGAATATTGGGAATGATCACTGGCATATGCCATTATCTGAGCCACTCCTGGTTTTGTGTATTTGTCACCTGGTCAAGTGCTGTGGTGTGTGCTGGTACCCCAGTCTATGCCTTGGCTGTGTTTGGCTTAGTGGCTGAAGAATATTAATAGAACCTCTGCTTCATCAGGTATGTTGCTTCCATTTTTCAAAAGACCACAATCTAACTCAATGGAACATAACAAATCTGTGGCTATGTACTAATTGCTCTTACTTTTCTGAGATTTTATAATCTCTCCCACATAGCATTGCTGTGGTTACCTCCGGAAATGATGCAGCCCTGGTGGGTGAGGTGATGTAACCCAGGAGGAGGAAAGGGAAGAGAGCAGGAACAGCAGGTCTGCATGTTATGCTAAAGCACTGTTCCTCCATTATTTTTCCTTACAAAATATGAACGTTGAGTCTCACCATGTAAATGTGAAAATATAGATACAATCTAACGACCAAATGTTAGGGTAAAATCTTGTTGTTTGATAGATAAAGCAACTGGACACTCACAGCTCTCTAGCTGCATCGTACATGTCTGTACATCCATAGGAAAATTCTTCAAGTCCATGGGACAGGATAATGTTAAAGTAAGCCTAAAATTGGAGGGGAAAGAAGAAATAAAGAAGAAAATGTTAGACATCTACAGCTTTTATCTTAAGTCCCATATTTAGAGTTTGAAAGGATCAAGACCAAATCTTAACACCTCAGAGACTGGGCTGATCTCCCTTTCAAGAACATAAGAGATGTGAAGACAGACTGTGTGAGCAAATCGGGCACTCATGGCCTGCAGTGGCTGAGCAGGACACAGACAGAGTAGAAAACATCAGGACAGCAAGACATGTTCTCTGCTAATGTACCAGTGAATGTTTTATGTACAATCCTGAAAATATTCCAAAAGCAGAAGTGGCTGATCATGGGGCATATACTTTTTAGCTTTATTTTGGAAAAGCAAAAGAAAAAAACAACAACCATGGTTTGTTTTTGTTTTTTTTCCAACAGAGTGCTTTTGTTGCATATAAGTCCTATTTTCAACTCTTCATTCTTACTGCTGAGCCACTAAAAGAAAATAGAAAGCATCATACAGCAAAAGCTAGAATCACATCACATTAAATGTGCAGATAGAAGAAAGTAAGCCTAAAGGAATATAATCATACAAAATATATTTCTCTTTTAATTTTTCAGTTGTTATTGTCCCAGATAAAGCATAACTTTACTTAAATGGGAATACTTTTAATGTTTTTTCTTCTTTTTTCTTTTTTTTTAGTTGATTTTACCTTTCCCCATTTGATTAAAATCTGTTTCAAGACTTCTCCACTGCTTTATTTCTTTACTTTTTTTTTCTTTGAGAAGAAACTATTTTTAGCACACTAAGATAGTAGGATGGCATAACTATAAACAACTAGCTGCTTTGGAAAACAGAATTGTTAGGATTTTCTTTTAAATCATATTTTAAAATTACATACTTATTTCAGATTACCTTCACCACAAAAAACCATTTTGACACAAAGAAAGCAAATAATCCCACCTCCCTTTCTTCCCATTCATCATCAAGGACAACAACACAATTGTCTGATCTGAAGGGACACTGAAAAATTAACATGGTACAATGAAAATAAATTTTTAATTATGTCAGTGAACCCATGGGCCAGCTGTTTGAAAATATAACCTTGAAAGTATGTTATCCCATAGAAAAATGTGATCTCTATGGAAAAATACTTGACTAAGTTCTGTCTCCCATGACAATTTTGTGGTCTTACCACATATAGCTGATTCAACTCTTTTGGTCTATTTCTATATGTGAATTTTTGGGAATGACCTGAATGGGGCTTCTAGACCTACTGTCCTGACATAAAATCACTATGATAAAAATATGATATTTAGGTAATTGAGATCAAAACTGTCTCAGCCACATCAAAGTTCACATTCAACATCACTGCTGCTGCCAGCTTGTGGACTACCTGGAGAAAGTCACATTATTTTCATCTTGACACAGTCTTCTGATGATGGTATCAGAAAATTAAAGATCAGTTGTACATATCAGTGAAGGGCACTGAGATGAACAGAAGCCCCCAGGATTCCTCTCAACATCATCACAGTAAATAAAATCCCATTTAACCTTTGTGAGCAAGTAGCATAACCATTAAATTAAAAAAGTAAAAAAGTCATCTATAGATAAAAAGCCTATCTAGTAGACGTATAAATGTCACTGAAAATCTGTCTTCATTGAAGTATTTTAAGTGCCCTGCAAATTTAAACTAGTCTCGTTTTTACTAGGTAATTTCCTGCATTAAAGATTGAGCTAATTAAATTCCCAATTCCCAGTATTAACAAAATACTGTTTCTACCTTTTTTGCTGAAACAATACTATATAAAACTCTCTTACTTCTTTTCAGTCATCTTCTAAATATGACTTAAATGTTTTAAGTCCTTCAAACACACCTTCTTGCAAATGCAGCTTTTCTAAATATGTAATTTGTTTTCATCCCTCAGGTTTTTACTGACTGTCAAGCTTGGATTGCACACTGACGTTGTTTCCTTTCCCCTTAATCCCTTTCTACTCCAAAAATATTTCAAATAATTTGGGTGTTTGACTACATAGGTGGTCAGGGAGGTCTCATTTTATTTTAATATCAAACTCATGAGAAAATTAATACATCTATTTGCAGCTTCCAAGCCACACAGGTTGAAAACTGGCCTTTCTCCACTGATATTAGATAGATATATGAATTTTAGGGTTTTTTCTGGAGGTGAGATGAGAAAATGCTCATTATGTAGGTCCACACAAAGCCTGATATCTTACGTTCTCTTCCTAATCATTGATGTCTTTCAGGAGACTAAATTATTCTCTTCTCACCCTAAAAAATGAAAAATAATTTCTATTTACTATGTCAATCAGGCTAGTTCAAAAGATCATGCCCTTATAGCTTTACCTGTTGCTCATCTTGGCAGAGTAAACATTCATGGTTAACATCCTTGCCTGTGTAATCCTTTTTACTAGAAGGAATGCAAGTGTTGAAACAAATGCTTATAGCCCGGTATCATCCACAGATCCATTGATTTTCAACAAAATTACTACATGCTAAAAATTCAGATACTGGAGTCTGCAATAGATCCACTGAAGCCCATGGTGGTCGGTCAATTAATACCAGTTGACTGTTTTCCATTAAAAATAGGATACTGCAAGCATCTCCAAACCCTGGTGCCATGGCACTACTTATATATTTCCATTAATAAGGACGCAGGATCAGAAATAAAAAGTGTTAGGTAGATATAGCAACCCATATTGCCAATAATAACAGTGTCATTGACAGAAAGTGTTTCAATGTAATTAATGTCTCACTCTTGGCAAATTCAAGAAGGGCCCCTAGAGATTTGATGCAAAGAGCAAATTTAATGGGGAATTACACTGATGAATCTTTTAATCGTTAATAAAATGGAATAAACTGCTATAGAACAATTATTTTATTTTCCAGGCACCATGCCACCAAGGCATTTGAGATGCATAAACAACAGATTTGGTGGTGAAGAACCATAAAACACGGATGGGAAGTGCTTTATGAACCATCTGTGAAACTGAAAGAAGAAGCTGCCCAAGGACTTGATTTTGTCTTCAGTTACCTGAGCACCCTTTACCCACTACAGGTCTGAGCTGGCTCTCAGAAAGCTCTGGAATTGGGGACATTGTGTTTTCCAGCTGAGCAGAGAGGGCTCATGAGGGAGCAGGAGAGAGTCACGTCTCCAGCGCCTCAGCATGCCAGGCATAATGCCAGGGATAGCAAGCTGCCTCAGAGGAGAGGCAAAGCTGCTCTCTTCTTTCCCTCCCTGCTCTCTCACCCACCCCACAGCCAAGGAAGAATCAAGCCTTGGAATATTACAAATAGAGTATGAACAGAACAAAATGCAGAATCAGAATCAGAAAGCAAGGAATGAACTATTAGCCATCACTGCGAAAAAAATAATATATCAATAAATCAATAATATTACAGAGCAATGCTGTAGCAAAGGCTAGGCTGTAATCCAAGTACTCCAGTATAGCATTACACACACAAAATTAAAAGGTTGGAAAGGACTGTAGAGACCCTCAAGTCCAACCTTTTACCTAACTTAACAACCTATCCAACACCAATCTACTATCTAAACCATCTAAATCATGTCACTAAGTTTATCATCCAACCTATTCTTAGATACATCCAGGGATGGTGACTTCACCACCTCCCTGAGAAGCCCATTCCAATGGGAAATCACTCTTTCTGTGAAAAAGTTTCTCCTAATATCCAACCTAAACCTCCCCTGACTCAGCCTAAGACTGTGTCCTCTCATCCTGTCACTGGGAGCCTGAGAGAAGAGACCGACCCCCGCCTGACTACAACCTCCTTTCAGGTAGTTATAGACAGCAATAAGGTCACCCCTGAGCCTCCTCTTCTCCAGGCTGAACAACCCCAGCTCCCTCAGCCGTTCCTCATAGGGCTTGTGCTCCAGCCCCTTCACCATCCTCGTTGCCCTTCTCTGGACATG